>CM077503.1:24601950-24721362 GCA_039654745.1 Houttuynia cordata
AAGCTGAAAGTGCAGCAGTACATCGTTTGGCTTAGCTCTCGGAGACAAAGAAGAAGAGCTTGAAAATGGGGGTTTGGCGATACCTTTAAGGGCGTGGGAGAAGGTGACCTTAGCTGGATCCGTGTCTTCTTCTTCTTCTTCTTGCTCACCGTCTGAGAAAAAGATGAAAAATTTGTGGGCAACAAGAGCAAAAGTGAGAGACTTTGACGTGATGGGTTGCACAAGAAAGGGACTGGAACTAGCAAAGGAAAGCTATGAAATTCAATAATTAGAAGTTTTGCAGCTTTTTTGCTTTACTTTTTTGTTTTTTTTACTGCCATACCTTGTACGTATTCTTGCTTCTTTCCTGTACTATCGGTCTTGGTCTTGGCCTGTGTAGAGCTGCTTCCTCTGAGATCTAGATCACCGCCACTTGACGGAGGAGATTCATGGAGGTCGCGGCCTGCCAAGTGCTGCATCAAAATGAAGATTTCGTGACTAAAGCCAAATGGATGAGTGAAGTAGCAATTTATTTACAGAAAGATGCTTGGATAAATAAGATGATGCATTTGGCCGACGGTCGGTCAATGTAACTCATTCTGGGGATTATGAAGAACGCGTGACCATTATCCATCTGGTGGGTCGTCAATGAAAACGATGTTCGTTTACTGTTCATCAGTCAAAAAGCTCAAAACTTCCTCCACAAAGTGTATCTTCCTACTTCAGATTTCAGAACCATCTCTAGAAATAGTTACAGCCAAGCTGAGCAGATCAGGAGTAACTCGCAAATTCGAAAAGCCAGGCAAGTACTGATTTTTCTACCAAATCTCTGGACTATAAATTGTTTTGTATCATTGGTTAACATGCTCAGTAAGGAAACCTGAGAGCTCGACTTCGTGATCCTTGAACGCTCGATCAAACGAGTATGGACCGCCATTTTTGCCAGCTTAACCAGAGCTGGCATTCACACTACGACAATGTTGACGCACTAGAAATCGAAAAGTTGACGCTTTATCGAACTCAAGCAACTGAGAATGAGATCGCAGAGAAGGTGGAAGGAGTGAGGAGAGGAGAGGAGACCTTGGAGAGGTGGGAAAGGAGGGAGTCGTGGTCGAGGGGGTCGGAACCGAAGGAGCAGCGGCCGGCGCTGCCGGAGGCGGAGGAGAAGAGGCTGCTGATATTGGAGGTGCCGATGACGGAGTCGGGGCTGTCGTCCCCGCGCCCGCCCGAAGTGGATCTCCTCGCCGTCGACGTCTTGGCCTGCCGGTGGTGGTAATCCGACGAGGAGGAAGAGAAGCCGAGATCGCGCATTGTCCGGTTGGCGATGGGCATGATCTACTACATTTAGGATTTAGTAGTTAGGAGTGGGATTGAGAGAGAGATCTTATTGCGGGAGATTTTTGCTTCCTTTTAAGATTGCAGCCAGTCCATTGGCAGCTTCTGTGATTCATCAATGGCGGGGGGTTTGCTTCGGTGGCGGGTCAGTGACTCCGTGAGCTGGTATTATGAGACGCGTCTCACACGCAGATTCAGAGTCCTCAGTAGGCTTGGCGAGGGATTTTTATGCTAATTCAATTACCTTAAAGTTTTAAAGGGAAAAGTTTAAATGAGATCGCTCTCATATAGCTTATATGAGGCCACTTTGAATCGTAGCCCTTCAAACTTGATCTAATGGCTACGTATAGCCATAATGATCTCACCCACTCCTTGATGTGACACACTCACCTACCCACTGATTTAATATCCATCCTCCGATCGGAATCCAATGGTTATAAGAATTGGCCTCATGCTCCTTATATGAGAACGATCTCATGTAAACCCCTCTTAATTTTAAACCCCAATTTCTATATGGAAAGAGGTTGACATGAGCCATGGTTCGTGAGGTCGCGACTGGTGAGCCTAGATGATCTGAAGTTTTAAATTGAGATCCGGTGCTGCACAGGGATAGCCGTAATTCTGACTTCCCTTGCTGGATCGAAATCTGATGGCCCATTTCTTCCCGGCTCATTTAAAGCAGGATTCGTTCTATATAGATTATACTTTTCCTTCCGATCAGTAAGTCTATCAACTTACTTAAACCCTAATTTTTATCTCAAGTAGTATTTTTTGTCTGATAAGTGAATCACAGCGTCTCCTGATCTACATGGTCGGGGACTCATGGTGGGGCGGAGCGGGGTAGTCCGGTCCATGGAGAAAAAGAGTTGAAGAGCAAGGGGGTGTTTGGCAGCTTTCCGCTTAACTATCCTCATGACGGAAAGCCAACTAGTGTGACACATTTTGCAAAGGTAAGCTGTTCCGCCCCCAGGCCCCCCACTACGACGTGGTAGCCCTGAGAGGTGAGAGGCAAAAGTGATCAGGTAAAATGAGCAAGTGACCAATGAATTTCCAACTTTATGGTTGTATTTGACATAATAACCCAGTGGGAGAAGGAGATGATCATGCTATGTTCAAAACAAATTATGCTAATTAGGCTTACATTATACACGTCGGTTGCCTATGACGCTCCGGACCAACTAGTGTAACTATTGCTCCCTCCGTCCTAAATTATTATGAACATAAGGTTTTTCATAATGAACTAAAATTAATTCATTTGGAAAAATTTTTATGTAAATAATAATTCTGGAAAGAGGAAGTATAAGATATTGCTCAACTAGTGTAACTTGTGAACGAAACTCGAGTTGCACCCCTTGCCTTGCTTCTCACGCCAGGGCGTGGAGATTTTGTTTTGCAGCATTCGCTCCTCCCTCTGTCTTCTTCTACCCCATACAGTTTTAGAAGAGAAGACAAATCGGCAATCCGCCAGGAAAATTATTGGCTACGCGCCGCAGTGACTATCCTGGACCTGCAGTGTCCTATTTTTCTTTGGCAGGGTGAAATGTCCTAATTTTTTTATCTGCACCAAGAGCACAAATGCGGGCCTTAATGGTGCGTTTGGTCAGTGAAAAAAAATAAATTTTTTATCTTGAAAGGTGAAAATTTTCACTTATTAGGGTGAAAAGTGTTTGTTTGCTAAAAAGGTGAAAAGTAGTCGGTGACGGTGATAGGTGAAAATTTTTACTTTTTTATCTTTCAGGCCTGAAAGGTGTTTGTTTGCTGAAAGACTGAAAATTGGCCGTGAAAGGTGATAAATTTTCACCTTTTACCTTGAAAGCCCGATTCTCACTTTAGTGAGAATCAGGCTGACGAATCGATCGTCGCACCTTTTCAACGAAAACAAAATTTAACTCTCCCAGAGGTTCGCCCCCCCGATGAGTACCCCAACCCCAATGGTGCCCTGTTGAGCCGATAGAGTTTGTGCCCCCCATCCTCGCCGCTGCTCGTTGAGCACCCTTCACCCCTCGGTCGCCGCCGTCGCCGCTTATTGAGGCCCCCACCTCGCCTCCGCCGCCTCATTGAGTTGAGGGAACCAATGCCCACCCCTCCCAGGCAACTGCTCGGGTCGTCTAAAGCCGGTCACCCCACCCCTCTCCCCATCATATCTCCCTTATTTTAATCCGTTTTCAAACATTTTTTCATCATTATAAAAAAGAGCACTAAAAATGAGGAAGAATGAAAAAAATGGATCAAAACAAATTAAAAATGAGTAAGAAACGCATTGTTAAAGTTTGTCTAATTAAAAAAATTTATCATGTAATCGATTACACGATAGCTGGTGCTATTGTGTAATCGGTTACACGATAACCAAAGCCAGTGCTATAGTGTAATCAATTACACGATAGTCAGTGTTATAGTGTAATCAATTACACGATAGCCAGTGTTATAGTTATATAGTGTAATCGATTTATATAGTGCAATCAATTACATGATAGCACTGGCTATCGTGTAATTGATTACACTATAAAATGTGCTATCGTGTAAATTTTAACAGTTCATATCTCTCTCATTTTTAGTCCATTTTTTGCCATTTTTTTGTTTTTCCTTATTTTTATGCTCTTTTTTATCATCATAATATCCTAATGACTTTTATATTTTATTAAAAAAATATCACAAAATTCACAATAAATAGTACGTGGTAGCTCAACATCTTTATGATATCATAATTATAAGAAAGAGCACTAAAAATGAGGAAGAATGAAAAAAAAAAAATAAGTCAAAACGAATCAGAAATGAGTAAGAAATGCATCGTTGATGTTTGTCCCATTAAAAAGCTATCGTGTAATCGATTACACAATAGGAAGAGCAATCGTGCAATCAATTACACGATACCCGAAGCTGACGAATATTCCTATCAGCGTGATTTATTTTTAGTTCCTAAACATATTTTACCTTTTACAAATCAGGCCTGAAAATTTTCACCCTAACGCTTAACTAGTTTTCAGGTTCCAAACAATTATCACCAATCAGAAAATATCAGCATGATTATCAGGCTGATATAAATTTTCAACCTTTCACCTATCAGCATCCAAAATGCACCCTAAATGTAGTGGCATAAACGCCTCTGAGACACGGATCAAACGATTAAGATTTAAGACGAGATCATTTGGATGTTAAGGACCGAGGAGAGGGACGTGGATTACTAAGAAAAAATTGTGCAGGGAAATGAGCAAGGAGCATCTCATGTGGTCATTCCTGTAAACGTTATATTGGTTTGGAGAGGAGGGGGAATTTAGACAAGTTTGAGCTACAAAAGATTTTCGTACTGATTTGGTCAGCTGGGCTTATTAGAGGTTGATTGTGATCTTCCCTGTTTTTGAGTGGCAAAGAAGGGCCATGCCCACATGCACGAGCCATACGGTTCCGTTTCCCTTCCTCCCTCTCATGTTCCCTACATAATTTTCCTGTCGTCCCCGGTGACCTGATATGCCATGCATGTGTGCCTTGCGAGTCCCTTTCAGTGAACCCAGCCTCTTGACACTGGCAGTGTCATCGTGTACAGGTAGGGTGAGCTGGCTAAAAAGGGGCGGCATCTGAACTCTTAGTCACATGATCTTAGTGCCCTCATACCTCTAGGTCCTCTACCAAAGGTGTTCATTTTGTAGTAGTGCTAAATAATTATCATTCAGCAATAAAAAAGCCTCTACCAAAGAAAAGAGAAGCGCTGCAAATCACTCAATAGCATGGTGGTTGGACCGGGTTGAAGTCCGGGTGGGCAGGGTCTTATAGAGGTTATTCCTCTTTGTTTATATAAGAGGTTATTCCTCTTAGATGTAAGAAAAGAGGAGTTTTTTCATACTGGTCGAACCATGCAACATACAAGTCATCGAAAAGATTTCAAGGCGAAAAAAGCTGTTGAGCAGCCATGTGAGGAGGCAGCAGGGGAGCAGCCGACCGGGCATGAGCGCGGTGGGGGCATTTTCATCAAATGCCGAAAATGCTCCATATTTTTAACTGCTCCCATGGGGCTTGCTGCTGGGTTCGGATCTTCTTTGAGACAACTGACAGATGAGTAATAGGATGGGCTGGCAAATCAAATTCAATGCATATCTCACGGGATATGGATATGATGAAGATAGGCAATTTGGTCGGTGGGCTCACAAAAATACCTATTTTTTATGAAATAATCAATTGTATACCAATGCCCTTATACCTACGATACTATGAGAAACCTGTCAAATCAAAGAAGGAACGCAAGCTAGTCCCTTTCAATTGGACCAAGGTTCTCGCAAGTGGCACCCCTAATTAATCAGCTCGTTTAGTGCACACTTCTGCCATTGTTGAGAGGAGTATGCAGTTTCTTGAAAGCATAGCTTGCTGGCTTGCCAACCTAATGTGAAAGGGACTCAACTGGCCCTCAGGATCACTGTAGCTGCTTCATCCAGCCAAGAATTCAATCCGGGTATCTCTCCCACATGGCACCTGATGTACATTATGAGCATTCACCCCGCCTGGTCGCAGAGTGTTGACTGTCTTGTGCAGGCTGGTGCAGCCGTGCAGGCGCCCCAGCTCCACCCATAATGCCTTCACAAGTGACCAAACGATGTGGGCTGGTCCCTTCTCTTTGTTTGTTTTCCCGACATTCCAGAGCTCCGCTCTCTGGACTCTCATTCTTGGCGTCTTCATGTTTTTAACCCCAGTCACACCACCTACCAAAACATAAGGAAGTCATTTGATCGATATGGGCCAAGCCAAGGTTCCACGGCAGGGTGAAAAGTTCCCTGGCGTCGATCACCATATTTGGTCCACGCCTATACGGTCGGTCACCACACGTGAAATGTGGCCACACTCAAGTATGGCCCCAAAGTTTACAATGTTGGATAGAGATTCCATCTTGCCCATCTTTCCGTTTCTTTTTTTAGTTTCCAAAATTGTCATGTCCATCCTTTTTGCACGTACAAATTCCATTTAGCTTTTTATTTTTGCAAGATCCATTTATCTAAGAACATGGAAGTGTAGTAGAAGAAAAAAAGAAGAGTTGTCGCAAAAGGTACAAAATTCCGACATACAAATTCGGGGGATAGGCAAATCGCACAAGATACACAATTTATGGTCCATCAGCTCTACAAAGATCGATAATGATCCCTACAAGCTGCAAGGTGCAAGCAGTGCCCTCTCGCAAAGGATGGATGACTTGCAAGTTGCGAGCCCACCATTTGTGAGCCTCAAAACTGTCAAGCAGGGTTGAGGTTCTACTACCAAACCATGTCTGGTCTCTAAGAAGAGAAAACAGATATCGATTCATTTTTTCCAATAATGAATTCAATATCGCTTCATTTTTTTTCCAATGATAGATTCAACATTCCTTTAGGTTCAATATAAGCTACTGGGAAAGATGGCAAGGCAAGCAAATAGCCCTAGTGAGCTACACTAGAAATATATACTATTTATACGCCAAGCCCAGATACACTGCCTGCCATCTGCCCCATAAAACCTCCAAAAGCCTGCTGCACCCCAAATGGTCCTGCTTTTGGGACAATGGGGATTTACACAGCAAATAAATGGACTACACTAGTGTAATAGCACAGGGGAAATCTCCTGTCAAGGTATTTTCGTCCTCTCCGTCGCGGTATGGCACATTTGGCAATTCAAATAGTTTGGTGAAGTGATGATGGGGTAATGAGATCAAAAAAACAAAGAACAACGTGCCAATATCTACAACTTGGACCCCCCCCCCCCCCCCCCCCCCCCCCTCTTCCTGTGGATAGGAGAAGACCTGGGTTAGAATCTCGACCCAGCACTTCGCTAGGGGGTAATTTTTAGCCTTAGGTTCTCTGTGTTCATTGCCTTGAGCGGTTGTAGTAAAAAAAATACAACATATTGATTTCAATTAATTCCAATTTCAACTGTGTATACTGGAGTTTTAGACAACTGATGAACAGTCAACGTGGCTCTCTAGGTCATATTCAAATCCAAAACATGCACAAGGGCATATCACAAAATTAATAGTTGTTTTACCCCTATTTTTATCCCATACTTCTAGAACACTGTTACTTGTGTATCCCGTATTTATGTAACATAATGTTACTAGTTCATAACTTGATTATTTGCCAAACATTATACATCTAATTTATCGATACTTCTATAACAATATTCTTGGATAAGTAATCTCACCAGCGGTAGGCTAACTAATTTTGACAAAAGCCTCCTCGTTCCCCACTGGAGCCTTGGTGAAGTAAGCAATAATAGTCTTAATCTTACTATTTATAAAAGTACTCTCCACGTGAATAAGAAAAGAAGGCAGTCAAACTTAGAGACACGATGCCAAAAGCCTCTATTCAAGAACAATTCATGAGGCCTATCAGAATGAGAGGAGCAGCAGCACCAATTAGTACTAAATGTGCCATCAGATTACATTTACAAACCCCGTAAGTACAGAAAATTGGACTGCTCTCGGCTTATCTATCCACCATGGCATGGTAGATATTATGCTAGGTAAGACATTGCACTAGTATTTACACTCAAAGTAGGAAAACATTTTTATCAAATTTATTATACAAAATACAAGATTTTTTTACCAAATTTACATATACCTCCAGCACGCATGGCAGATTGACCAGCAGCGCAATCTCAGCCAATTGGTTTAAATCCACATTTCGAGGAAGGAGCATGACAACTCTTGAAGCAATTTCCATTGCAACCTCACAAAGTACATACATGAGACCCAAATTATGCACTAAACAAATGACACAAAGCACTAGCCTAGAATATGCTGCTTCATAAACGAGGCAACAGAAAACCACTAACCCATTTTGAAGTTTAAGCATGGTTCTCAAATCATATGTATCCACTCTGGAGTAATCAGCTTTGGAGTAATCAGGTCCTCCCCAAGGAGGAGATACGTAAACAACGTCTCCCTGTATTAACAAGTAAAGAATAAACAACCTTAGAGAGAAAATATAGAGGCAACTAAATTCAGCAAAACCTTGAAATTTCGTGTTCCTCTTTCAAATATACACTGTAGACTTTCAAACCCACTTTGTTATGAAAGCAGACTGTCACGGCCCGTAAAGAGGATTATTCCTCTATAGATAAATTATTAGTTGAAATTCATCGATTAAGCATCTAGGCCATGATAATTGGGGTTCACAATTATGGATATAAAACCATATATACATATAATATTACAAATACGAAGTCGATTAAACAAACGCAAGACCTCCATGTGCAAGTCTATAAACCAACTCAAAATATACTAGAAAGTAGTTGGCGCTCACGCCATTACAAAATTTTGAACAAACTAGTATACTATGAAGCTTTTTGGACGTCCTTCCAAGTGGTCTAACCCTGAGTGCCACGTGAAGAAGTTTTCTACAGAAGCACCTACATCACAAGAAGATGTTAAGTATAAAAACACTCAGTGGGATATCATAACATAATCATCAACAAAACAATAGTTGCATTAACATTTTATGTAGCCTATTATAGAATTCCACTTTTTTTATTAATCTTTCAAGCAAAGACTTATTTTTTTTCAAGTTTATATTCAATGATTAAGTCTTTATCCCATATAAACAATACTCACTGAATATCATTCCTATATGACAGACAACACGAAGTCATTCCTATATGACAGACAACACGAAATCACTGAGACTATCACTCCGACATTATCGATAAGCATGGCATACCCTGAATCCTTGAGGGTGAATGTCTCGCCCATTCCTTACCTCAGAAGGTATGGCCGTCAGAAGGGTTTGTCCACACATTAGTTCCTAGACTCGATGTGGATCGGGAGAACGCAGCCTTCCAGGATGTTGACGCCTCCAATGTGCCTAGTAAAACCACCTAACATAAATAGCTGTAGGGTTGGTGCAGAGCTTCCTCAAAAGAGAAGATGCAAAAGCTCTCTCTAAGATCTGTAGAGAAAATGCAAAGTATAAACCTGACCAATAGAATAGAAAGTGATCTTCATCAGGTATCACTAACACAGAGCTTCCACCATAAGAAAGATGTAGAATAGAAATGCAGAGCTTCCTCCATACGGAAGATGCAAAACAGCTAAAGCCCAACCAATATCACATGATCCTTAACAGCTACTATTATAAACTCCTCTTAGAGTTATAACATACAATCCAAGACTTCTGGTTCAATAGCCACAGAGATAGTCCAACCTTTGACTTAACAGCCAATCGGTCGATTAATCAAAAGTCACTCTCACTTATAAACTGACTCTCAATCTCAAGGGTATTTTAGTCCTTATCTTGATTAGGTTCTTCCCAACCCTCCAGCTTAGCCCTCATATCATCATTTTATTATTTTTCATAAAATGATTAAGTCTCTAAACCCTCTAGGTTTATTAGTCAAGTTTCCTTAACCTTTAGGTCCTCTACAATCAGTTCTATAAGTAAACACAGTAATACAACTATAACAAAGTTACTATAATAATTTGGGCTTGAAATTATTTATCAAAAAGCCCAAAATAATAAGACTTAGCCTGAGCCTATGTACTACACTGGCTCTGTATGAACCCAACTGCTCCACAATACACAGACGGTTAGGATCTACTGTTAATTATAAACAGTTATAACGATCGGTAGATGTCTACCGATATTTCTAATCTTAAGTGGTTCGTGAACCGTGTCTCGTTCACTGTTTATATTAGATTCTGCTTATATCCGGTTCACAAACCACATCCGGTTCATGTCCAGAATTATGTTCAAGTACGGACATACTCATTCCTAATCCTATCTCTCCTAGTTATCCTACACATCCACCTTAGCATTCTCATTCCGGCTACATTCAATTTATCTATATAACTTTTCTTTAGAGCCCAACACTTCGCTCCATAAAGTATTGCATTGTAGGTCTAATAGTTGTCCTATAAAATTTGTCTTTAAGTCTATTTGGAACGCGCTTATCACATAGAACTCCCGAGGCTGCCCTCTACTTTACCCACCCCGCATTTATAATATGCACCACATCACTATCAATATCTCCTCTTTGTGGATAATGGATCCTAAATAACATAATTGCTCACACTTTGCACTTCATGCCCATCTATTTCAACTAAAATTCTTATCTATAGTTCTACCTTCCTTAAAATTAAATTCCATAAACTTTGTCTTAGTTCTACTTATTTTAAAACCCTTTGATTCTGAAACTTCCCTCCATAATTCTAGTTTTGCCTTTAAACCTATTTTAGTATCATCAACTAAAACTACATCATCCGCAAAAACCATGCACCAAGGAACACTATGAAGTTAACTTTGTGATAACAAAAAAAAACTCTCTTTTGCTCTCTTCAAAGATGCAAAAGAAACAAAATATGTATCATGGCGTGTCCCAAGAAGTAATAGGCACCAACAATGCCCATAGGCAATAAACTTTGAGGCAGCCCCCAGGCGCATCAATCTTCATAGAAAAGCCAATAAAAACCCGGGGCTTGCTCTATGACATCAGCCTGGATAGATACTAACACATTTTTGTCTGCTCCAACCAGGCAAGAAAAATTTTCTTCCCTATCAATAGGGAACAAAAAAATTACTGACTTGCAATTTTCAGTCCTCCTGGAGTAAGCCATAAAAATTGTTACTTCAATAAGATCTCCAGTGGATCAAATGAAGTTGTTCCAACACTAACCATGTTGTTCCTCTTGTGTTGTTGCTGTTCTGGTAATGACTTCACTTGTCAAAATTCTTGTCTTCGACTTGCAAATCTCTCAAAACTTTCAAAAGTACAAGAAAAAATTCTCAATTGTAACCAAGTGATGCAGAGGAGGATTGCCCCTAAGTTTCATATATTAAATCCGTTCTGTTTTCTTGTTCATGGTTCGCAATCTCGGTCTTGATCTAAATGGCAAGGCACAAAACCATATATTAAGTGCATTTCCAATTTTACACGATATCGGAGAGATCGCACCCATCTCGGTCATAAAACAGGAAAAAAAAAACTGAGGCTCCACATATGCTCATTCATATCATGCCCAAGAAGATGGAGCTGCCCTACATCACTCTAGTACTATTGACTTTTCTATGCTTTATTTAGGAACATCTTCTCAAAGTTTCTAGTTAGTGTAAGACTATATCTCTACTTGCAAGAAATTATATTTGTTTGAGAATGATTAGTGTTTACATATTTAGATAGTACTTAAGTTGTTAAAATTAAACATTAAAAAATTATCCTAAGGCAACCGAGATGGCAAGATCACATTACATAATCTCTTCAACTTCTTTCCAAGATTTCCTCTTTGGGCAATCGAGACGAGACCGACAACCAAGATTACGAATCATGCTTGGACTGTATTAAGAATGAAATGATGATCTAGAATCCATTTTGAGACCCCAGCTAGCCGAGACAAGACACAGAAGATGACAATAATGATTATGACAACAATAATAAACAATGATGAAAATTGCCTCCAACAAGCTATAATTGTAGCAGAGAGCAGATAAAGGGAACTAACATGAGTTTCATCAGACAGATTACCATCCTGTGCAAGTGAAGAGCTGATAGGCTGCACTCCCACCACAGTGCTTCCCCTGTTGTCAGACATTTAGACATATCCATTAGTACTTTTTTCAAAAGATCACCATAATTCCTGATCCAAGCTCTACACTCAAAGTGGATCTATGCAAGTGATTTCATTTAAAGGAAAAAGTGGATCCGAACATGACTTACTAATTGTTCGAGAATAAACTACACAAACAGTGAGAAAAAAAAAATCACACCATCACCATCAGGACTTTCAATTATCAGAATTTACTGCTTATTACAGCTTATCATTTCACTATTAAATTTGATAGGACATACTATACTACCAATCAGATTGTTTCATCATAGATATTTACTTTGACGCGAATGATATGCACCAACACCCAGATATCGGCTACACATTTGATTAGATACATCCAATGCCCAATGGCTGAACTATTTTCCCTAATTATGGATGCATGATCCACAATGACCTGTCACTACACTGCATGCCCTCTGACAGTAATCTCCATGAGGAACAAAGGAAATCCAGAAGCAGAAAACAAAACAATATTTGAAAGCAGGAAGAGGGACACTTATGGCAGGGAGACTTACAACTTTGAAATAGGAGCAAATGCTCTGAAGCCACAGCTTCCATCTTGGCAACAATATCCACTTTGACAGACATCAGTACAGCGGGAGAGACTCAAATGAGAAGAACATTAGGGACTGCTTCTGCACTTCAAATGAAGAAGGTTAATGGCCCATGGGCCAGTGCAAACTGATTATCACGGGTTCCTACTTCCTACCAGTTCTGCAGTGATCAGCTTTGGCTGGTTCAGTTTTGCAACCAAATTACCCAAGAATGAAGAGACATTATGTCCTCATAAAAGAATATAAGATTACATAGACATTGAATACATAAAACTTATTAACTACATAACCTTTAATCATAGTACTATGCTATTAAAATGTTGGACCTGAAAACTTCAGTAAAGAAAGAACTTACCATCATCACAACACTAGGGTTTTAAGCCATATGGTCTGTTAGTAAACTATTCGAATCTACATACTAATAGTAAATCCCATCCTTGCTAATATACTTGACGAAACCTAGACTATAAAATTTTCGCTAGGCAAGACTTCACAAATTTTTAATCTCCAAAACTCCAAGCAAGGAAGGTCACTCAAAGCTTCAAAAAGCTTAGCTCAAGAGCTCAAAGTTAAGGCTACAAATGATATGCTAAGTCCTCTAATGTGCCTAGTTATACACTATGAGTAGCCTCAATTCTCAAGTTTTCAATCGTCTCTGATTTCCACTGCACATCAAAAGAAACCAGAAACTGTAATGTCCACAATGCTAAACCAACATCTCTTTTTCTCCTCTTATTCACACACACCCGGACTGAACAAAAAAATGTCTTTTCCTAAATTCTACCATATTAACCTCAACACAAGCACTGTCAAAGAGCTACAGGAAACTCCAGATCTGAATTTCCATTTTATTTCAGGAACAAGCCAAAAAACTACAAAATGTACCTCATGAATTTGTTCATTCTTTTTTCACTGATAGGTTCATTACAATTGAGTCAAAAGTCAAGATTATTCCACAATGGTTATGCTATCTCATCTTCACTAGGCAATGCCAGAGAGCAAAAACGACCTCATCTTCAGCTTGCAATCCTCTTCTGTTTAAATGGAAAACAGTTAGTAACCATCTGAGAGGTTACCAAGCACCTGTCTCCATTTTGCCAACCTTGGCACAGACTTAGGTGGCAATAATTTACAACATAGTATAACTTCTTTCACTTTATCCACAAAAGCACCACCAATAATTTAATGTTGCAGCATGGTGCAAAACAATCAAACACATAACTACAAGTGTTACCAGAAATTATCACCAGTAATCTCTACATGAGCATGCTCCATCTTTGAAATGGTGAAAACGATTAGAGTCTCGTACAACAATCTCCCTCTCTGTAATCAATGAAATGAACTTGGTTGCAGTATGACAGTCTCCACAGACACGCAAGTTCTTGAAAATCTGAATTGTTGTTTTTGGAGGTGTACTAATGTGCCCAAATGCGATGGCCAACCTCTCGCTATGGCTCGTAAGAATATGTTCCTTTTCATCTTCCTCCACATCTTGCAATACAAAACTATAATCGGGCACATAGCCAAGGCTCTTCATCTTGGCTAACAAAGATCCTAACTCCATATAAATAAGTTCGGACTGAGGATGAGACTGGTTTCCAGTGTAAAAAATATGAATCTTATTACACACCCCAATGGAACTCCATCCAGGGGTCTTCTTCAGCCCCTTACTCTTTGCCAATGACCTCACATTGTCCACTCCCTCCCACTGTCCAACTTTTGCATATATGTTTGATAATAGAACATAGTACCCTACATTCTCTGCATCAATTTCAAATAAATGCCTAGAAGCTATAGCACCTAATTCAACATTGCCATATATCCTGCAAGCTCCTAAGAGAGCACCCCACACACCAGCATCAGGCTCTACAGGCATACTGCCGATCAACTTATAAGCAGTATCTAGGTGCCCTGCCCTACCAAGTAAATCAACCATACAGGCATAGTGTTTTACACGAGGTTCAATTCTATATATTTTACTCATCATGTTAAAGTGATGCAGACCCTCCTCAACCAGACCTGAATGGCTACAAGCAGATAAAAGGGAGACAAATGTGATATGATCGGGTTTAACGCCTTCTTCCCGCATATGCTGAAATAAGTTAAGTGCTTTTTCACCATGTCCATGAATTCCATGGCCGGATATTATTGCGTTCCATGGAACTGAGCTGCTCTTTGGAATTTCTTCAAACAAACATTGTGCTTCAATTAAACTCCCACATTTTGCATACATGTCAATGAGACAAGTGCCTACAAACACATCTGACTGTAAGCCAAAATGGATAGATCTGCCATGAATGATTGCACCTTGCTGCAAGGCTCCTATATGGGAGAACGCAGGCAGGACACTGACCAGTGTCCCTTGATCTTCAACAAATGTCTCATGCTTGTGCATCAGGTGATAAAGGTCAATTGACTCACTGGCACAGCCGTTTTGTGCAAAGCCAGTAATCAATGTATTCCAAGATATAATATCTTTGGCCAGCATCCCATCAAATACATTCTTAGCATAATCAATGTGACCTAATTTCACATACATATCGATAAGAGCATTACCCAGAAAGTTGTCATCCCAAAACCATCCCATTCTCAGGGCAAAACCATGAACCGATTGCCCTCTTTTAGTATCTCCCATTTGAGCAGCAACACACAGCAAGCTCACAGCAGTTAATACATCAGGTCTAAGTCCATTTTCTTTCATTTCACAAAAATGATTAAGAGCAGTTACTGGAAGTGAATTTTGTTCATAACCAGCAATGATAGAATTCCATGTTACCAAGTCTCTAACCTCCATCTCGTCAAAAATCAAATGTGCTTCCCGTGTATAACCCAGTTTCGCATACATATTAATCAAAGCATTTGAGACAAAAAGATCGATATCGATCCCACATTTGATAACATAAACATGTATCAACTTCCCGATTAGAAGGTTATTTAATGGTGCACAGATAGGCAAAATACTTGAAACAGTAACCGAGTCCATCCTCACCCCTTCCAAATTCATTTCCTCAAAAACAGAAAGCGCTTCCACTGCCCTCCCATTTTGACAAAACCCGGAAATCATTGCATTCCAGGAGCCCAAATCTCTAACTGGCATTCGGTTAAACACTTCCCTAGCATCGTCCAGAACCCCTACTCTACAATACATATGCAGAAGAGAGGCCCCGACATAGACATCAACATCAAAGCCTAATTTCAAAAGGTGGCAGTGAACCTTTCTGCCCTCTCTCAGCCCCTTGCAGGACTTCAACACAACAGGGAAAGTAAAAAAATCAGGCCGCGGCCTCGAACATAACAACAACCGGTCATAGCAGTCCATGGCTACCAATGAAATCCCATTTTTCACATATGCAGCTATCATGGAGTTCCATGAAAAAATATTCTTTTTTGGAATTCGGTCGAAAACATGACGGGACGAACCAATGTCACCAAACTCCGCATAAAGATTAAGGATTTTGGTAATGAAAAAGATATTCTGGCGACCCGAGACAAGAAGCAGCGCATGAAGAGGCTTGACGAGGTAGGGCTTGGTACAGGAGCGGAAGAGTAGGCCAAAATCCATGATTTAGAGCTTGCTTATCATGGCAACCCTGGGAGCTGGGGAATTTGATCAAACAAACAGTCTAGCTTGTATAAATTGTTCCAATAAGCTTTCAAATGCGAATTCCAAACAGTAATCTGCATGAGCAGCAATCGGAAACACAGAAGCGGAAAAACAAAAAGCCAAAAAAAGAGAGAGAACTTTGGGAAAAGGAGAGGGGCACTTACGAGAGGAAGACCACGGTGAGTTTGAAAAGAGGGCCGAGAGCTTTGATGGCCGGAGCTTCCGCCTCGGCGTCGACCCTGGAAGGGGCCATTGGTAGAACTCGGGAGAGTCGATCGAGCAGACTGCAGAGCTGGGGTTCTCGGGGGATGGAGGGAGAAGAGGCTTCAAGGGTTTCCCGCTCGTCGGCCAGGCCAAATAGAGATGGACCGGGTTAACGCAGGGGTTCGCGGCAAGGAATTCCGAATTCCGTATCGGATATCGGTCAAAAAATATAAGTGGTCAAAAACTAATTTTAACCGTATATTTTCACAATATAACTTCTAAAATAAGTTCTACTAATTTAAACAAAGTATAGATTTCAAAATATGCATATTAGGAGGAAAAACGAGAAAGTTATTTTTTTTTCAGAAAAATAATTTTTTTAATATTTTTCTAATTTTTTTGGAAACGTTTTTTTTAAATGCGAAATACAATATATCAGTCCAAAACCGATATATCGGTAATATTTAAAAAATAATTAAAAAGTGATATTTACCCGTCTCGTTTTATTGGGTGGGGCCTGATATCGATATAACGGCGGATATAAAATTCCTTGGTTCACAGTTCATAAGCTGGTTCTAACTAGTTTGAATCGCTCGCTTCATCCCTGATTTGACACGCACCATCGTATCCAAATTCAATGACTCGAGATGCTTCAACTCACATAGACGTGCGTGAGGTGTCTTATATGAGGCGTATCTCATGAGGCGAAATGAACTAGTGTTAGTTTATTTTTGTTTTCTAATGAAGACATGTCTATAATCCACGCCGTCAGTGGGGACCTACGTGTAAGCCAGATGACCCCATGGGTGTGTACCTTTTTAGTGAACCCCATGTGGGTGTGTAAGTGTTTGGGCTAGAGTTAGGCTTAATTTCATTACCTGACCCCATCCCTAAAAATCCTTCATCCGCCCCTGCATGCCGCCAACACCAGGTAGGGATAAGGCATATGATGGTGATGGTGAATGAGGATAGGTAATTTTGGATAGAAGTTCCATCTTCTATGCCACTAGCAAGAAAATACACACTAAAAAAACACACGAATTTTGTTCCGTACCTTGCAACGGTCATGTGAAACTAAACTCGCAAGATACATTAATTGGAGATCATGAGTACATCCATTGGCACATAAGTAATGGATGTTAGCTATGGTGGCCAAAGCTTATGCACGCCTGGAAGTCATCAAAACACAAGTTTAGTGAAACTCCCACATTGAATGGGACGACTTAGAACTAATTTCAGTGGAAAAGTGAATTCACCACAAGAACAGTTGCATTTTTTAACTCTAAAATGCCAATATCCTCTTCAAGAGATTTTGAGATTTGGGAATGAAATCAAACTTATCAAGGAATTTGGCACTATGTTGAAGGAATTACAACGTCTGTTATCGTGCCCACCTACCTGAATTGAGATTCACTACGTTATTGAGTTACAAACAACCCGAGGAATCTCCAGTGGAGTGATAGAGTATGAAGTGCATTGTCTCTCCCCAATTTCAACAAGGATGAAGTCTTCCACACCCCATGTTATAGACAGCCCACACCCACCATCCGTGTTAAAGGGGTGGGCTGGCTAAAACAGGGTCTCGTGAACTACTCACCCCTTTTTTTTTGCTACAATAACTATCACCCATTTAACAATTCCCCGCATGGACCATGGAGAGGAGAGACAAATGACCTGCACATGAAATACGCCGGTTAACTAGTTACACCTAAAAGCTAGAGGAAGCATATTCATTGAACTTTCCACTCCCCCCAATGTACAAGCCTCATTTAGCGTTTCAATTTGCACGGGGGAGGCACCCAAACAACAGAGAACATTGCTTCCGCGAGGACTTGAAGCCGAAGTATTGGGCTCTGGTACCATGTTGGTTAGCTACCATCACTTATGCTAAACCTGTTAACTGCAATGAAACAGACCGTCCGTCCTGTTTTAATAGCTCCATCGAATAACATTAGATGCTCCATTGAGTTCAATTTAAGGGGATCCTGAACCGTTTATTCCCCCTGACACAGCCTTAGCTATGGCTTCCACCATTCAATAAAAATCAACAATTTTCCCAACGGAGCTATTAAAATAGGACGGATGAAGTATTTATTTTATTTAATCGTCATAAATAAAATATACAACAAAAATATAAAGACAAAATTCATGACAAAAACTAGACAAGTAACATAAGAGGTCTCCCGCCCCCCTGGGGGCGTATCCTTTAGAAAAAAACATAAGGGGTCTCTCCCAACATATAAAAAGAAACACAGAACAAAAGTTCGAAACCAAAAGCCAAGTAAAAGAAAACTTACAAATCAACAGAGCTTATTGAAGTCATACAACTTTACCATTCTGAATAGTCAATCTAGAAGGACATGCAATCAAGTATGTAGAAGACACATATCTACTTCACAATCATTTCACCAATGTTTACCACGGTCCGGTCAATGTCCTTCTCAGGCATTTTTTTTTAAATCCATGATGATGCTCAATTGTTTCCAGAACCTGGGGCAAAGACAAGCTTATTTTGAGGAAACACACCTCAATGTGCTTTCATTATATAAAGCATGCTACACAATCAACTAAAATAAACTGCACGCGTAAGCAGAATCTATGTTTTTCCCTTCCATGGCTACATTCCAGTTATGATTTCTGATTCCTATACTTTTTCTCTATTGCGAAGAAAGAAAGAAAGAAAAAGCTACGATATGCAGCAATGTTTCTCTTGAGACAATACTATATTCATATATGAACATTCGCTTAATGAAGCTAAAAGTCAGCAGGAAGTCGATTGGCCAACCAATAATCAAAGTGATCAAAAGCAATAGTATAACTTATTGCTAAAAAGCCCTGTTTTGGCAGTTAAGCTCAAGGTTTTGATGCATTTAATCCAGAAACCCATTACCATTCATAAGACCCTCCTCTGAGATAAAGTCATAAAAAAATCTATATGCAGAAAAGGTGGGCGGAGTAGATCAATTCACAACCAGACTGGCGATGATTTTATGATTTCATCTTTGTCTGCCAAGCAGTGCAATTGAACTGAGAACAAGATCTCAGGCTGGTCTAATGTCCACCATGGCCTACTTCTTTCTTTCTTTTGGCTGGTCCATACCCAATATGGCTTCTAAACCACTGGAAAGAGTGAAGGCCAGTGACAAGTGATAAGAATATGGTCAACTTCTAAAACAAACAATTAAATACGATACAGAATTCATATAATATAATAAGCCATTGATTTTAGTCATAGAAGAACACTTGGAGTGATTTGATCAATTTCAAGTTCACAACCATGTATGTAATACATGCAATAATGTCATTTAAATCAGAAACTAATCAATAGCAGCCAAACATCATTTAGTTATTGACAGGTCTAAGCTCTGAAATTCCAATTGCATGGAATTCATGGCAAGCACATGACTCCATCAACAAACATTTAAGTTCTTTTGTTGCGCTGCAACAACCATAGAAGTTAGTGCTGCACTGAACTCAACAGCATAAGTCTTAGCATAGGAGATTAGACTGATTAAAATGATTTACAATTTAAGCCCTTTCTGGAAAAGAAAATTAAAATGATTTTTTATTCAAAACCAAATATCTGCTTCCCTTTGATAAGAGATTAGACTGAATGAATCAGATAATGACCTATATCAAACGTTGTCATTTTTTACACTAAAAATACAAGATGCAGCTTTCATTAGAAGCGACCCATTTCTTCTTTGCTCTTCGCCTCTGAATTCTTAACTTATCATGAAAGAGATCAATATACTACAAAACCCAAATCAAGCAGTTTATTCTTTAAAATGTAACTTGTCTTGGAGAGAGAGAATTAGGTTTCTTATAAGTCAGGAAATCATCAAAGGCAAGGTTCCTACAAGTGCACTTGAGTGATAGCCTATCAAAAAAGACCTAAGGCAGTCAATTCAGGCAAGAATTATTACTACCTCCGATGTACCATGAAAAGTAATATGAAAATATGCCTAGCATGCATAACAATCAGTGTCTTTTGTCAATACAAATTTTCTCATAGCTAGATTATAAAGATGACCTGTAGTAAGCCTGAAGATAGAAAGACACAAAAAAAGGCGGATATAAAAATCTGAATAAGAAGACAAGTAATAAAGTGCTCATTTATAATTATAGAACGTTAAAAATATATAAATAGGAACCATAACAAACATATACAAGAGCATATCCTAAAATTACTAGCACATCACCTGATTAAGCTGCATATCCATAATTTGTGCCTGCAGAAACAAATCAGTTATTGACATAAGATAACATCATAAAATACTACCAAGTTTTAATTACAGACAACACTCAAATAGCCCCCAGCTTAAGAGCTTGCAAAGGTCACATATGACAGCATAGAATTTCCATGTTAGCATAATAGCATTGCCTTCTTGTTCCTCCCCGAAACATGTGCAAGTAATATCAGTAAATTATCACAAACACTCACCATATGCGCTCTCATCATGATTATACATCTTCCTTTGTGGCTTATGTATGGAGCAACCCACGTCAATAGTAAGGATAATTATACATGTTTGCAACATACACGGGAGCACAACACACAAAGGATCTTGAATTTGCGTGAGACAACTTAGCCTCCAATTCAACATCAGGTAATAAATCAATGAATATTATGGTACCTGTTTCTTTTTCAAAGCTTCATTCTCTTCTTTGAGTTCAGCCAATTCAGCTTCCAATTCTGTAGTATAAGCCTGGTAAAATCCCATTGAAAAACAAAATAAATGTTACCACAATGCCAAAGGAGAAAAATATGGAAATATGTTTACCTGTTTACGAGCCCGTGATCTGGCTGCTGATTCTCTATTTTTTAACATTCGCTTCTTCCTTCTCTCACGAATGTTCTCCACCGTTGGAAAGTGTTCCTTTCCATTAAAGCCATCATATGAAGAAGATGAGCCATAAATGAAGGACGGAGTGCATCCATTTCCCTTGTTCATACCATCTATGCATAGTTGGTCAAGAAAGCTTCTTGTTGGCAAAATGGCAGCACCAGCTCCCAAGGTAATCAATTCTGTCATTTGTTCACCTTCTTGGGCTTTATCACTAAGATGGTTGATTGTTGGATCGCCAATTCCAATAATTTCACTCCTCATAATGGGGTATCCAGTATATCGACCATGCCCCAGACACCCATAGGATGCCGTCATTTGATCTGACACTGGTTCTTCTTGCAATCCGCATGACGTTAAGTTAGTAAGCAGTGGTTGACTTAAGGATCCTTTGTGGTTGCTGATAATGTGGTTTTCCATAATATGCACACCAGCAATTCCATTAGAATGAACTGGAAACCCAAGTGATAATGCTGCATCATTATTTAAATTTGATAGTACACCGTAATTACTTTGTCTCCCAGCTAACTCAGTATCTCCTTTTACCACTCCAGCTGTCACCAAAATTCTTCGTGTGTCATCTGTCCACATGTTTGCTGCCTCTGCTTCAATTTAGGGCCTGAATTTGTACTTCCATCATTTCCACTACTTTCTTCCCCTCCATCTTTCAATACTTCTTCAACAATTTTCTGACTAAGCATTCTAGAATGTATGAATGAACATTGTTGCTGCAAACTTCCACAAGTCGCCCCACCCTGGCATGTTTGCATAGCTGATGCCAGTGCTTCCAGTTCCAGCTCTTCAGCAGTCCCGATGTTTTTAATTAGTTCGTCTACGTTCATAAACCCGGGATCCTTAACCGGGCCTCCAGTTGCATCATGGGACACACCAAAAGTCAGCGAGAACTCTGAAGGCTCTCCTACCAAATTATCCATTGACCAGCTTTCGTTTCTCCTACTGAAGTTCGAGGGTGACACCATCTTTCAGTGAAAGAAATTGGCTAATTTAAGCTCAAATTTGTTAAACGGATGACACATACAAATAATCTGATGAAACAAAGTTTTTGTTTCGCCCTAGGATGACATCACATAAACAAAACTTGAATTAGTTCATCAAAGCATGAACTCATCTTTACAGTTTTTTTAAGGAAACAAAACACAAATTCAATCCTCTTAATATTGATCTTTCCAGAATATTAATGATGCAACAAATCCATCCTAAACTTTGTCAACGACAAGGAGGCTCCATGCAGTCTAAGGAAATTCTAAATAACAAATAAATACCAAAAAAACGTAAACAGCTCACCTCAACAGCAAGAAAGAAGACAGCAATGGTATGTCTGTTCACCCAGCAGAGAAGTTGAGTTTTTCCGGGACAAAAGAGCCTCAATCCGAACAGAACATTTACAGTGTCGGCCGACGCAATCGGGACACCGCCCAGACGAGAGAAGATGATGTTTTTCACAATTTGAGATCAACGAAGATGCCAGAACAGAGAGAATGAGAGAACTAGCGAGTGCAGAACCGGGAAGAGGTGTGATTCCCACCCACGAGCAGGCCTTGCGAGTTCTGAAAGCTCAACCAGACTCTCTTCGGAACCCTCGTCCTCCGGGACGGCTCAAACAACCGCCACGCCCCCATCTTCAATCGCATCTTTCGTAAATCCCGCCTCCACCTCTCTTCCTACATCTCTTTGTCAATCTCTACCTCAAAAGCTATAGCTAGACAACTGCTACCACCACAAGAAACAACTATGTCAGCTCCATATACCAGAATTAAGGGGGCAAAAACACAACAGATGAAATTAAAGAAGAAGTGAGCTTCGACGCGCGAAGTGATATCACTGAATTGACGATAATCGTTTCAGTAAATTCTGTTATTGAACAGAGCATGATCGAAGACATGGTGATACCTAATTCCAAAGAAGAAGAAAAAAGGTCACGGGAATAGAAACAGACCTTTGGGAAGTGGTGCGTCGGACAAGGAACGGGGGAGAGTGACGAGAGAGAGAGAGAGAGAGAGAGAGGCGCCTTATCTCCGCCAAAGATCTTGGAATGTTCTGTTTGGCACTGGGCAGAGCGGCTCATCAGAACTGAGTCAACTGACGGAACCGACCTCGGTGTGTCGGTGCCGTTATCCGCTTGGGTAATATACAAATTAGGAGTAAGTACGGATTTGATGCTTTTGGTTTTAGGTCTATTTGTTTTGTCTTGTTAAATGCTGAAATGAATAAGTGGCTGAATTCAGTCGCTATAAGTGGCTGATAAGCTGTTCATAAGCTGGCTTTTCAGTGTATTTATTTAACTTGCTAAATAAGTAGTTGAATTTAGTCGCTATACAAAATGTCATCAAAAAATTATTGCGGTAAGGCGTAAGTCATCGGTTCAAATCCTATAAAGGGCTTTTGCAAGAAGTTCCGGTCTTAAATCATAGACTTTTTTAGTTAGCGTATATACAAAATATATGAAATTTTATTATATTTATTAAATTTATTTATCTTTCTTATTAAATATTATTTTATAATAATAAATAAAGAATTTAATAATAAGAAAGAAAACTGGCCGCATGACGAATTCGAATGAATTCAAGTTGAACATTTGTTCATTAAGATAAGTTCATTAGGGTGATAAGTAATCACATTTATTAAGTTAAAGGATTGCTATGTCACTGCATGCTATCCTTCTCTCAATTTTTCATTTCATTATTCTATTCCTATTTATTATTTTGTTCCGGTACATAGATCTATTCTAGATACCCAATCCCGGTTATGAATTGCCAAACCATAGTCTTCCTACTTCTCAATTGTTCTAGTTCTAATAAAATAGATCGAAAAAAATTCAAAATTAAGAAGAGAAAAAGTAAGTGAACTTGACCCATTGAATCATGAATATATCATCTATTCTGATATTAACAAATAGTCGATATAGATGAAATTGTCGAAGCGGACTTTTTTATTTATTTCCTTGGTCCACGCAAGAATTTGTTGATATTTTTGATTGAATCTTCCTCTTTGTTCATAGGGAAACGATATTTGTACACCAGATTCCTATCTGCTGTAGGGTTATCAATGCCCTTGTTCATAAATGCTCCACAGGAATAAATCACTATTCCTTTCCTCCACCGAAAAATGTTTATTCCAAACCACAAATCCATTTCTAATTTTTCTGAAAAAAATGGAGTTTCGTCTGTGACCGCCCTTCTCCGCTCAAATCTGCCCTTGAGGGAAAGCGCAGAGACGCTGGAGCACTGCGCAAGCAGCGAAGGCAAGGCCGGGGCAAGGTCCACGCGGGACCAAGTGCAAGCCGGTGGCGGGTGCCCGCATCAATCACACGCCATCTCCAGCAAACAAGCGAGCAGGCGTTGCGGTTGTGGCAGCCCAGCTTGGCGAAGACTGAGGTCAGGCACTCGTCCTACATGGCGAGGGTCAAATCATCCCCGGCCCGACCAACACTGAGGCCGGCGCTCGCACAAGGAGCGCAAGTGGAGGAGGAGGCCCATTTGGCATAGCGAGGGTTTGAGAAATTGGCGACAAGGTCGAAATTAGAAGTGATTGGCTTCGTCTCATGATATCGATTGAGGCAGTCTGGATCCCTCTTCCGTGGCACAACCAAACAGAGAGTACTTGTTCATCGGAAGAGCTACCGACTAAGAGAGGACAACACCAGTCCACCAAAAAGGAACAAGTTCTGTGGCCTTTTGAGGTATGGTTCTAAAATCGACGACTATCCATGCTTAGTGTGTTTCATTTTTTGTTTCTAAACTAATGAAAGGATAAGTGTATGCATTTATTGAGAAAAAATCGTCTTCTTGTTTGAAAATTTTCGCAATGGCAAGCTTTTATCCCCCATGGCCTCTTCCACTTAACGTCTCTTCCCATTCTTAGATTTTTAAGGGATTCTGTATCTTGTGATTTCGACATCGTACTGGAAGTGTATTTTATTTTTCATTTATATCAGATGCTGTTGGCTGATACCCTGAAAATGAGTTTTAGCCATTACAGGTTGAGGATTTTATATTTTGCAAGTGGGAAAGTCTCACTTCCCTTAAAGTAATAGTTTGGTCTGATTGTTGATTTCAGAGAGGTGATTGAGAAATTTGCCAGTGTGGATGAAGTTAGATGAATAGAAACAAATTAGAGCCTGATGGATACAAAATGACAAGCTTACAAGTCCAGTTTAAATTTTCCTAATCATAAATCTTGTATGAAGGTGAAGGAACTGGATCCCCTGTGTAAGTTATAAAAGTCAAAATTTTGTGTTTCAATGGAAATAATAGAATGAGATTTTCTATTAATTTCATTTGTTTTATCTGAATCTGATTTTTTAAATTTCAAATTCAGATTCAGTTTGAAGAATTTCATATATATAAATTTTCAGAATTTTGAGTAGATTTTTCAGATTCAAATTCAGACCAATCAAACCCATCGAATAAAATCTGTTTTTAAATTTAAAAGTATCCAAGCACATTTCGCCTTTCCATGCCTTGTAATGGGCCATTCCGGCATCCAAAGAGGCCCTTATGCATTAGTGTAGAGTGTGAACTTTGTTTGATTGTTGAATTGATTGTTCACAATTCAGTCTAAATTTATTCATATCTGTGGGGCCAAAGAGCTGAATTGGTAGAGCTGATACAAATTCATCCTGAATCGGTGAGTCTTCTTTTCTGCTGAATTATTCAACCTCAATTCGTGAACCAAACATGATTGAGGCAATTCTCCCCCAATCCAGGCAGAATTTGGAGCCAAAATCACAAACCAAACAGCCCCTTAAATCCCTAGATTCCACGTCTAATATGAAACTGCTTTGGATACAAAACTTTCAAGGAATGAAAATTCCCGATGGTCTAGTGAGGGCATTTAGTAAATTCTATTCCGCTTTCAGCCACATTTCCATTACACACCATTCTGTCTTTTTTTATTCATTTCACATGAAAACAGAGCATTGCAATACCAAAAATCATTACAGCAGATTAGCTCTATTGAATGCCCAATCCAGTTCTGCGAACGTAGGTGCACGTCCCCTCCATGCCGCCGGGCAAGATA
Source organism: Houttuynia cordata (assembly GCA_039654745.1). NCBI lineage: Eukaryota > Viridiplantae > Streptophyta > Magnoliopsida > Piperales > Saururaceae > Houttuynia > Houttuynia cordata. The sequence continues at coordinate 24,628,066 of CM077503.1, forward strand.
ACCTCTTGACATGTCTAGACAATTCGCAAGAACATTTGCCTCCCTCCGAACATGGAAGAAAGAAACTTACTCGAAGAATCAGATATATTAGAGAGAGCTTCCTTGACTAGATTTTCCAAAACCAAACTCCCACACTCTTTATTCCAAAGCTTCCGGACAACCACGTTTGAATGGCTCTTGCGCATTGTCTCCAGTGCAAAACTTAAAGCTCTTGTTGCTGCAAGTGGCTCAATCTCCTCAGTTTTTAATGGACCCTCAACAAAATTCATGCAAGCAACAATGTTTCCCAAGTAATCTCTTATGCACACTCCAACACCTGATCGGCCTTCCTCCTCAAAAACAGCACCGTCATAGTTCATTTTCAAGACCCCTTTCTTTGGTGGATGCCAAGCTACATCTACCTCGTTGGATATCTCATCTTGAGCAGGTCCTCTCTGGTTCTTGACTTGTGCACAAGCCGTGGCAGGCTGGCAGCGTTTTTCCATGCAGCTCCTACCCTTCTTGAATTCCTGTTGTGCCATAGGGCCCAACTAATAACTGAAGCATTTTCAAGCCCTTTTCTACCATATTCATTCTTAATAAATCGAATGACATCTAAAGCATTGGTAGAAGAATGAAAAGTGAAACACTTGTACCATTCCTCGTCCTCCCAAGCACCAACCACGCATGGAGCCCAAAGAGCATGACTAATATTCTCCACCTCAGCCCCACACTGCTCACATATTGGTCTTTGCACAATTTTCCTTTTAGCCAAATTCGACATAGTTGGGACTATAGCCTCACAAACCTTCCGTGCAAAAGACAATTTTTACTGGCAACTTCATAGACCATATTGCACTTCGAATTTTCCTCATGCCATCATCACTCCAACCACCGGCTCCTTGATCCCAGTTATTGAGATTCAATGCTAGAAGATATGCACTTTTCACGGAGAATCTCCCTTGTTTCTCGGCTGCCCAAGCAATCTCATCATCCAAAATAGAAGAGCGTAATAGAATTTTCAATATTTCCTCCGCCTCAATTGGGAAAAATATACTTCTTACCCCATTCCATTCAAATCCACCAAATCGTGCAGTTCTCTAAACATAACCCCTATGCTTTCGTAATTGATGTAGATAAGCCCAAGCCCATGTTCACGTCCACTTGCAATCAGGCCCACTTTGCTTGATTATGCATAGATTGTATGCCAAGGATATCATATCTTGGAATACCTTGATCAACAGTTTTGCACAAAATGGGTGCGCCAGTGAGGTAATTGAACTTTTATCATCCGATACACAAGCATGAAACATTTGTTGAAGTTCATGGGAACTTGACGGTGCCCGTCTTCTCATTTCAGTAATGTGCACAAATTCACAGTTGGTTTATCTTTATGAACCTGCAACCAAAATGTGTTTGCGGTTGTCTCATTGACATGTACGCAATATGTGTCTGTTTGAAGAAATACACATGGAGCAGCTAACTTCCATGGAATGCGATAATATTGGGCATGGAATTCATTTGTAAGTGCTTTTTAGGTGCTTGCAGGATGCATGTCAATGTTAAATTAGGTGCTTTAGCTTCAAAGACTTCATTGGACTCGATGCAGAGAATGTAGGTTGCTCAGTACTGTTGTTAAATCTATTGCAAAAGTGGCGCTCTAGAAGGGAGTGGATAATGTGAGGAAAATTGGGCTTAGCAATAACATAAACACCAATCTGCCCCTCAAGTCCGAAATTGCTTATATAGATTTAGGATCCTCGATAACAAGATGAAGAGCCTATATGATTCTAGTATGGTGTTGCCTGACGTGTTGAGGAAGAAAAGAAACATACTCTTGCAAGCCATAATGATGTGTTGTGACACAAAAAGTTTACTTTTCAGCCAAAAACTGAAAGTTGACAGTCAGTTTGGTACCAGGTGCAGTTTGTCACTTCAAACGCTCGTATTCCGACTTCATTTTCTACCTTGAGTGTCAGAAATTGACATTCTACTCTCTTCGGTACTAATCCGCTAATATCAAGGTTTTCAAAATCGGACCGGCATGGAATGTGCGGTTTTATCCGGATTAGGTGAGAGGAGTGATAAATATATATTTTGTATAATATTATTATCAAAATAAGTGTAATTCAAGTGGTTAAGTCGTATGAGGGTGAGGGGGGCGTCTAAGGTTCGAATCCCCCCTCATTCCTTCGATATAGAATTTATATCAAATTAAAGTGATTGCTCGGCTACTAAGCGTTTATGGACATCCAGTTTTTACGATATATGAAGCTTGGATGTGTAAATTTTTTAAGATGTCCAAGGACTAAAACTCTATAAAAGATGGAACTATAGAATACGCCATACCTCATGGTAGCAATCGAAATAGACTCTTGTTTGCTAGATGCCAGTGAAGGAAGAAGAACAGGAATAACCCTTCAATTCCTCTTCTCTAAAACTCACGATTATAATAGCTCACAAGTCTTATATAGTAGATCCTGATTTACATGAAAAGACTCTGAAAATCAAATATGATAAAAAAAGATCAAACTAACCATAATATATTTATTATAAATAAAAATACTCAAATAATACTTATTAGCTTCTCATTCTTCATCATTTCCAAATTAACTATAATATATTTATTATAAATAAAAATACACAAATAATGTTTATTAGCTTCTCATTCTGCATCATTTCTCTCCGACCAACAAGGACTCTCTTCCGAAGAGTCGAAGATGGGTACTGCCTTGAGAAGCAATGGAACAACAGATATGTCATAATTAAGTCGACTAGTCCACCAGAATAAGTGTTTTTGAATAGCACTCCCACAAGAGGGAATAAGATTAGAATCAAGGTTGGACACAATTGGGTCAACAGGTAGGGAAAATGGGTGTAGCCAAAGTATAGAAGGTGGAATGTGATAGCTAGAGGGGTTGGGTAAAGGTGGAGGAGGGGGCCAAGGATCAATTCCTATAAGCAGGGGAAGTGGCATGAAAGCCAATAACAAAATCGTGATTAGAGAAGGGGATAGGAGCAAAGGGTAGTCAATATGAAGGTTGAAGTAGGTGTTAGGTATGTTGATTGGCTTATTAGTGTTGATGACTATGACATCAAAAAATAGGGTAGGAATGTGCGACCATGATAATGAGGCAATTTTGGTGAACCCAGTATGAGAACTGAAGTAGGCAGTGGCACACCACTCACAGTGGATTATCAAGGCTTCTCTTCTAAAGGTGGATTTCTGTGGTTAGGGGCATGGGGACTGTGATTTGGATTGCTTCTGTTGGTGCGGGTGTTGTCATTAGGGGTGGAGCTAACTAAGTTGCTGATGGTTCAAGTGCTTGGGCTGATGGCGGTGGTGGGCATGCTGATAAGACTGGCTAAAGAAATGGCAATGAAGATCGTGGTTGATGTGAAAAAACAACAGTAGGTTGGACTTCGTCTTCCATAGATGCGGCAACTTGTCGACTAGAACGCAATGTCTCCATCATCTTATCAAAGTGCATGTCAAAGTTCTTTTTCCATTTATGTAAATTGTGTTGCATAGTATGAAGTGTATCCAGAATACCCTCTAATTGACAAGGAATCTCCTCATCGGACTCCAACATGCTAGTTACATAAGATATAGGCAGTTGTCGAATGAGAGCGCTATCTCTTGAATCTTGGAGACCAGTTCGGGGCTTTGTTAGAGAAGCATGAGCGGGCTGAAAGTACTTAAAATACTCATCACGCACGCTGCACTGGCATGGCTTCCTATGGGGACGATTAGACCATGCCACCTTATAACGAGATTGGTCTTCTGGTTCAGGCCAGAGCTGTGAAGGTTTCAGTACCTTGCTCGTTCAATTGCGAAGGGATAATTGCAATCAACTCTAGCTCAGCGGCTTCTTGAATTATCCCAAAAAGACTCAATGTCTGATCAGCAAAATGGAACCAAAGAAGGCGGACGACGACTGAATGAAGCCAGATGAGAATTGTTGGAAGAGACAAGAACTGATGAAGCATCGGGCTGGTCTGATAAAATAATTTCGGTTCAGTTTGGTTGGAAATAAAGGACCAGTCTGAGTTGTACCGATCTGAGTTGCTCTTAAAAATAGTGGTTCGTTCTGGATCTTCTCCAACAGATGATGGTGAGTGGCAACGAGCAAGATCTTGTTGTTGCGAATCTGCCAGAACGCAAACGGAAAGAATTGTTACCACAACATGGATGGAATCTTCTCCAGTTGTTCGGGGTCGCCTGCTTTGGAAGGGCGTCTGACATGTGCGAGGATGCTCCGGATTTTTTGGAATGGCTGAGAAGATCCGTTGTTGAAGGCCGACAACAAGGGCAGGTGGATCCATCGGCCACCAACGGAGGTGGCCGCCCTTACCGGTCGGATGGATGGGCGGTGGAACCAAAAATCCAAAGGAAAGGTCCCGACTTTGGCACTACCATTGGTGCTGATGCTGGAGAAGACAAGCGAGGTCTGATCTAAACTAAATGACGTCGGCTCTGTGGAGCTGGAGGAGGCAGAGCGACGGAGGAGACCTAGCCTTCCATGGATCAGGTAGGCGAACAAAGGGGTCCATAAGCCAGAGGCAGGCTAGATTGGTCACGACCAATGCCAGAGGCTGCTCGAGCATGACGAAGAGGACGTTGGTCGGGGAGGCAGCGTTCTCTGCTCGAGTGTGACGATGTCGGAAAGGAAAAGTGCCCTTCTTCTTCGATTGGAGATCGCAAGGTTGTTGCTTTACTCACTGGTCACTATTGGCTCACACTGTTGCAACGACCTTCCACTCCTTCCTCTCCCTTCTTTTAACGATGGCCATAAGCCTAATGAGGAGATCAAGGATGATGGTGCAACAAATGATGACGATGACGAACGTGGCAGTGGAAACAACGACGCGTGGATTTACTGTGATATGATACTAAATGATAGAGTGGCTATGCTTTATAAAAAATTAACAACAAAGAAGAGTAAAGGAAGAATATTGGGGGGGGGGGGGGGGGGGGGGCTGTAGCCGAGCAAGGGGGGAACCGAAGCTCGAGTAGGGGAGGGCCAAAGGTCAGGAAAACGAACGAGAACAACCCTTCAATTCCTCTTCTCCAAAACTCTTAATTACAATAGCTCGCAAGCCTTATATATAGTAGAGCCTATTTTACATGAAAAAACTTAGAAAATAAAAAATGACAAAATAAAAGACCAAACAAATCTTAATATATTTATTATAAATAAAAATACTCAAATAATTATTAACTTCTCATTTGCATCATGGATGCTTGCTGAAAGGGAAAATAAAATTGCAATGTGCTCTTTTTTGCTGCTGAGTTTGGACAAGAAAGTTAATACTATTGGACTATGAAATATGAAAATAAAGATCTGTTTCCTATCAGCTAGAGCTTTTGGGAAACTTGTTACTTCTCTTGGAGGTTCTGGGTACTACTAGACTCGCCGCAGTCACTTATGCCCCAATTGGGTTCATGTGTTGCGTTGATTGCTGCCGCCACCTTTGCAAAGCTCTAGAAGTTGAGGCTGTTGCACATCTTTCCTCGGTAAGGTAATTACATCCAGAGTCTTTTCTTTCATTGTTCTCATAACCTCTGTTCTTTTTCAAGAAATGTGCACGCATGCATGGTCCCAGACAACATCGGATGGAGACTTGATTTACAAGTAGGCTGACAATGTGAACTATCTCAACCTTTTGAGCCTAGGGGCTAATCAAATCATGAGAAAGGGAGATGCATTCTCAAGTTGCTTGGCTTTCTGCTCAGATGAGCATGCTTTCATCAAATCGGAAGTAAAGTGGCATCTTCTTTACCACACGAGGGGTCGCACCTTCAATTAATGAAATGATCAGCATCTAAAGAATAACCATCTCCATCGAGCAAAGAAGATACCATAGTTAATCAAGCTCTTTCTTTCGTATTTCCCCCTTTTCTTTATTAACTACAATTACAAAGTGGAAAAAAGGCCAATTGCCTGGGTCCATTTGTAGTAGTATAACTAGTAGCCAGCTGGTACGTGTTCTGTCACCAAAAAACTGCTAAGTAAACCATAGGTAATGTTATAACTGTATCTTATGTTATAACTAAAGATAAATATAAATTGCAAAATCAAATAAGGCACTCATGAGTTGCTCATCCTTGCAAATTTTTGTTAGGTCAGGCCTGAGTTGGTTTTGAATAAAGTGGGGAATGAAAAGTGGATGCGAGTATGAATAATGAAACTGGATTATTAGCCCGCAGCCAGTAACCCTTTTAAAGGAAGACAAATTTTATATGTTTATCATCTTCATCTATCTCTTTTTATAATGATCTATGATGAAGCAATGATCCGCCCTTAGGACCCTTTTGTAGCCTTCAACAACCCCTTATATTCCTTAGGTATGTATGAAATCGAAGGCTAACGACCCTATGAAAACAATGGACACCATTTTAATAAATAAGAAGCACATGAGTGGTGCATCATGCTTGGAGTTAATTTAATCCGTGGGCTAATCCACAGGTGAATTTAATACATATTTAGAGCCTTAGGGAAGGGCCTTATCCTATAGAACACTCCCATTCTTTTAAGCATGCGGATTGCTTTTTATATGGAACCTCGAAATGAGTTTCTCTTTAATCAGGCTACCTCAAAATGAGGTTTGGTGATATGCGGAGGTCCAGTCTTCCATAGAAGTGTAGTACGTGCGTGCGGCCTCTATAAGTAGAAGATGAGACTAGGGACGAGGCTTCTAATCAGGATAGGATTACGAAACTAGAAAAATCAAAGAAAATACCTATATAGCCAAGGGAATGTGAGAATGTGATTTCTGAATTGTTTTTGCGTTTCCATTTATCAAAATTGGTGCAAGCCAAATGCTTAGGCTTACAGGTTGAGCTCAAATATATTTGTCTAAATTAAGATACATCTGTAATGCATGCTCAGCGGTATATTCGAAAAAGGCTCGATTCTAAAATAAAGAATCCACATGTACCTCTCTAAATTTTTGTATTTGTTGCCTCTAGCTCCCAAGCATTTTCCAATCCACCCACCTACGTAGTAATGGACCTCTCCTATCTAAGGAAGAGACCCCGGGTTTGATTCGGGTCCGTGGCACTTTGAGTGGCGAGGGGAAAAGGATTTGGGGGTGGGGTCTGTAAGTAATTCCCTAATTACCCTTAAGTGGTCCCACATGATAACTAATGAAATTACAAGACTAGTTATCTTAATTCTAATTGGTTAAGGGTACGAAAGTAATAACCACTTGATGGACGTGGTTACTTAAGTATAAATAGAGGAGCTGGTCCTCTCTCCCGCCCATAGATGAATAACCAGACGATAGTAATTCCATCTGAAGAAGGAGATCGTCAGAAAGTTTGACTCTATGAGAGAAGACCTGAAAATGATGAATTTAAACACTACTACAGCTCACAGTCAAGTGGGAAGGCAAAACAAGGAAGGTAACACCTAGTAAGAGTAAAATACAAAATACATAGTAAAAAAATTGTATAGATAGTCTAACATAATAAAGAATATAAAAATTCTTTATTAAGTTACGTGCAGGCATCACCTACTCCAACCACATAATTTAAGCCCTACTCGGGCTTGAAGTATGTCTTTTGGTATGTCGAATGAAGTCCTAATATAGAGCGTTTGATTATAGTATTGCTTGGAACTTTCAATTTCTGGCATCCTTTCTTGCTCAGGAAATCAACATGGAGACCATGATTCAGTCACCCAACATTGCAACCCCAGCAATAAACACCATGAAAACTCCATATTTTTGGCGTTCACAACTTCAGCTACGATTGTGAATACCATAGAAAACGTGGTGTTTTCAAGCGTTCACTACTGGCTTTGAGTCACACAGGCTGGGGCGACTCTTCCCTGCTTCACCAAGGAACTACAGGCATTAGGATACTACAAGGGAGAGAAACCTCTCCTCATCGTTTTTGCTATGGATTCAGGTATGCTCTATTACTAATTATGATGTTGTATGTTAATAATGATTACTTACAATTGGTATCGAGCCAACGAACAAACGTTAGATCGTTTGATACCGACCGACGACAAGTCCGGCCGTTGGAACAGATCCTGAACATGGCAGTTTTGAATCTGTCTTTTATTGACCGCCATAGCCGTCCCGGATGCGAACGGACTGCGAGGCATGCCGGCGACCGCCCGTCATGACAGAACATAATTGGACGGCCTTTTGGCCGCCGTCGGCCTCGCCGTAGAAGATGGAAAGGGCGGCCCTTCCAGCCGCCATAGTAGCGCCCCGTGGCGGCGACGTGCCTGTGAACGACGCTTAAGATGACCGTCGCACGCCGATCGCCGCCACCACCACGGTTATGCCGGATCGTAATATAAAAAATAAAGGTGACGGCTTTTGGCCGCCGCCGGCATCGCCGTGAAAGATGTTGAAAGGGAGGCCCTTTCGACCGCCATAGCAAGCGTCGATGACCGCCGGCGACGATCGGATCGCATAAAAAAAAAGGTCTTTTTGCCGCCGCGAAGGCGGCGGCGGCCATGACTGTGAAAGGAAAGAAGGCGGCGACGCTCGGTTGATGTCGCCGCCATTCATGAGGTCGATACCGGCGACTGCAGAAAGAAAAGCAGGTCCTTTTTGCCGCTGAAGAAAGGAAGAAGAAGGCGATCGTGCACTCACCTAACACCGGCCACGCATTGGCCGGCCATGACTGGAAAAAGAGGCGGCGGCAGTGACGCCATGCTGTCGCTCATCGCCGTGGGTTCCGATCGCCATCACCGCCGCCGATGAGGAAAGGAAACAACAGGCGAGACGGCGGCGTTGGAGGAGAAGAAAAATCAGGCTTTTGGCTGCTGAAGGAGGAAGCGGCGGCGGTGGCGGTGGCTCTCATGGCTGCCGCCATGGCTGCTGCAAAGGATTAGGTCATCTCCGTATAGGAGATGACCCTTATGAAGTGAACCGGACCAGTCTTATGAAGTGAACCGGTCCGGTCTAATAAAAAAAAAAACCCAGCCCGTTTAAGATCTGAACCCTATCAGACCGGCCTTAATGTTTAATCTGGTTCGGTCTTATATTATTATACTGGTTCACTATTCTAATTTATTAAATAAAAAAAATTGAAAATTGAAAGGGGCCTTAAGTGGTTTATGTCGGGTGATCATAATGCTTCCGCTATGCATTTTTATGTATTATTTATGAATTATCTTATGTATTTTGATGATGATGATGATGATGAATGAATGTTCTTGTATTATATACATGCGTAAGCAAAAGTTTTTTTCTCATGACTTTATTTCTATATTAAGTTACAGTTTGTTTGTCAAAGTGGCCTAACTGGAATGTCAATAGAAATGAGTCAATTATTGTGTCCTAACACATTCCCTAGTGTTAGTGATGAGAATAACTTTTATAAATGGCAATTCATTGATTCCTAGATATTATGGCTGGCCCAAAGGTGCACCAATCTTCTAGTGATCATTGAATTGAACAGGATTATTAGACGTGTACAGTGTTAGGTGACGCATACCCAAAGGTAGCGAACCGACTTAATGTGTGCACTTGGCTAATTATCCTTACAGGTGATAGGGAACACCATAATTGTTGAATAACATAACATTAGATTATTCCCAAAGGTAGATCAAAGTTATGTTGTTCCTTATGTATGTATTATCCATGTGCTTGATTATGTCTAATTCATAGCCTAATGTATTGAGCATGATTATTTAATTGCAGCATCAATTCCTATTTCCTTGCATTCCCATGCTTCTTCCATTCCTATGCTTCATGGCCTTAATTTTTCAGACTGGAAAGAGCAAGTCCAATTCAACCTTGGTGTTTTGGACCTTGATGTCGCTCTTAGAACTGAAAAACCTGCTGCAATTACTGAAACTAGCAGCACTGAAGATAAGGCATTATTTAATGCATGGGAAAGGTCAAACAGGTTGAGCCTTATGTTTATGCGAATGACAATTGCAAACAATATTAAGACCACACTCCCTCCAACTGAAAGTGCCAAAGTATTTCTCACTAAAGTTGAAGAACGTTTTAAGTCTGCAGATAAGTCACTTGCAGGCACTCTTATGGCTAAGCTAACCACGATGAAGTATGATGGTTCTCGTAGTATGCATGAGCACGTTCTTGAGATGACAAATTTGGCAGCACAGCTTAAATCATTGGGGATGTCAGTGGATGAGTTCTTTCTTGTCCAGTTCATTTTAAATTCCTTACCTCCTTAGTATGGGCCATTTCAAATTAATTACAATACCATGAAAGACAAATGGAATGTAAATGAATTGGCCAATATGCTTGTGCAAGAGGAGTCAAGGCTTAAGGCACTGGAACAGAACTCAATCCACATGGTTTCTCAAGAGGTTAAAGGTAAGCAGCGAAAGTTTAAAAGCTCTAAAGGGAAGGCTCCTAAAAAAGAATAATGCAACCCAGAAAGACAACCATCCTCAGAAGGAAAGGGGCATAAAGTGCTACTTCTGTAGAAAGTTTGGCCACCTTCAGAAAGATTGCCAGAAAAGGAAAAACTGGTTTCAAAAGAAAGGTATTGATTCAACTTATGTTTTTGAATCTAACCTTACTGAAGTTCCTTCTAATACTTGGTGGGTAGATTCTGGAGCTACCACTCATGTTTCCAACACTTTGCAGGGATTTCTTACAACCCGAGTCACAAACCTAAAGGAAAAATTCTTGTTCATGGAAAATCGGGATAAAGTTCCCATTGAAGCCATAGGCACTTATCGGCTATTCCTCGATAGTGGACATCATTTAGATTTATTTGAAACTCTTTATGTTCCTGCAGTTTCTAGAAATCTAGTTTCTTTGTCGAAACTTGATGTTGATGGATACACATTTAAGTTTGGGAATAAGCATTTTAGCCTATTTAAGAATGCTTCTTGTGTTGGTTCTGGTATTTTATGTGATGGCTTATATAGACTTAATCTTGATGATTACTTTGCTGCTTCACTACTTTCACTACATACTTCTGTTGGTGCTAAACGTAGCCTTATTAATGAAAATTCCTCAAACTTGTGGCATAGAAGGTTGGGACACATTTCCCGAGAAAGAATTGAGAGATTAGTAAAAGATGGGATTCTTCGTAATCTTGATTTTACTGATCTCAATGTGTGTGTGGATTGTATTAAAGGCAAACAAACCAAACACACAAAGAAAGGTGCCACAAGAAGTAAGGAACCTCTTGAAATTATCCATACAGATATTTGTGGGCCCTTTGATGCTCCATCTTTTGGTGGAGAAAAGTATTTTATCACCTTTATAGATGATTTTTCACGTTATAGTTATGTCTATTTATTAAATGATAAATCTCAAGCAATGAACGTCGTTGAGGTGTACATTACTGAGGTTGAAAGACAATTAGACAGAAAGGTGAAAATCATAAGGTCTGATAGAGGTGGTGAATACTATGGGCGATATGATGAATTAGGGCAACACCCAGGCCCATTTGCTAAACTTCTTGAAAGTAAAGGTATATGTGCTCAATACACTATGCCTGGAACGCCTCAGCAGAATGATGTGGCTGAAAGGCGGAATCGTACTCTTATGGATATGGTTAGGAGTATGATGAGTAATTCCACTTTACTCTTATCTATGTGGATGTATGCACTTAAAACTGCTGTTTATTTGTTAAATAGGTTTCCTAGTAAGGCAGTTCCAAAGACTCCATTTGAGTTATGGACTGGAAGGAAACCCAGTTTAAAACACCTGCATGTTTGGGGTTGTCCAGCAGAAGTGATAATTTAAAATCTACATGAAAAGAAATTGGACTTAAGAACAATCAGTGGTTACTTTATTGGTTACCATGAAAAATCCAAAGGGTATAGGTTTTACTGTCCTAACAATAGTACAAGAATTGTTGAGACCCGTAATGCTAGATTCTTGGAAAATGGTGAAATCAGTGGGAGTGCTACAACACAAAATGTGGCAATTAAAGAAGTTAGGGTGCATGTCCCATTACCTATAACTTCTAAACAAATTGTTGTTCCCATGATTGATGTATGTCCTGTCAATCAAGAACAACAAATTAATGAGCCACAACTTATTGTTCCTTCAACACTCCATAATGATACTGTCATCAATGAGCAAGTAGTAGAAGAACCACAAATAGCCTTAAGAAGATCTGAAAGGGTCAGAAAGCCAGCTATTTCTAATGATTATATGGTTTATCTACAAGAATCTGATTATGATATTGGGACATCTAATGATCCGGTTTCATTTTCACAAGCCATAGAATGTATTAATTCTGAAAAATGGATTGAAGCCATGAATGATGAGTTAAATTCAATGGCCCAAAATGAAGTCTGGGAACTCGTTGAATTACCCGAAGGATACAAGAAAGTGGGTTGCAAATGGATCTTTAAGACCAAACGTGACTCAAAGGGTACTATAGAACGATATAAAGCTAGACTTGTGGCCAAAGGATTTACTCAAAAAGAAGGCTTTGATTATAAAGAGACCTTCTCTCCTGTATCCAAAAAGGACTCACTCAGAATTATTTTAGCGTTGGTTGCTCATTATGATTTAGAGCTCCACCAAATGGATGTGAAAACAGCTTTCTTAAATGGAAGTTTAGATGAGGAAGTTTATATGGACCAACCTGAAGGATTCTCCATTGAAGGAAAAGAGCATTTAGCTTGCAAACTTAAGAAATCAATTTATGGACTTAAGCAAGCTTCCCGACAATGGTACCTTAAGTTTAATGATACTATTACTTCCTTTGGATTTAAAGAAAACATCGTTGATCGATGTATTTATCTAAAGGTTAGTGGGAGTAAATTCATATTTTTGATTTTGTATGTCGATGATATATTAATTGCAAGCAATAACCTTGGATTAATGTATAAAACCAAGGACTTTCTCTCTAAAAATTTCGAAATGAAAGATATGGGTGAGGCAAAATACGTGATTGGAATAGAAGTATTCCGGGATCGTTCACGTGGAATGTTGGGTTTGTCTCAAAAAGCCTATATAGAAAAGATTTTAGAGAGATTTGGAATGGAAAAGTGCTCATCAAGCCCAGTTCCCATTCAGAAAGGGGATAAATTAAGCCTTATGCAATGTCCAAAGAATGAATGGGAACGGAAAGAGATGGAGGGAATTCTATATTTGTCTGCAGTTGGAAGTTTAATGTATGCACAAACCTGTACAAGGCCAGATATCAGTTTTGCTACTGGTATGCTAGGAAGATATCAAAAGGATCCTGGATTGGATCACTGGAAAGCTGCAAAGAAAGTAATGAGGTACTTGCAAGGAACAAAAGATCACATGCTCATATATAGGAGGTCTGAGAATCTTGAGGTTATTGGCTACTCATATTCTGATTTTGCTGGATGTCTTGATGATCGAAAGTCCACATTTGGCTACTTATTTATGCTTGCTGGAGGAGCCATATCATGGAAAAGTGGAAAAGAATCTATCATTGCTTCATCCACTATGGAGGCTGAATTTGTGGCATGCTATGAAGCCACACTTCAAGCTTTATGGTTACGGAATTTTATTTCAGGGCTTGGTATTGTTGACACTATTGATCGGCCGCTGAAAATTTATTGTGATAACTCCGCAGCAGTTATCTTCTAAAAAAACGACAAGTACTCTAAAGGAGCAAAGCACATAGAATTAAAGTTTCTTGTTGTTAAAGAAGAAGTTCAGAAACAAAGAGTGTTTATAGAGCAAATTAGTACTAACCTTATGATTGCCGATCCATTAACGAAAGGATTACCTCCAAAGACCTTTATCGAACGTGCCAATAGAATGGGTCTTGAGACTAATCCATAATGGTATGAATCGTGCTTTACTTATGATGATGTTTCTGCTCTATTACACTTTGATATCAATAAACGTGTTTCTGTTTTTTTCCTGTCCATATTATGCATCGATGTGAATGAATAAATATTTATGACAGGACTAGTCTCAATTTGTAGAGACATTAAGTGGACTCTTATGATTTCCTCTTTTAAATACTATATTGAACATATTATTTAATATTGTGGTACATGGATGGGACCGTGTCGTCTAAAGACATAGAACCGCCATGACTCGTATTAATAGTTTATTTAATTATAGTCTTATGTGACCAATCTGAATGGATAATCTTGTGCACCTTATGTTGTCTTGTTATTATTATGATAATTATCATTCGGACCAAGTGGGAGAATGTAAGTAATTCCTTAATTACCCTTAAGTGGTCCCACATGATAACTAATGAAATTACAAGACTAGTTATCCTAATTCTAATTGGTTAAGGGTACGAAAGTAATAACCACTTGATGGACGTGGTTACTTAAGTATAAATAGAGGAGTTGGTCCTCTCTCCGCCCATAGATGAATAACCAGACGATAGTAATTCCATCTGAAGAAGGAGATCGTCAGAAAGTTTAGGGCAAGGGAGAGAAACCTCTCCTCATCGTTTTTGCTATGGATTCAAGTATGCTCTATTACTAATTATGATGTTGTATGTTAATAATGATTACTTACAGGGTCTTCCATCTGTATATATATATATATATATATATATATATATATATATATATATATATATATATATATATATATATATATATATATATATATATATATATATATATATATATATATAAAGAGAGTTCTCAATGAAATTTGGGGGTGGTTTCTCCGTCCGTATTTTTTATCACCCTAAGGTTTTTCAAAATGGAAATGCATTATGGTGATAATAATTCCGAACAGGAGGAGTATTTTAGAATAATTGGTCCTTCTTCTAAAAGAAATCCTCACTTGGTCTGTTTTGATATGGCATTTCAATTAAACATTTAAACGCTCAAACTTAAGGATGATTAGATATGAAGACCACAGTTCTATTTCCATCTTTTTCTAACGAATTTTTGGAGGACAGTGGAGCTCAACTACATCCAGCTTCTTTATTAAGAATGCAATCAAATGAATAATGAAGCTTGGTGCAAAAGTGTCAAAGCATGCAGTTCCTCTCTCACAAAGTCAAAGACATGTGAAGTCTAAAATAAAACCTCTCCGTTTTCTTTGGCAGAAGGACGCAATTAGGTACAACTTGAAGACCTCGTTCTGTGTTAGTTTGTAGTATAGTCGTCTTTCTTCTTCGAAAGTCTAGCCTGCAATTAGTCAGGCTGTCTGAGGAATGGAGTGCGAACTAAGGACCACACCCTTTCTCTTACTTGAAGAGGACAACTAGCGATCAAAAGTTCAACTATTGTGGGCATGTAATCAGAAACCTCTCCACTCTTTGCCACTAGGTATCTAATAAATGGTATAATCCCCTTTTGCCATCCAGTTGCCCACTCGCTGGCTTACATTTCCTTTCTTTCCAGTCACATGCTAAGTGATAAAGTACGGGTACGGCAATAAAACGGCGAGGTAAGCGTACGGAACAAAACGGCAGAAAGTAGAATATACGGGAAAATAACGTGAAAAAAACGGAAAAATAATAAAAATAAAAAATTAATATAATAGGTATAAATGTTAAATAATAATATATTGCAAAGTTGCACATTTAAAAAAGGAGTTGCACTTTAAATAAAAAACGTGTTTTACGTGTTTAAACGCGTTTATCGGGATAAAATGCGTTTATTTCGGGAAAAACACGTTTTCCCGTTTTAAACGGGGAGTTTTACGGCTGAGTGGCTGAAACGCGTAAAACGCGTTTTATACGCGTTTTAAACGCGTTTCTGGTCACAGAGGTCACATGTAACCTCGGAGCTCCATACACTAAAAAGTGGCTCACGAAGAATTTTTTGTTAACAGGGGGGTCTAGGTCCTTATGACCCGACTAAAAGGTACATGGCAACGGCATCTTAAAGCTCGGTATCCCGCTGCCAATCCCTCAATTCTAACTTTTAGTTCTGCATTCAAATGTACTCCCTTCCTTCCTTTTACTTGAAATAGTCCAATTTGGTTTTTAAAATGAATTAAATCTAGTTCATGTCAGATCATCAGACTAACAAGAAGCAACTTTCATTAAGAAGACTTAAAGCTACAAAATCAAGATGTCAGCAACCGGATCAACCCGGGTTGATCCCCTATTGGACCTATCCAACTAGAATTTTGAGTCGATGACCGGTCCGATTTTTAAAACATTGGTCCAGAGAGCCATTCAAAGACCATGTGCTACATGTCATAGATGAAATAAATTCAAACCTCCATGAAATTCTTAATTCTTAAAAGTATAAACAAGTACGAAAGCATCTTCTTCCTTGTAAACTTTGTTCTTCACCTTAACTGCCCACAGGGACTAACGGTCATGTTGGTCGGCGGAACCTAATGGCGGCATTTAATGCGTAATTGCCTTTTAATAATCCTTTTGGCAAAAGTACTATATTAGTACTTTTTTTTGCTAGTTAACTATAATAGTACTTGTTATTATTCTGTAAGTTGCAAAAAAAAAACAGAGAGAAAAAACTGGCTAATTGACTAGACATCTCTCACGTGCATTGCACATGAGTCACTGTGGGATGAACAGTTCAAGTTCACGCTAGCAAAGCTTCTGTTAGCTCAGGTTCACATTACTGAGATGCAGCACAATACAAAATGTTCACATTACTGAGGAATTCAATTTCATTTTAAGCAGCACATTACTGAGGAATTTACTGCCATTTAGACCTTGAAAATTTACAAGCGCAGCGGCGAGAAAAAAGAAGGATGAGTAGTTCACCCCCTCATGGTCTATTAGCTAACCACACCCCCTTATACGCATACGCAGACCAAAATACAGGAACAGTGGATATCCACCGACCGTGTAAAGGAGTTAACGTGGGGGGTGGTGAACTGCTCAGCCAGAAAGAACAAAAAGCACCAAGAATTTAACGGGTATAAAACATCCCATCAAGCTGCTCAGGCAGATGCCCTTAGGGGTAAAAGCATAATTGCATCAGCAAGTGGAAGCTATCCGCCTGTCACTCTCCCAAGTGAGAGTGAGCTACCAAAATCTAAATCAGTGGTAGGCCCCCACCCACGCCGACCCCACCGCACTCCCAGTCTCTCACTCACTCAGCCTACAAATCCCCCCTTTCCCTCTCTCAACCTCCACCTCCCCAAGAAGACGAAGCAACCAAAAAAGGTGGAGACTCTCTTCTGCACTTACGAATCAAGAGATTTTCAAGCAGCAAGGGCGGGCGCTGTGACAGTGGCAGCCATGGTCGACGTCGACTGCCGGACTCCCGGCTTCACTCCAGCCCACGTCGCCGGTCTCCGCCGTCTCTCCGTCCGCGCTGCCTCCGGACTCTCCTCCACCACCTCCTCCGGGCCTGCCAGGAAATCGCTTCTCTCCTTCGCCTCCCTAGCCGACTCTGTCGTGTCCCACCTCCGCGCCTCGGACATCCCCGTCCACCCTGGCCTCTCCGCGCCGGAGTTCGCGCGCCTGGAGGCGGAGTTTGGGTTCGTATTCCCTCCGGACCTCCGCGCCGTGCTCTCTGCTGGCCTTCCCGTGGGACCAGGCTTCCCGGACTGGCGCTCCCGTGCACACCTCCGCGCCGCCCTCGACCTCCCCATCGCTGCCATCTCCCTCCAGATCGCCCGCAACTCCCTCTGGCCCCGGTCGTGGGGCGCCAAGCCTCCCGACCCTGATCTGGCCCTCCGCACCGCCCGCTCTCAGCTGAAGAAGATTCCCCTGCTCATCCCACTCTTCAACCACTGCTACATCCCCTACAATCCCACCCTCGCCGGCAACCCCATCTTCTACGTCGACGAAGTTCAGGTCTTCTGCTGCGGCTTCGACCTCGCCGACTTCTTCGAACGCGTCGGTTCGGAGGAGAAGCTCAGGAGGAATCTCCTCGGCAATTCGAGTTCTCGCAATTCGAAGCAATCGTCCCTGTCTTCGTCGTTCGGCCTGTCGCGGCGGAGCCTGGATTCCAGCGGGAAGCCGCCCCGGTGGATAGAGTTCTGGTCGGACGCGGCGGACCACCGGCGGCGGAGGAGCTCGAGCTCGTCCTCTGCTTCCGATTCATCGTCGGAGAGGTACTTCGAGATATCGTACCGGCCGAAGCTCCCGCAATGGGTGGACGATTACCTCGACCGGATTGGCTCCGTCTTGCAGGAGGGCGGGTGGGGCGAGTCGGATGTGAGGGAGATGTGCCACGCCGATGCATCCGAAGCTGGCTGCGGACTGGCCGTCGTTGACAACGACGACCAGATACTCGTCGACAGCCAGGCGGTTCTCGATTTGCTGCTGCTCAGAACGGACCGTCTCTCCGGCGAGCTTCGTCGGGCGGGGTGGAGCTCCGCTGATGTGTCGGAAGCGCTGGACTTTGAATCCCGTCCGGAGAAGGATCGGAAGCCGGCAAAGAAGCTCTCACCGGAGATGGTTGAGAGAATCGGACGGCTGGCTGAGTCCGTCGCCCGGCCGTGATGGGCCACGAATTTTCCGGCCATCGGCGACGAAAAGGCGCAATTTTTTTTTCAATTTTTTTTCTTTGGTTAAAGGGAGAAAAATCGGGAAACGAATTGTAAGTTGGAAATAAATAAATATACGAATATAAAATACTTAGATTTATAATAAGCATTGATGAAAGTGTAATTAATATGGGATTTGAGGTAGAGCGTAACAGCTTGGAGTCGCAGTGTTCTTGTCTTTAGGTGGGCGCCGCCTCCCCTCGGCTTCTCGGATTCCGATCTGACCCGCACGGGTTGCCACGTTTTAGAAAAAGAGACGTTGCGAATCTTCTTCCATCTTGGGAAGATAATACGATAATTATGTCTCGTCTGTGGCATACCGAGCTAAACGAGCAGTGCGTGTTTCAAAAGCCTGGGGAGATTTTAGAGTGTCTGATTTGAATATTTTGAGCATTTTGTTCCTAATTTGTGAGGTTTTAACAGTGTTCATTGGAAGCACCGAGTAATCCAATTGTAGCAAGAGTCATTGTCATGAGATCTAAGTGGTGCGTCCTTGTCAGCGGCACACATGACATGGTCACATGAGTCGGCACTCGAAACAAAATTGACTCTAGACGCATTTGGGGAAAAAGAAGGATTACTGTTATTAATCTACACTTTGGGGACCTTCTTAGCTTTATTTAAAGCGTTCGCGTGAGCTCTTATGCACTTTTGATGGGCTATCGCCGTCATATATCATCATCCCACCGTTGCGGCAACGCAAGCTTTAGTAAATTCATTTATATAAGAGTGGTTTCCATGAGACTTGTCTCATGCAATTTACATGAGCCAAACCATCTCGAACCGTTGAATTTTGATCCGACAACAGATATTAAATCAGCGGTAGGTGAGTGTGAATCATCACCCACCCTTTAGCCATTAGATAAAGATCCGATAGTTCGAGATAACTCAGTCTCGTGCAAGCTACATGATCAGTCTCATTTAAACTTTTTTCCCTTTATATAGTTCCGAATTACATTATAAAAAGGTTTAACTATAATTATCTCTTCGGCACAACGGAGCAACGCAGTTGATAAGGAAAGTTACAGCTCACAAAGGGATAAAACCCATGACAAACCGCACTTCATCATTTGGGGTGGGCCTGACCTGGTCAGGACTGTTATGTATTCATGGGAGGAACCACGTGCAGCTTTGCTTGTTTGTAGGTTTGAACGTTCCCAGTGAGAGACTGTTAATCAATCTTTTTACCGCACATGTAAGGAAATGTGAACGTGAATAGTAAATGAAAGAAAAGGAAGAAATGGGAAAGAAAAATAGCAGTGTCACATGGCGGAGAGCACGGACCTTGGTGGCTAACAACGGCAGAGATAGAGAAGAGTTTGATGAAGGGACGGTGGCACCATTCCGCCGAGTCTGCACTAAGTGCTTGGCTTGTGTTGGACGGCCAGGCTAGTCACTGACGGGAGCGTGACACCCCTTAATGTCTCAAATTGTAACCTGTCCGGTAACCGGTTGGGGTCACCGACGAATGACACAACGTACAAATAATTAGGTAATGAAGAAGCTGATTCACAGTTTGAAATGAAAACGCGGGAAGCAAGGTGGCGCAGCGGGGTCCCAAAATTAATTGTCACCGTCCGAATTTTATCCAAGTGGGATAAAAGACCCTTTTTGTGGTAATATTAAGCCAGCACATGAGGTTGTAACATCCTTCGGATTGCCTTTTGGGATCACGGTTGTAGCAGTTGGTGGTGGAACTCATGTACATTAAAAGCACCGTAGCTGTCACGACTACTTTGTGTAAGCTCCCGTATGACTCCTGTGACTGAACTTCCCACAATGCATCATCCTTTCATCACCATCACATGACTCAAATCCTCGTGCTTACGCACCACATTACACGTCCATAAACCCCTTCTTTTTGTCATTTGTTTTCCCTCTTTTTCTTGGCCAAGTATTTTCCTCTGTCTTGACGAAAAAGAGTCAATGTTTGCTATTCTTTTATATAATCTCTGTTTACAGGTTAACAACTTAACACAACTCTTCTTTTTCCAAAGACACACTGAATCCGAGGAAACATAACTTAACCAATTTAATTTCTCTTAAATTGGTAGAATTAATAGGTAAACATTTATCTTATGTTCCATACGAGCTGTTGGGCGAAAGGGGATGGAAAATTGGTGGGGGAACTGGGAAGGGGAACTCGAGAAAGACAATATACTGAGGACACTCATGATGTTGGGGGCGCTCCCTCCTGTCGTTTTCAAAGAATCCCAGCTCAGAATCCGGATACCCCTCGCAAGAACCGCTGCTTCATGGAAGCTCGAGAAAGGTCGGCAGGGGCCAGGAAAGCGTCTGAGCCCCCTCCCCCTGAGGAGGAAACGAATCAGGCTTGTCTGTAGCTCAAAGATCCTGACGTGCCCGAAAAGCCTAAAAATTGTTCCCTGATTGGCTCACGCTAATAAAAGAAACATAGATCAACTAGGAAAGGGCATCTCCGTCAGTTTAACCTCCGTGCCCGTGCAATGTACGGAAGTTTGAGACCGTTCGTTTCATCAGAGAGCCCCGCACGATGGCAACAGAGCTGGGACCGGACCTAGTGAGGCCTTCATTCCCGAGGAGGTAGAGGAGGGAAAAAGGGGGGAAAGGGACGGCCGCGATAAAGCACCCCTAGGAAGGAATGGGATGGGCAGTTGAAGCAGTACCGGGGGTGCGATAGGACGGCGTTAGGCATTGCTCGTCTGGTGGACGGCGGCCTGCTGTGGGGGCCAGTGAGCTGATGGACGGTGGGAGTTGGTGGTGAGCGCGACAAAGCTTATGGGACCACCGTTAATGTGCGACCGGCGACTGATCAGACAGGAACCGCACGTGATACACGCATCTAGTCGAGAGTTTCTGCACTCGCATTGAGGTTTTGTTTTTGGATGGTAAGTTCGAATCTGGTGAAGTGATGCCACGTAATGCAAATCATGTGAGGGTATGTGACTCGCACATGATTTGCGTTATGTGGTTGGTTGGCGTCACTCCACTGCTGCCGTTAACACGTGATTTGTATTAAGGTTCACCAGCAAATCCGGATTGAGTAAGTTCCACCCCACAGAGTCTCGCCAGCCCTACCTCCTTTGTACACGAAGTCCATCGAAAATACACGAAAGAACGGTGGATCTCTACTGAATTTTTAAAAGGGGTGGGCTGGCTAAAATGTGGGGGAAATGATATTTATACAGCAGATTCCTACACATTTTCCATACACAGCTGTGCAGGGTTATCACTGCCCAAAATATGGGGTGGTGAACTTTTTTTAGGGGGGGGGAGGAATTCGCAAGGTATCTGCACTTTGCTGATTCCTTTTTCTCCTTTGGGCAACACTACTCGTTATGGTTGGAAAATGCTTTTTCTCCCAGCTTTTTTTTTTCACGGCCACTTCACGTCCCTCATGGCAATGCTGTGAGCCCAACTTTTCATTTCCTTTCACCACACTAACACGTTTAGGTTGGCCTTGATAAAAAAGCACGAGATATAGCATTACTCGTTCTAATTCGACTGATGTCATAATCCCACTGTTATATACTTCCTTGTGCGCACAAGAATAGTCTAGATTAAGCTCATTGTAATCTTTTAATAGAATTCCTTCATCCTTGGAGAAGGCCAACGAAATACATGCTAAATGGTTGACACGCCTCGCTGATGAAAATGAATTATCAATATATATTTTTTATTTTTCTATTTTTGATACACTCCAATGAACCAATATTGATGGAAAGAAAATGGTAATGCCACATTGAATCTGTACACCAAACATGTACATGTGTTTATATTGGGCAGTGAAAGAGTGGACCATGTGAGGACTACTTCCACTAAAAAACGGGCGTATGGGTTTGTTGTACAGATTAATTTGGTGTACATCATCGATTTCTTAAATGAAAAGAGCTGCTAAAATATACTGGACTCAGCTTTGCCCCATTGTAACTTCTTTGCATGAATTTGGCACTTACTATGCATACATTACTTTGAAATTTACTGCAAGATAAAATGCCTTGGCATGTGTCCCAAAGTTGCTCAGGCACAACTTAACCCCTTTATTCTCTTCCGAATACACACAAATGGAACACAAACAAGTCTTTCCACATGATAACTATATCCGGATGCTCATAATATTATTGGCATCATCAACGACTTAAGGGTAGCCTATATAGTATATATAGTAGCACAACAATTGTCGCCAAAACAAAAAGTCAGTAGTACAATTAATATCATCTTATCTGATGTTTAGTCAGTCACAGGAATGCCCATAATTCCTTATCCTCGTTCAATCATTGAGAACTAAATTCAACACAAACCGAACCAAGTCCCACTTCCATCAACTCAATCGTCCCATACCTGAGTTGATGTATGCTAAATGTCACAACCTAATTCTTGCCTAACAGATGATCTCCTCAACCCTGAACTGCATTTGCTACAATCATAAGAGGCAGCACATGGACTGTGATTGCAAATCTCACTCGCTTACCCTTCAAAGTTTTGACTGGACCATTCCAAGTCTTGGGCTTAACCAGGACAAAGACAATCCCATCCAATGGCCCCTCGTTGCTGCAGTCAATGAGAGCAGGTGGACTATCATGCACGTAGACATGTTCATGGGGTCCATCTCCTTGACCCAATAACATAACTACAAGATCCAGACCACTAATTGAGAGAGCATGGGCGTAGCCTCTTCTCTCCTTGTCATGTCTGCAGATCCAAGTACACCATACACTCCCCTCCCGTCTACATTGACAGGCTCCCAATTCCCATATTCAATAACCTACCCGGACACAATCCTCGTCTTCTATTTCCAATTAGTACCTATCCAGTCACTTGAAAATTGTAACAAACACCTGGCATGTGCCCTTTAGTTCAAGGGTTCAAGGGTCGTTGGACAATTGGTCATGACGGGGACCCACCATGTCTTCGGAGTGTTTGCCTGGTTGCCAGTTGCCACCATGGCCTGTTGTTTGTCCGGACAATGGATGGCACGGCCAGGCGTGGCCGGAGCAAGAGTGATTAGGCAATGGCGACGGGGCATGCTTACCCACGGGAGGGTGCCGGACCAACAGTTACTTCTGTAACTATCGGAGCCATGATTTGGTGTCTGTTATACGCCATAGTTCGACATATGCATGCATGCTTGCATTCATTACTTGCTTGAACCAAACAAACCAGTAGGTTGTGTAATGAATGGTTTTATTCATATAGTTTCGAGTAGGCCTGGAAGTCGGGCGATTGGATGCAGTCAAGCACATGACCGTGACCGCGGCCAACTATCCTGGCCGCGAAGGGTTCTGACCGCATCAGTGTCCGATTATTTGGTGGACAGGGTCTGATCGATTAACTTTTTTTTCCCTATAGACTGAGGATTAAAAAATTGTCTCATTTTTTGAGTAAATAAATTGTATATGCTCGTGTACTCGATTAGAACTTTTAGTTATTATAAATCTTACCAAACGTGTGACAAATGACCCGATTTAACTAGGATAGGATGTCTAATAACCATAATCAACCCCACCCCCCCCCCC
Organism: Houttuynia cordata; assembly: GCA_039654745.1. Classification (NCBI taxonomy): domain Eukaryota; kingdom Viridiplantae; phylum Streptophyta; class Magnoliopsida; order Piperales; family Saururaceae; genus Houttuynia; species Houttuynia cordata. The sequence goes on from CM077503.1 coordinate 24,651,891, forward strand.
CCCAAATAACCATAATCAACCCCACCCCCCCCTAATTGTTTTTTGGCCCACCATATGTTGTCCATTTTCTATAATTTTTTTTCTTTTTATTTTGCCTATTTATGAGTGTCTATGTAACAATATTATAGATAAAATAAGTGAAAACCAAGAAAAAATAATAAGGATTGACTATTGTATGCAATTTAATTCTCACAAGTGAATTTGGATTACCTACTTGCCCCTTTAACTAATGCGCATTGTCCGATTGGAATCGATCTATAATGTAGGAGCTAAGGCATATATTAACTTTCTTCAACTATAAAGATAAAAATGTGGGAACGTGGGACTAGCTATAACCTAATGAGAAATGTATATAAAGATATGAGGGTAGGGTGTTGGATGGATTGTTTTCTTCTAGTCAACTAAACCCTATAAGAGCAAGACGAGGAGAGGGAGAATTGCGGCGGCCAGAGGTGAGTGAGAGGTTGCATGGACAGACGACAGTGGTGGTAGCAGGGAGCGTAGAGGGGAGGAGGATGGGAAGCCACCGATGTGCGGTAAGGGAGAGGGGGTTGGGTGGTGGAGGTGGTTGTAGAGTGGGAAGATGGAAGAAGAAAAGAAAAAAGGGATTTATGATTTTGTTGTGGTCAATTGGTTGACCGATCGTGTCTAATTGTATTACCCTTCTTTTTTTTTATAATTGTAAAATTATATTAAAGAAAATAAGGGAGTACAACCTCTCATCAACTCAACTCAAGTCAAGGGGCATGAACAACCCTCTTAAAAAAAGTACAAAACAAATAACAAAGAATAGCCTACCCAAAAGTTGGGAGGTAACTCAAATACCGAGCCGATCAATCACCCAAAACTACAAAAGCCAAAAAATGGGGCCAAAAGTTGTCGGACCCACTAAATCTCAAGATCCCACCAGTCTCTTTGTTCAAGGATTCCTTCTTGGACAAAGATCATTTCGGTCGGCCAGCTTGGACATGGTTGCGGGCGCGGGTATCCAATTTCCACCCCTAGTTGTGAGATCGCTTGTGACTTATGAGGTATGATTTTGAGAACCAAATCTGCTGGCGGACACCTCTCTCTGATATACCAAGATATTTCATACCGCGCTAAGTCTTAAAAACAAATAAATCATCGTTTTGTGTACTAAACTTTTGAACTTACTATTATGCTTCTATTTGTAATTGACCATCTTAGAGAACACAGCATTCCGGATTCAAATCACAAACATGTCTTGGTTGGCCAAGAGAACAATCAGGGATGTACGTGTACCTTTCCAACCAGTTGGCTGCATGCCTCAATGCTGGTAGCGTTATGCCTATCTGAAATCGAATCGTTATCGATTGGGCCTGGTGTACGTACTCGATCGGAATGATTTGTAGTAGGCTTTTTATCAACCAAAAGTTATGCTTGAAATGTAAGCGTCTCCCATAGATTATACTAGTAGTATATGAAATTATTGCAAATCTGCACCTGCATCAAATGAGGAGCACAAGCGTGAGCTGCTGGGTCCAAACTCCGGAGTACTTTCTAATCCAAGAGTCTTTTTTTTATACAAATCCGAGCTTCATGGCTATTTTTTTCATAATAAGCTTCATGATTATTAAACAGATGGATACTTGATTAAATTTTCTTAATACGCAATAGAGAGTATAAACTTGCATCTGCTTAATGTGTACAATGTCGAAAAAAATTTGTAATCTAATGTATAGGGGAAAAGGGAATGCAACTTCCAAACTAGAAAATGATATCTGTACACTGGAATTTGCACCTGAAAACCCTACACTGGTTTTCAATTAGACAGAGGAAAGTGGACCTGTCGTGAGAACCGAGTTTCCGATGTAGGGATATCTCTATCCTTCTTAGGAAGCACGGATCCTCCAAAACGGGAACAGTATATGTATTGTATCTGTGTCCCCGTGGGATAGAGCTGCATGCATGTCCTACCTCTATATCAAACACCAACTATAGATTACTTCATGAAATCCTTATTAGGTAATACAAATAGTAAACATATGCAATATTTTAATTAAGCTTTTAATAGAAGAACTAACCTAAATGAATCCAAATATAGATAAAAAATATATTCTAATATAACTATCTCCCCATATCGTATCATATTTTTTGAATATATTGTATAACTACACCCATATTGAATCGTACAAGTGTTCCGTATCCGTGCTTCCTTGTATTCTTCAAACTAGATCTTGAAGTTACAGATCTCATTGCCTCTCTTTTGTGCTAGCATGTAGCTTTCATTGCTTGAAGTGACAAATTCTGCCGAACTTTTTTGTCAACTGTGTGTAAGAGGCTAGTAGTAAAGAGCGGAGTGGTTATTGCAGACAAAATCTGTCTTTTCTCAAGAAGTTTCTATCATGGGACAGTGAAAGAGCAATTCAAGTGAAAAAATTGATTAACTTACGATGAATGTAAAATAAGTTTGGATAGTGAAATAAATTTTTTACATAAATGTAAATGGCAGTGTGTTTAGCTACTGAATGTGATACAGTAGAAAGTATTTTAGGACATGACCACTTTACCCTTCACCTAAGCTCTTCTTCTCTTGGTCATTACATCAAAGAGATGAAATACATATGAACAAAAGAAAAATAAATTTATCACGCTAGAAAAGATGAAACTTTACCAAGCTTGAAGAAGATGAAGACACCGAAATTGAAGAAGATGGATATAGATATGGATCGGCGGCCGGGGTAGCTGTCGGGGCGAACATTATCATCCTCCCCAATACTGGGCGGAACAGGGAAAGGAGTAACATATGAATTCATCCGTGTGAGGGTTCTGTCAAAGGTGAGGCCTCGATCGCGAAGAAGCCGCCACCGCTGCTCCTACATGGAGGCATGCTCGGCTACCCACACATGATACATGGGCAGCGCTACCATGGAGAAGCGAAAAATCGATGCCACATCTAAATCTCTCTTCCTCCCCCACCACCACTACTGCGGTGGTTCCATTTGTGGTAGTGCGGTGGTCTGTCATCGTTATTGGAAGAGTACGACGACGACGAGCACAACACGATCCTATCCAGCGACTCGTAGAACCTATAAGAGATTGACTTACAGGCGAGCAATTCCCAGGACTATTGGTTTTCGATCTTCTAGCCGGAGGAAGGGCTGGCAGGTAAGGAGCTCGGGCAGGATGAATTGCTGGGGCAGAGAAGAAAAAGGGAGAAGAGATGGAAATTTGGTATTTTCCATAGATAAAATGCTTTCATTTGCCTTACAAATTCATGTAAAAAGTCCTCCACGTGAATGGTGAAAGAGCTATTTCCTATTTCCTTTCACCAAACAAACCTGTTCCTGAATTGATAGTGAATTCAACCCTCTTTCACCATCCAAACAACCCTTTATATTCACAAATATGTTGATAGACGTTGATCATGCGATTTGCTTCGACTTTCTTCAAAGATTCTTCTTCAAACAAGTTTTCAAGAATTTATTTAACGAAACAGTTAGGGCTGTTTGGATAGTGAAAAAAGAGAGAATTAAATTCACATGCTGAATTTGATGTGATCATTCCCCGTTAATCTTCCACATGACAGTGACGATGGAAGTGGTGAATTTGGTGAAAGTTGCATGATTCTTTCAGATGAATTTTCAATTTCAAAGCTCTTTCTGGTGAACGCATGATTTTTTAACTTCTCTATCCAAACCACTTTCAGCTGAATTGATAGAGAATTTTTGTTATATCACTATCCAAGCCCCGAAGGAAAAAAGTTTTTGTCTCAGTTTGCATGAGCCTGAGCCTGAGTAATCTCAAGCTGCTATAATGTCGGCTATAATGGTGGGTGATGATTCACATTCACTTACCCACCGACTTAACACCCACTCTGTTCAAAATTCGATAGCTCAGGATGACTTGGCTGATGTAAGCTGCATGAGCCAAGTCTCATGTAAACCGGACTCCAATATGAGCTATCGTGTGTATATTTGAAATACAACCGAGGGCAGGTATTAAAACCTGCGTGCCCCTGATTTACTCATGCCATGCAGTCGTAATCGTGCAGCCCCAAACCGCTTGGCACCCCGTATATATGCACCATGGAAACTCTTAATCATTCACTGTATTCCACCATTCCATGTTATATGATTATACAGTCGAGCACAAATATGTTGTACAGCTCAAAGTCATAATGATGCAACAGTCAAGACATTGTGACTTGAAATATAACCATGATAATATATTTTCCTAAGTTGTTAATACAAATCAATCATATCGACAGCTCTAAGTGTACATCCAATGAAAAAGGATGAAACCACATGGAGCAAAAATTTCACAAGCTGATGATGACACATTGTTCAAGGGGCATCGCCTTGCCTGCGTCGCCTGAAATGTCTGAGGATGAAACTATCAGCATACAATGGGTAATTCTTTCGAATTAAACCTTTAATACACTTCCAATAAGAGAAATCAACCAATTCCCCATCCTTCCTGACAATGAACAAGCAGCGGGAGCTTTCAAATTCTGGATGGTACCCAATCTTGAAAGAGCCAAACAAGCATAAGTTAGATTCTTTTTTACTTTCTTAAATGAGTAAGAAGAAACTTCACCCTGATAATAAATATGTTGATGCAGGATTATTTTCACATGTCCATAAGGTCAATTTGGTAATTAATGATTCTTTCATTACGTTCACCTCCTGTCTCATTAAGCAGGGTAAGGAAATAACCAGTGACTAAATTCGCATGATGGATTCAACTGCACTACTTAAAGATTTCATGAAAATAATAACAAGAAGTAATATCCATTGAGGATTTTTCTACGACCAAAGAAAGAGAATTTTTTCAGTTAGATTACAACATAGTGTTAGGTACCTGAGATTCCAAATCACCAATAGATAACAGTGCCACATACAACAAGAGTTTAATTTCTCAGTAAATAATATCCCTCCGTTCCAAAATACTGTGTACATTTGAGAAAATTCTCATTTTTATTGGACCATGAAGCCCACAAGGAAATCACATGATTCCTCCCTGATATCCCTTCCAATTCGTATGCTCGTTCACGAACCAAGTTCAAGTCAATCCTTCCAAGTCTCCTCCAATTTTGGAAAGAAGAAGTCACGTGATTTGGCAAAATGCACACCGTATTTTGGAACAATGAATATTTCCAAATGTACATAGTATTTTGGAACGGAGGGACTATAAAAAGTTGGCCAAAATAAAAGACGATGCCAATTGCTAAGGCAATGAAACAAGGATACATATGCAATTTTTTAAGGCAAAAGGTAGCCTCCGAGCGCCCGGAGAGGAGCTTCTCTCCGGGCGCCCTCATCTCAACCGTCAGATCTCATCTGACGGTTGAGATGAACTTCCGTCTCCCCCTCCCCCTCTCCCCGATTCGACGGAGCTCCCGCCACCCCGGCAACGCCCTGCCGCCCCGGTGACCCCCTCTGGCTCGACGGGGTGGCCCGCCGCCCCGGCAACCCCCTTCCTCTTGCCCTACCGCCCCGACGGTTGAGATCCTATCTCCCCCCTCCCTCTGACACCCTCCCTCTCCCTCCCCGGTGACCCCCCTCCTGCCGTCTCCTCTGGCTCCCTCGCCGTGGCAGTGGGGCGGCGAAAGGTGGAGTGCTTTCCACTTTTCGCAGCCCCACCGCCACGACAAGGGCGCCCCGTTGAGCCAGAGGAGATGGCAGGAGGGGGGTCACCGTGGTGGCGGGGCGGTGGGGCCAAAGGGAGGGGGAGAGAGGGAGAGGGAAGGGGGTCGCCAGGGAGGCGGGGCGCCCCATCGAGCCAGAGGGGGGGAGTGGGAGGGGGTCACTGGGGCGGCGGGGTGTCGCCGGGGTGGCGGGCGCCCCGTCGAGCCAGAGGGAGAGGGGGAGAGGGAGGGAGCCAGAGGGGGAGGGGGAGAAAGAAGCTCATCTCAACTGTTGGATTGGAGGCTACTGGGCCTCATTTCTTAATTGAAGAAATAGATCGTCGTTAACTCAGCGCATACGTCTGTGCGACTTAGAAATTAGCAGTTAAGAACATAACATGATATTGGAGTGGAAATCACATGTTCTACTCCTATCAAGTCTACATATTCAACTCGAGTTTCTCATGTTCAGATTGGCCTATGTAAGATAACGAATGCACATTAAGGCAGTGATGGTAAGAAGTTTTGACATGCAGACCTTTTGTGATGCAACAAGGCAAGCCACAGTAAAACATGATAGATATGTTTAGCCATACAGAGAAGGAATTATATGTATTCTTCAGATTTTCACAAGCCTTACATGGTGGGAGGAACTTAAATATATAAATGTCAGCTTTCCACACATCCTATCCAGTTATCTTGCATAGCTTTGGCTCTCTTCCCTCACATTCTTCCTTTCCCTCTCTTCAGGGAATATCATATAAAACATACAAGGAGGAGGAACTTAAATATTTAAATGTTAGCTTGTCACAGACTCACACTCACACATACCCTCTGGTTAATTTGTTGTACTACATAACCTTTTTCGCTCTCTTTTTGTTTTTGGCAACAAGTTTTTGCTCTCTTCTTCCCCAGATCCCACCAATATATGTGCATGAGATAAGGAGGCCATGTGATTCAACTTCAAAAGTTAATGAGTCAATCCTTCAAAAGAAAATGTTTGTTTGATCAACAAGTGTTTCACCTCTGAACATGGTACACGTCTCTCTACTAGAATGCCTAGATGCCTTATGCTGATCACTTAAAGCAGATCAAAAGGACACCGTCCAGCTTCCACAAGACTTTTCTCTCGATTTTAATATTCCTTTTAACTGACATTGTAAGAATTCTTGCAGCATCACGGGCCATTGCTTCCACAATAGTTCCTAGTTTCTCCACAAGAGTTGCAAGACATACTAAGATACTCCCAAGTTCAACAACTGCAATACCCTTAAAACATTCAACTACACATCGTATTTATTTGACCTCAACCGTGACTACTCAGGAAAGAGCTACATATAATTCCGAGAACCCAGATTAAGCCTTCTTTTAATTAAATTTTTTAAAGGTTTGGGATTAATTACTATCAGAGAAATATGCTAATGACACACTTCCCCTCAATCCAGAAGTATGCCCTGTCCTTGCCACTAAGACATATGCAGTATGCCACAAGCTTTATATATGTCCAGTTCTGATATGCAAGAAGGAATTGGAGTTGCTTATAAAAACATACCGTGATATAGTCAATTCCACAACCAATCTTTTTCACATGCTCCGGATGATATGGGAGTAACCGCTCTAGAATTAACCTCTCATGCTCTGTACTAAGTCTGTCACCGCTCTTATATCTGCCAACGTTGGTTAAATTGTTAAGTAAATGAAGCCGTAAACTTGATAATTCACATTCCATATTCCATTGTTCGAATTTCCTCAACAAAATAAGGCTACAAAGGAACACTAAAGGAGACTCAAATACATTATATTGGTGTCAATGAATTTGTAAATATTATTTCCCATTATTAATACCAATGAAATGATAAAGTCATGCAAAATATGATCCTACCAAGAAGTGGAATTTCTGTAAACAATAAACCTCCATTGATTCACAGTCCTAATATCAAGAAATGGTTGTCCACAGACACAAAGATTAAGAAATGTCACTTTCAATAGTACTCCCAAACCATAATCAGCTTTTTTTAAGTAACAAACAACCATCAAATCAGCTGAAAACCCACACCGAGATCCCCAACAAAACAAGCATAAGCACTAGTGTCAACAAATCATAATCCAAAGGAGATAAAAGAACTCACTTTCCTGAGTGAAGGATCATCCGAACGAATCCAACCAACGGAACCGTATCCTCCAAAATCTGGTCCTCCCAGTCCACCCACTCCTCCGCCCGCTGCTTATCCTCATCCCCCACCGACCCATTCTCATCGTCGACGGAGACCACAGGCTTACTCAGCAGCGACGGGTCAACCCTAACCCCACCTCCATCCCTCCGGCTGGTCCTCAACCCACCGAAGCGCCGGCAGGGCCAGGAAAGCTTGAGAGAAGGAGCGAGAAAGGGAAGGGAAACAACAGAGGCAGAGCTCGGTCGGGGCCGGAGGAGAAGCGTGGCCGCAGGAGAAGCCGTAGAGGAGCTCATGTCCGAGTTGGGTCCTTGAGATCTTCCTCACGCCATGTCTGCTTCTTTCTGGAGAGCGGAGCGGAGACTGGCCGAGACGAAAGAGATAAAACTGATGAAAGCTCTGTGAGTGGCCGTAATGACGGTTTTGTCCCCGGGGTTTGAGTTGGGCAACCAACGACCTCGAACCCGGTCCGATTCAGTTGGAGCTGTGTCAAGATTAGGCTACTCCTAATCTGGAGGTGATTATATGTAAACCGTAGGTCAGATTGCGGATAATAAGGCCGAGGAGGCCTCCGACTCCGCCGCTTCCACCACCGCTTCGACCGCCGCTCCCACTGTGACAGCTACGGAGGAGGAGAAGCTGAAAGCTCAGGAGCGGCGGTCGTGGGGCGAGACGAGGCGATAGCCAGAGGATGAAGAGTCTGGAGAGCCTGTCTATTGATGAGCGGGCCGTGAGAAATGAGGAGCCCGAAGATACCGTCATCCGAACTGTTGAGGTTTTGCTCCAAGATCTCATAGATTGCGAGTGGGATGGTTTCGAGTCTTTCGACTAGCAAGGATTTCCGGTGTTTGCTTTGGTTTAGGCTATCATGGCTGAAGAGAATTTTCAAACACAGTGGAGATTTTCAGTTTCAACAACAAGGATTTATAGCAAAAAAACAACGATCTAATGTTTCTTTCATCTATGTAAACCATGAGTGTGAGCATCCGTGTGCGAGTATACAAATTTTCCTGTCAATCACATTACTATTATTATCGCGACGCCTTCTCCCGGAAAGTTATTTTTCCGGGCAGTTGGACTGAACATAGTCCTTTCACATACTGTACTTTTTTTCTTCCAAAAAGGACATGGCCCTCATCCAGCCATCCAAGAAACCTCAGTCCGGGTACATTACTGAAAGGAAATTTTAATGAATGAACGAAAAAGAATATTCTATTGCAAGTCTTGAATGACCTAAGAAGAAATAACTGCTAGTATGCACCAATTTTATGATTTCGAAAAGAAGAAAAGAAAGGTTGGGGACAAATCATAATCATGTTCACATCTGAGTTTGTACCCTTACAAAAAATAATCTTCACATCTGGGTTTGGCAGGTCTCGTCGATTGACACATTATAGATTACCAAGTGAGAAACCAAAGTGAATACAAAGGGGGAATCAAACCCACTTCTTAATGTTGATTTAGCTATTTTACCCATTAATGTACTAGAAAATGTACAGAGGTACCGATCAAAAAATAAATACAGGGCTCATCCTCGGGCAGGGTGTCAAACCATAATATCCTCTGAATAAGAATGTGTAGCTGCTCCTTAATTTATCCTCGACAACATGGGATAACTTATATTACAGGGTGTGGAGCATGAATCAGAGCAAAGTTAGCGGAACTCACCAGGACCAGATGAAGCAGCAAACTGTTTCCACGCAGTCAAACTGCCAAAAATTCAGGCAACAAGCACTTAGCCATCTAGACAAAAATTACTTCTAACTTGGCACAAGGATTGCTCTCAATGTACTGTCTAAAATTTTCATCTCCTTCAAATTTAAATGAGTATAAAGCTTGCCGCTGTGTCATCCCAACTGGATATACCCTATAAACTTTCAGTTCATCACTTCCTCTCAAACTTTGTGGCCTCTCTTCCTTCCAAACAGGCTTGTGGTTCAGCGATTGAAATTTTCTTAGAACTGCAGACTCCAATGCTTTCAATGTAAGATCGCCAGACCTGATAAAGTAATGGGCACTTAACACAACTTCCCTAGCAGGGACCAACATAATATAAGCAATAACTGACATTTCTGCTATACCTCATAAAAATGGATTCCATTACAAACCTCCCTCGCTCCCTTACAAAAATATGGTGAACTGTCTCTGAGCCTCTTGTACATTTGCAGGGACGATTTTGGAATTCACTCTTATTCCGTTCTTCATGCTCTTGTATTTTTGTGGCAAGATGAATGCAAAGACGGCAAGAGGAATGGACGGCTGCCATGTCGATGAGTGCCTTGAATGAATCAGATGGACCCTCATATTTCCAACTACATAAAAGAACCTTTTCAGTACCTATAAGAGCATTCCACAAGCATTGAGGCCCTTCCTAAAAGCACAAATTGAATGCTACTCTAACCTTTCCCCTTATATAAGAGAGTGCTAGGATCACACCCCATCCTCGCTTATCCCACTTTTAGTCACTTGTTCCATCTACCTCCTCAATTGAGGAAAAGCCTACGATATCACCCTTTATACAATGAAAAATTTATTCTTATGCAAAGTATATGATACATGAGTGGCCCAATCAGTACGAAGTCTGCAACGTTTAGCCAAAATGAATGTCATGTACCCCCATTAATCCACCCTCGTAAAACTATAGTCATTGATACGATTAGCTGATATTGAGGGGGTGGGTGAGTGGGGCCACATCTCTAATTAAATGAGGAGAGGCCAGTATTTAAGCCCAATCAGAGTTGTTAGCCACCCCTATAAAATTCTAGCTGTTGACAAAATTGACTAAAATCAATGAATTGAATAGAGTAGGTTCCACAACCCTGATTGGGTAGAAAATTTGTGGACCCTTGTCCCATTGTGATGCCGCTTCTGTAATTCATGTTCAATACCATGTGGACGTGTTGTTTGTCCTTGTATCATTTCCCTTTTGACTGGCTGGTGAAGAAAATTACCTTAATGAATGATTGTAAGCCTCTGGATTATCTGCAAGGTACTTCATTTTCTTTGCAACAGAAGAAACATCGCTCAGTTCTTTGATATGGAGTACTGAAGCAGGAGAAGGGGCAAAGTCTTTGATATTTGGAGCACCGACAACCACGGGAATGGTTCCTGAGGTACGATTTTGTTTGAGTTAAACAAGAAAGATTAAAAAATGAATTTTAAAGTAACAGAAAAAGGATCCCACTTATATAGTGGGAAAGTATACCAGCTACAAGCGACTGGAAGAACTTCTCAGTAACATAGTCCTCCTCATTGGAATTTTCAAAAGCCAAGCTGAACTTATAGCGCTTCAAAGTCTTTACTTTGTCCACTAAGAAAAAGAGAAATTTCTGTCACTGGCAGTATACTGGGTAAGGACAGATTTTTAAGTTGAAATCAATGGGGTTTCTGGACAACAGGACCCTGTACTTGAATGATTTTAATAACAATTGCTTTTTTGCAAATATTCAGTACAATCCAGCAATATCTGCAACCCTTTCATCCCAAAATATAAGTTCTCCTGGGCTAAAATGAGAGACAATGTTCACTAAAAAGAATCTACAACCATTTTTCTTTGTTTAATGACATTAAATGTTATTGATCCTTTCAACAACAGTTGTTGCAATGCATGAGAGATGCAGTAACAACTGACACAAATTCTCAAAGTCAAGCTCCAAAAGGCATTTCACAATGTAAATTTGAAAGTGGCAATAGAGGCTTCACAAATTTATTACACAGGAAGCATATAAAAAAAAATAGTACACTTAATATGAGCAAATATATATTCCGTTGAAGACATAAATCTTAAATATTAATACATACCTTTGCCATCACGATTGTGGTGGCATCCACCATAAGAACCTATTTTTATATGTGATTTCTCTAGTGCAATAAGAGCTTCTAGACGGAAGTTCCGTGCCCCGCAATTGGATATGAAAGCAGCTGCATGGGCTTCCTCAGTCTTAGGCATCACTGGAGCCATAATATCATACTCAGCCCATGAAAAATATCCTACAGGAACATCCGAGGAGAGGCTAGTTGTCATCACTACAGTGTACCCTCTCCTATATCACAAAATCACATGTGGGAAAAATCAATTCATGTTCGTCGATAAACATGGTCAGGAAACTACTATTAGAGAAGGTTGTTACAAATAAATAACGTAGTATTTTCAGCAAAAGTGATCAGTAAGCATAAACAAGAACTGCAAAATAAGTAAACTCTGTATTCAAGTAGGCCCATTGTCTGACACTAAAATTTAATTTCTTAGTAGTACAAGTAGCAGTTTAAGTATAAAAATTGCTCATTTGCAAGCATCTTCTGGCTGCTTATAAATCATAAGACATAAGATTATACTTCAACAAGGTCCAGTTAACGTTCTGATTCTGAGTAAAGACCAACCCAGAAACAGAGATAAGTAATGAAAGACCATGTGGGCAAATAATTTAAGCTGCAATCAACAACTTTGTGATCCTGCATATTCTGGAGGCTAATACTTTCATTAAACATTATTGATATCAGGCTATGCTAACAGCAAAGCTGATTAGTTAACCTTCTGCTTCTCTCCAATTATTCATGTATTTTTTTCTCTATATCTAAGACAACACTTCCTAGACATAAGATAACTCCTACAAGATGAGCGTATAGTTATTTATAGATCTTACTTATATCAGCCAGTTTTAAACCTCAAAAGGTTATCCAACACACAACACATCCTACTTTGACAAATGAGTGTGCATTTTGAATTGCCTACATGGACCTCTCCTCCCAAGGGAAGAAGATTTTTCCCCATGCTATTCATGCTTAAAGCACACGAAGGCTACACAATTTCAACCTTTCTTACCCACCGGCGTGCTTGCGCAAGATTGTTCTCTGGATAGTAGTGTGAAGACTCCATGGAGCGAAGGACACTAGCAACTTTCGGACTTGGCTGTAGACTAAAAGCAGCATCAGGTTTTCTATCAGACACAATCCCGTATCCAAACCTGCATCCCACAGAGCAAGTTTTCCAGTCCTCCTGAGCAACAATAAATAAAAATATTCAGATCCACAACAGCAAGAAAGCACTTGGAGAATCACCATTTTAAACAGAAAAAACTTTCATCTACTCTATATCAACAACTAATCATATGCCTGCAGAACTATAAACTCTTTCTAAATCTCAATATTATCGGTGAACAATTAAATTCTAAACCTGCAGTCAATATCTTTCCATGCGGAGAACTTTATTAAACATGTTGAACCTAGGAATTATTTAGTCCAGAAACCCTTAATTATAAAGGATCACTGAAAGGTTAATCCATAAGCTAGCCTTTACATAATTGCTTGGATATGGATGGACTATGGAGGCAGCCAACTTTTCGCATTGAGTTGCTGTACCAGTATGACCATCAGGACACATTTTTAGTTCAATCCCATCATTTATCCATACCGGCCCATGTTTTAAAGAAAGCATAATTTAACTTTGTTTCCTGTCAATTTCTTACTTCATTATGAAGTATATATAAAAAAAATTGAATCCAATATGTAACAACAAAATTCGTCATGACAACATTGTACAACACCAACCCTTCTAAAAATATCACAGAAGGACCTAAAGGTGTCATTTACCAAACTTCTAGTTCCACGCTATCTATTAAATACTATTTATCTACTACTTTTACCGAGACAGATAATCTAAATACATAAAATAACAAATAAAGTAATACTCCCTCTTAGTTCACTTTGGAAAACTAAATGTATTTTTTAGTGTCATTGGCTGAAAAACGCAAATAACTTGAACACCCCGACATCCAAAATGAGTATCCACCAATACGAAGTAGCTCTACATGAGGATGTCTGTGGTCAGTAGTCCTTCATATACAAGCCCATGACTGTACAAGATCACTTGAATTTTATTGACAAATCCATAAGAAAAGTTGAACAACTTTGGACTATAACGATCAACTTCTTGTTCCTTTTTAATGGGAAATATAAAGATTAATCTAGAATAAACTGAAACGTTCGGAAAGACGGAATTAGAAGGAAACCTGCTCTCTGCCAGTGACCCAAATCGGGTCTTTAGTAAAATCCCTGGAATAATTCAAAGCATCGGCCTTTTCCAACCATTCCTCACATCCTCCGACTCCGACCCATTTCTCATCTTCAGCAACCGGCTCGTCGTCAACCTCCATCGTAACAGAGGAGAAGGTAGATGGGTAAAAGCTATGCGCCCAGGAGTTGACCATGGCGGCGTTCTTCGCCACGTCCAGGCGGCCAAGCAACGTGATTTCTGCAACGACGACGAGAAGAACGAGGATGGGCATCAGATTCGACCATCTTCTTCCGCCGGCCGGCGGAGATCCCTCATGGGCCGCCGCCTGCTTCTCCCTCATTTTGGCCGCCGCCGCCCTCTTCTTCAAGGTTATTTGACGAAGCAATACATGTGGCAAAGCTGGTTTAATGGCGATTTTGACTTTGACGACCAAAACTGGTGCGTTGATCGATGCTTCTTCGGCCTCCTTGCCTTGTCTGAGACTCTAAGATAGGAAATTGTATATGCGATCAGGAGCACGCTCGCAGAAGGATGCGGGTTGTTGATCATTTGATAAGGATAAATTTTTCGGTCTAGATACGACACCAAGTTGGCATGCTAGCGTGGTGTTAATCACCAGAGTAACAAGATCCACCTACACGCAATTAGCCCCCGTGAAGTTTATTAAAACTTTGTGGGAAAGGATAACCCGAGAAGTTATTAGGTAGTACACAGCACGCTGGGAAACAGTGCCTCTGCTTGTCATGATGGCCACAAGGGACCCACAATTAGGAGAGTCCTATTCCCCTACGCACTGCATACCTAATAAATTTTTCTCTTCTAAAAAAAGGGTTTACATGAGATCGTTCTCATATCAGGACTATGAGGCTAATTTTTGTAGCCGTTAGATCAAGATCCAAGGGCTACGATTTAAAGTGGCCTCATATAAGCTATATAAAAGCAATCTCATTTAAATTTTTTTCCAAAAGTATGGGTAGCATACCTGGATTTCATGCTCATCGCCAATTAGGATTGACACAAAATCCAATACATGGGCCCTCAAGTTAATTAGGGAGGTCGTGTCAATCACTCTTTGGTGGTGAACATGACTTTCATGTCCACGATGCCTACCTAATAATTTCTCGCTAACCCTGTGACGTTCCAATTTTAGTTGTTAGTCTACACATGGATTACAAGGATTAGTAGCCAATTAGATGGTTAATCAAGTGATTATGAAGAAGGAACATGCTTCTTTTCCCACATTTTTTTCTAGCCACACCTCGGGCTAACATTGTTCATGCTATGTTAGCGTCTTTCCCTTTCCCATTGCATTTTCCCCCGTACTTGGGTTCTACTGCATCCACCAGCAATGGCTATTAAACCCAACCTTGCACATGTCTGTTGTACCCGCCTGTCTCAGCCCATCCCCCCCTCTCCCACCTCCTGCTTTCAAGGGGCCTGGCCCAGGCAGGTACGGAGTCATCCGGTGAGAGCCAGATAGTGGAGCAAGGAGACGGGGAGGTTGCATAGGCACCCGGGAGAAAGGCAACTGAAGTTGTATAGTGGGGTGGGGTGATTGCAATTGAGACTTGAGAAGGCATTCACTTGCAAGTGTCGGGGTCGGTGTGGCCGTGGTTACAGGTGTAAGATATTTTTTATATTCCACATTTTTTTGGGTCATGTGCCACTTAAATGAGTTAATATAAAAATATAAGATTTTTTATTTAAAATGTACATGTTGATAGAATATGTAGTTAAGTGTGGTTATCCTAAATATGTAGACCAGGATGGTTATAGTTCTATAAAAAACTGGTCATCTCCTTGCTTATAAAAGAAACATAGAGGTTTGATTTCCATCACATAAGTATTAAAAGCTCTATCTAGAAACAGAAAGGCTAAGAGAGAGAAAATAATTTTTTCTTCAAGGTTTAGATTTCTTCTAACATGGCTCAAGGTATGTTTTCTACCTTAAATATTTATATGTCATGAATTATCTGATTGAAGTTGTAACGCCCGAAAAATCGGTATGTCTACGAAAACTGCTATTTTAGGAATCTGGTCTAAAATAGGAAGGTTTTCGTATCCGTCTTGATTGTTTGTTGATCAATGAGATTGTTTAACCAGATTGGGCAGGTTTTACCGAGCGCGAGGACTAGGCCTGGCGCTGTAACCCGTCTGACGCCAGGGGTTGAATACACCTGACGCCAGGGCCACTTGAGTGCCAGGGCTAGGGCTAGTCACGCGGGCGAGTATACGTGTGGCGGAGCCTAATGGACGTGCTACCAGGTGTAGGACTCGTGCACGGTGGAACTGCACATCACGCGTGTAAGCCATCATAACCGTTCATCGGAGAACTGTGATCTAAGATGCGAGAGAACCATTAGAGGGCCACGTGGACCCTGTAGTGGTGCGCCACCTTATGGGTGACGTGGACACCCTTGGGCGCCTTGTGGTGGGGACCCTTTTTGTTTGAAATTTCATTAATGGATTACCCTTTTTAGAAATCAATTTGATTTGGGAATTATCATAAGATATTATTATTAGGTATTCAAGGTGGGTTGGTGGAAGTTGCTGTGGTAATTCCAATCAACTTAATAAGAGTAAGGATCGAGGTGTGTTAATGAAGTTGGTTGAGAGTTATTCCTAATTCTAGGTAATTGACCTTATTAACTCTTTGGTTTACCAAATAGAAAACCGAAATGGCTTTTGGGAATTTGAAGCTCTAGATTTTTCTTTTGATGGAGCATTCTAGGCCATTGATTTGGAGGGAAGATCAACGGTGGAGAATCATCTAAAAAGTCTATATATTGATGCTCTAGTGGGTCGGTTTTTGCTTGTGTACCTTAGCCATCTAATCAGCTAGTGTGCACCCTTAGCTCGACCTCTTCCTCTCCCTTTTCTGACCGGCAGTAGCCTATCTTTGGTGGTGTTCGTGGTGGTCCAAGCGTGGTCAACCGGCGAGGTGGTGGTGCGGCACTTCTGGAGTCAAGTGTGTTCGCGGGAATTCGGTATCTTCAATCAAATAGGATATCTTTTCCCACTAATTTTCTTCTCTGATATTGATTGATTTGAGTCGAGATATTGCTGATTCTATGGCCTACGATATTTCAAATTGTAAGTCATTAAGTATTATTGCATGAGATGAATGTCGTATGATTTGATGCATTGTAATCGTATATGTATAATCGTATACCATTGAGTTTTCTATGCCGAACCCTATTTGATATCCCCTCATATTTTCATGATTCGATGGTGTTTGTGTCTCACCTCAATCACCTATTAGTTTGCTGTCCAACGAAAGTTGGCTCTTTTATGGATTTCTATGATTGATCTAAGTCATACCCGTCTTTATGTTGAAATCGTATTCTAATTGCTTGTGTTAATCTATGCTATTCATCATTCGATGTCTCTATGTATATTCATGCTCTCTGTTGAATAAAGCTCAGATCTTTGTGACAAATCAGAGCACTTTGGTGCATTTTCTTGTCCGGTATTTCATGCTCCATAAGAGTATTGTTATATCTATTGCTACTAGTACAACACTAATCAATTAGGTAATCAATTAATGAATACCTTAAGATAAATAGAGATCATTCCTTGTGGGTTTTGTAAGGTACATTCTCTAAAATTTCAGATGTGGTCTGACATCATGTCAGTGTATAATGAGTCCTAAGAGTTGTCCAGAATTATATGTCTTAGTTAATACCACTTGTATAATGAGATAAGAAAAATAACTTAGCAATTGAGTTGTAAAGACTAATGGAAAACTGAATTAAAAACTGAGATTTCAGAACCATTAGGGTTCTGTAAAGATCATAAGTGATATTAAATTAATGTCAGAGAGGGCTAATAAGGAGTTACTAAAGTTTGTACAACTGTAAAATAGTATGACATTAGTTAATTGGTCTCGGCCAGGAGTAATCCTGCGCAGATGGACCTTATTAGAAAAATGATAACTAATTATACAATAATCAGAAAATTAAGTTGTTTATTGATTGATTGAATTTTTTACTATTTACTCGCAATCGCACGAGACTACGTATAGACTAGTGGTAACGAGGTCGAACCCAAAGGACTCGGTAGATTAACTCAATTCTAATGAAAAGATTGAATTTTAATGATTTAATTAACTAAAGAAATAAATTTTACTGAGAAATCAAATGAATGAGCATATCAAAGCATCGAATCCACCACTAAACATGCAATTACTACTCTCAATTATTATCTCCACAAATTGATAAGATATAGTAATTTATGTTCTTGGCCGGACACATAAATTACCGGTGAATGAACTACACGTTCTTGTCCAGACACGAAAAATTCATCCACTATAAATTAATATAACTAACTCTATCCTTGGCCGGGCATAGAATTAATCATAATCCTGTTATTATCTAGACACAGGATATATCAAAATCAAATTCCATTAATCTTTCATTAAGTCTCGGTCAAAGCACTTAAGAGGAACAATAACGAAATCGCATTAAGCATAAGAATTCATTATCAACTTTCACTAAATTAAACAAATAAGAGTAGTAAATACAAATTTAGGGCTTCATCTAGCCTTGATAAGAAAACTAGCCAGACATAGAATAAGAGAAAGAAATAGCCTGATTTGTCGGATTCATTGAAACACTGCTCACAAAATCACTATTCACAGTACTGTTCACAGAACACTGTTCACAGCACTATTCATCGTCTCTCCCAATTCGCAGACACTATAGCAGTTGAAATAGTGGTGCAAAATCCAAAATCCGGCCTTTATCCTCTCCTATCTTCTTCTCCTCTTCCTCCGGCGAAAATCACACCGGAATCCGGCGAAAATCACGCCCAAAGCGTCTGTTTTTCCTCCCGGGAGTCTTCTGTGAAAAGCTCTGTTTTTCTGCAAAACCAGTCTCTGTTCTCCTCTGTTTTTCGTCTCAAAAACTCTTCTGGCTTCCTCATCTTCTCTTGGTTTTTATAGACTTCGAAGGAGAGTCCATTCCCCGTCAATTGCTCCTTTGGATAAGCCCAAATCCGTCGCCACGGCCAAACACAGCTCTGTTTTTTAACAGAGTCCCAAATCGAATATGACTCTGTTTTTTTCTAATCCGTTGTGAAATCAAATCTGCCGTCGTCGTTATCTGCTTAATCGATAGCAGCCTTACCGCCTCTGCCATTTCCTCTGTCAATTCTGCTCTTCATCCTCCCCGTCGCCGTCGCCGGCTTGCCGTTTCGATTTCCTGTCGAAGCCGCCGGAATCCGAGCTCCCTCTTCCGTCGTGACCTCGCCCAGGCCGCCTCCGATTCAAGCATCGCCTGATCTTGCTGCCGTCCGCCGTCCACCGCCCCAGCTCATCTTTTCCGGCGAGCTCCAAAACAGAGCATCGCTCTGTTTTCTGGAACGGAAGACCCGAGCGCCCGAGCTTCGGCTTGGGCCGGGTTTTTTTATTTTTTTTTATTTTTTTTACTGAACCGGACCGGATTTTGAACCGGTCATTATTATTTTTTTTCTTTTTCTTCTTTAAAACCCGTCGTATTGCTCTCGTTCATCGGATCTCATCTTGACGGTTCCTTTCTTTAATCGTGTCTCTTTCGCGCGCGATATTTCAAATGCTCATAACTTTTTGCTCAGACTCCGAATTGCTAACAGTCAGTGGCGTTGGAAAGCTGACTTCGTGAACTTTAACATGAAGCTTAAATCAGTTCCATCAGAGATATGCAATCGAAGTTGTAAATATTCAATCATAAGAGTCGCGTTCTGCCCCATTTCTGCATTTTACTCTTATTTCCTACAAAAACCAAAAACTATATTAAAGTAGCAATAATTCTAAACAAACACTAGCAGAAACATAAGTTTAAGAGATAATAAAATGCATATTTCATGTATAGATCATTTATCAATCTGAAAAATATACATCTGAGGCTATTCAAGATAAAAATTTCATAGATTGAATCAATTTGTACAGAACGTGGTAACCAGATATAGTGAGTTGTTCTGTTTTGGACAGAACACTGTTTCTGAATATATAAGACTTAAAATCTTAATAAACTTAAGAGGTTTGAGTTAAGTTGATATTTAAGACCTTAATCAAGTATAATATGATTTATATAGTACTGAGAACAGTAACCCTAAAAGAATATTAAGGGTCTTAGAGCTAAATGTGGTGTCTCATAATAATAGTCATTTTGTTCTTCTTTTGGTCCATTCATGACTCAAGAGTATTCAAAGCTTGAATTTTATTCGATGTCTCTGACGTGGTCTATCTGAGACACGTCATCCGAATTATTCAGAGTCGGGGATTATCAATTCTAGGGTTAGGTACGACTATGAAAATGGCAGACATGAACTTTTAGAAAACCTCGTGGTGTTAGTCATTATAGTCGGGTCTCATTTGAGTTTCCAGACTTATTCATTTAAGATATCAATACTCCTTAGTGAGTCGATTCGGATTGTGTCCGATGTTTGCTTTTCACTCCTATGAAGAGTCAAAATTTAGAAAGTCTTGTTCTAAGCTTTTTGCCGATAAGGCCAAATATTTCCAAGAATTGTTTCTCCGCTAAGTAGCATTTAGAGCTCTTAGTCGGAATCATAGTATGCTCACAAGCCATTGCTAGATCTTGCGAGATCTCAGATTTGATGAACCTCTGTCGTTCAGCCGATGACGGCAACCGCGTGCGCTTAGATTGTATGACATTACGGAAGGTTTGCAATCTCCGCCCATTGTGCCCGTAAGCACCGATGGGGCCAGCATCCCTAAACGCATGGCCAGGTTCCTCTGAAGAACCTCTAGGATGTTCTGGTATTGTTGACAAATTTGAGAGCAGAAATTGTACTCTGACACTTTGGATGTCCGAAGCTTATTTTTTTATCTTACCTCCATGAAAGTTTGGAGTCTTTGAGTTATTTTCCCTTGACCTTGATGGCAGTTGGTTTCAGGTAAGAAAACTCAGTCTTTATTGAACCTGAGTCTGTTAAACTATACCTATTTGGAGTCTTCTCTTATTATTCCAGTGTGGGTTTTCTGTATCCTACTGGGTATTTCCTATGGAATACTCATGCATCCTCTGATGCAGGAATTAAGGTGGAGCAGAAGTGATAGCATCCAGCGACGTGGACTAATGTTGGAGCTTTCAAGACTCGTTTCTTTATGTTTTTGTTATATTTTGGTGTTTGAACTTCGGCCTGCGTGCCGTTTTAATTTGTGTGGTTGATAAGACAATTTCAGTTATTGTAATAGTTAATTAGACTTCCTTTCAGTTATTCTATATTTTTGTAAGTAAATATTGTTTAAGTCATATGGATCCTGCAAGTCCCATGATATTTTAATGGGACAATAGAAGTCTCGAGTATTCGGTCAGTCCCAGGTTTCCTACCCTATAACCATTATTGGATTGGCGCTTCCGCGTAAATCGGGTCTTGGAAATTTGGGGCGTGACAGAAGTTCAAATGAATGTGATGATTTATTATATAATAAAAATTCTAACAATTGGTATCGAAACGAGTTCCGATTACATAATACATCATCACATTCATTTGAACTTCAATCAGATAATTCATGACATATAAATATTTAAGGTAGAAAATATACCTCGAACCATGTTAGAAGAAATTAATTCCGTATCGGATATCGGTAAAATATCGGTCTACCAAAGAGATAAAATATCGAAGATATTATGTAAAAAAATATCGGTGGTCGAAAATTAGTTTTTATCATATATTTTCACAATCTAACTTCTAAAAAGAGTTATACTAATTTATACAAAGCATAGATTTCAAATAGGGATGGAACTTGGGTCGGGTTTTTACCCGACCCGACAAGACCCGGCCTTGTTGGGCCGGTTCTGGGATTGCTTATGCAATACCCGGTTCCGGTTCCAGATTTGAAAGAGGAACCGACCCATCGGGTCGGGTCGGGTCTGGGTTTTCATGTAAAACCCGGACCCGACCCGGGTATATGATATATATACATATATATCATATACTTGGACTCATATTTATTTTTTTATGAATATTATTTTGGGCGAAGGCACTTGTATCTCTTGATTTGAATAGTTTGGATTTTTATGAATATATATTATTAATAAAAAAAATTAAAGGAGTTAATAATTTAATGTATATGACATTAAAAATATAAAAGTTTTGATACCGGGGCGGGGCGGGGCGGGGCGGGTCCGGGTTTCAAGTTCTGGTACCGGGGTGGGTCCGGGTCCTTGAAACTGGACCCGTGGTGGGTCTGGGACGGTTCTGGGTTTGAAGAATTAAAATGGTTCCGGGGCCGGGTATTGGCATACCCGGCCCAAACCCGCCCCGGTTCCATCCCTAATTTCAAAATATGCATAAAAATGCATATTAGGATGGGAAACAAACGGGAAAGCTATTTTTTTACCTTAAAAAAATTCCCAATTTTTGTTTTTTGAAAATATTTTTTTAAATGGCAATCGACGATATTTTAAAAAATTAAAAAAATATATTAATCTGTATCGTTTTATCGAGTGGGGCCCGATATTGATATATCGACGATATATCGCCGATATAACATTTCATGCCCTTAACCATACGTTCCATCAACATGTATATTTTAAATCAGAAATTTTATATTTTTATATTTACTCGTTTAAGTGACACGTGAGCTACAAAAATGTGGGACATCAAAAATATCTGACAACAGGAGACTGAGGTCATGCTCAGGGGTGGATGGGGCAGAGTGGGAGGGGAGACCGACGAAGATTCGGGAGGTAGAGGTCGAGGGCTTCCTCTATGTTGCCAAAGCCTATGGGCGAAGGGGAGGCGGGAGGCCGATGTAGCGACCGTAATTTTTATATTAATAAAGTGGATTTTATTGCTCAAAGGGAGTAATTTTGAATTCTAGAAAACTCTTTAAAAAAAATGGAATTTAAAGATTTTCCGTTAGACCGATCGATCGCCTTCAAACGGCATCGATCGGGAGGCGATCGATCGCTTTTGTAAGGCATCGATCGCAGGACGATCGATCGCGTAATACAGACCGATCGATCGCCGCTAATTTCACGTTTTTCGAGGCAATCCGTTGGGAAACCTCTTGAGCTGATTTTGGGGGATCTTTGGAGGATGTGTCTTACCTAATTAATCATAATCAACGGATCTAAACCTTGGCAAGTGTTTCAAATTGAAAACACTAATTCCTAGCCAATTGACAATCAATTTAATTGGGGAATTAGTTATGGAATTGGATGAGATTTTTTTTGGAGATTATGAACATGATTGGGATGAGATTATGGCCCTTTCCATGTGAATGAAGGATGCCTTATGTCATGGGAATTATTTGGGAAAATTGTCTTCATTTTGGATATTAGCCAAAAATCGGTTTGGTAACTAAGTGATTTGGTCAAAGATACTTACCAACCAAGATATGAATCTGTTGGGATGGATTGATCACGTCCCTAACTGAAGGATTCTCCCTTATTTCTTGTGGATTGTGGCCCTTGGATGAGGGTTTGATCAATGGTGGAGGTTTGCTCTAGAGATTTAAGCTTTTCCTATTTAAACCCTCCATTAGAGAGACCGGCACCTTTTTGGTGAGCCTTGGAGAACGTGCCAGAAAGAGGGAAGAGCATCTAGCCTCCTCCTTTGTTCGTCCAAAGTGGTGGTGAGTCCATCGGTAGTTTTCGTGGTGCTTGCGCGAAGAAGAAGAGTCTCAAGATCGAGTAGAAACCGATTTACGATTTTTAGGTATCGGTTTCCACAAGGTAGGATAATCTTTTACCACAATTCATTTTCTCTAATCTTTGGATGATCATGAGTGTATGATGTTGATGATTTCATATCCTACAGCATGTTTTATTTACATGTCTTACTATTGTTGATATTGCGATGAAAGTTATATCGATTTGCATGTTCTACCGTATTTGATCTTACGTATGCGCCAATTCTTCTCGTTCTATGCCTAGATGACATCCCCACTTCACTCGACATGAAAAGATGTGTCCTTTATGCTCTTTGAATTGTATTGGACGTCTGTCCAGCATTAGTTGTCCCTTTTTCTTGATGGTTGTGTATCATGTTGAATGTAAGCATAACCGATTGCCAAAAATCGGAGTGTTCCTTTGTCATACATCTTTGAAATGTGATCAAAGTACCTTCTAAGTCTTTGATGTTGAAAAGTTGTAATCTTTAAGTCAGAGTCCAGCATGTTGGAGTGTTGTATGTCTAAGTTTAGGTGTCCTAATTATGATTACATAAGACTATCATACTCGTATGCATGTTGGCAAATCATGTATTGTATCTAAGTACAAATCATGCTAAATAATGAATGAATTAGTACAAAATTTATATGAGTCTCTTCGTTGTACAATTGGAGTCTGACATCATGTCAGGACATCACTGTTCACTGTGGTGTCCGGGAATACTTGGCTTAATTGTATGATGTAAGCAATGGATTAAGGGAAGGGAATCACTAATCGGGTTGTGAAATCGTAGCAGAAAATGATTGAAATTAATGAATTTCAGAACCATTTGGGTTCTGTAAAAGTTGTTAATAAGGTTAAGATAATGTCAGAAAGAGTTATTAAGGAATTAATCAAGTTGGTAACATCAGTTAATTAGTATAACTTAAGTTAATGGTTCTCGGCCAGGACTGTTCCTGCACCGACGAACCCTAATAGGAAAATGATAACTAATTGTACAAAAATCTAAAAATTATGCCGTCTGTCAGGTTGTAAACTAGACTACTAGGGATATCTATAATAAAAATTTCAGAGGTTGATTCACTCTGTACGAGACGTGGTGATCGCTTGAAGTGGACTGTTCTGTTTGGGATAGAACACTGTTTTTGGTTCTAAAAACCCTAAACCGTAATATTACTATTAATTATGGTTTAAAAAAGTAATTAAAACACTTATTAAACGTGATAAGACCTCTAGGGTCTTTGCAACAGTAACTATAAAAGTTTACTTTTGGGTCTTAGAGCTGAGAACATCTGTCTGTAATTAATTGTCCTTTGTGTCTCTTATCTTGAACAATCCTTTGTTCAAGAGGCCTCATTACTTGATCCGTATTCAATGCCCATGATATGATCTATTATGGGTACGTCATTCAATCATTTCAGTGTCGGGGATTGTCAACTCTAGGGCTAGGTACGGTGAAGGTGGCAGAGCGTGATCTTTGGCGAATCTGGTGGTGTCTCGTTGATGAGTCATTTTGTCGGGTCTCAGTTGAGTTCCAAGACCCAATTGTTTCAAGATGTTGAATACTCCTTTATGAGTCAATTCGAGTTATGTCCAAGCATGGTCTTGCACTCCTATGAAGAGTCGAATTTAGAAAGTCATGTCTCAAGCCTCTTAATGAGATGGCTCAGATATATTCAGTGTTACTCAGTTGAAATATTTGTTTCTCCGCTAAGAGTCATTTATGAGAACTCTTAGTTGGAATCATAGTATGCTTACGAGCCATAGCTAGACCCATAGTGGTCTCAGATTTATTGAACCTCTGTAGTTCAGCCGATGACGGCAACCGCGTGCGCTTTAGATTATATGACATTACGGAAGGTCTGCAATCTCCGCCCATTGTGCCCGTAAGCACCGATGGGGCCAGCATCCCTAGACGCATGGCTGGGTTCCCCTGTAGAACCTCTAGGATGTTCTGGTATTGATGTCCATAGGGGAAGTGGACAGAGCTGAGAGCAAAAATTGTTATCTCCAACACTTTTGATGTTTGGAGCAGATACTCTTGTAATATCTCCTTACTCTTTGTAAGTTTGGAATTTTATATATTGATTTTATTCTTCCTTGACCTTTGAGAGTCTCGGATAATGATTGGTTCCTGGTAAGCGAAATGCATAATTGCTGATCCTGAGTCTATTTATACTTGTCTTCATTCATTAAGCCTTTTGCATTTGAATTATTATTCAATTGTGGGTTTTCTTGTATCCTACTGGGTATTTCCTACGGAATACTCATGCATCCTCTGATGCAGAGATTAAGCTGGAACGGAAGTGATCGACTATTGCTGAAAGTGGCGTTGGGCGTTGAAGTAAGAAGACGAGTTATCTTTTTATCTATTATTTATGCTGATGATTGTGGAGTTGCGGCCTGTGTGCCATTTTATTTTATTTTTAGTTGTGGAGACTTGTCGAATAATGTAATAATTAAATTAGACTTCTTTTCATTCTATATCATGTACGTGGATATGGTTTAAGTCTTATCGATCCAGTATAACCCAAGCATATAATTGGGTATGTGATGATTCGAGTATTCGGTCCGTCCCAGATTCCTACCCTTATAACCTTAATTAAATTATCGCTTTCGCGTATATTGGGGTTATGGAATTTGGGGCGTGACAGCCGTAGATGATGTAAGGGGTGGTTTCTGTGTTGGAGCCATACGAGGGAAAAGTGAGGACTCTTAGAATATATAATAAATAAATAAGGATTTCATTTCCTAACAGCTTGAGCTTTTAGGAAACTTAGTTATCTTAATGGTATCATAGCTCTAGGTTATGAAAGGTCCCGAGTTCTAAGTTTCGCTGGAGGCGTTTATATCCCAATTATGTTCTATACAATAAATGAATAAAGATTTCCTTTACTAACAGCTCGAGCTTTTGAAAACTTGGTTATCTTACTAAACAAGGTTATGAAGCAGCAGGTGCCACGTCAATGTAAGACGTTGGCCCTGAGAAACCCGTATGCTATGTAGCACTACGCTATGAAGAAGCATCCCATTGTAGAAAAAAAAAACAGGGTATCAGGGAGAAATTATTGGGCTTCAAATTCTCCACTGTGAGGACCTCAGAGACAAGGTGTGATGCACCAATTAGAAAAAGGCATCTAGAAAAGTGCCATACGCATAAACTCCTCTTTTAAATAGGAACCTTGAGTTTTAGAGGTGCATCTGTCTTATTTGGCCTCCCACCGTTGTGGTTGCGAGGTTTTTTTTTTTGCTACAATGGTTGCGAGGTTCTCAACGAGGATCTAAAGCCAAATTACTAAGTGCATCGAACACGAACAAGCCCTGGCCTTGTATCTCAACATTCACTAATTCACACTTTAGGGCGTCTAACAATACCTGACTTGAATCTCACCATTCACTAATTAACACAGAGCCACAGCGGAACTCATGAAGTATTACACTGGAGAAAACCGAAATGGGGATGTTGGAAGCAATAATTGTTATTTATATTCTGTTAATTAAGCGCGTTACTCCTGAAGCAATATTTAAGAACAAACAAATAAATAGTATTGCACTATGGAACACAATTGGTTCAAGCATAGCATATCCCTAATTATTTATTATGGAGCGCCAATTGGTTCAAGCATAGCATACACCTAATTTCTTATTAAAATTTACTCCATAAATCTTTGATGTGAAGAATTTTGATAACAAAAGTAATTGGCCAGCACACAAGCTTTATACTCCCTCCAATGCTCCATCTTAAAAAATGTTGATTTTTCATTGGATGGTGGCAACCCCAACTGATGGGGGAAGGAGTTCAAAATCCACTTAAATTGACCGTATGGAACATCTAAAATAGGATTGTTCTCTTTTCTAGATGGAGCATCTAAATCAGGAAGGAGGGAGTATTTACCAGCTTCCTATGATTGAGGAGACATACACACGATATGTCCCTAGTTTCCATCCTTGGACCTCTCCTAACATCCAGGAGTGACCCAACCAGCCTGACTAATTGAGTGTGATTGCAGTGACAAGTTCTTTTGAATGAGTAGGAAGGTTGTGTTCTTATAAGAGGGCAAGTTTTCGAGTTCTACCCAAGCGCTTTAAAATCACATTCATGGTAGGCGTCACTGCCTAAAGACCACAGTCCATAGGCTGTCAAAAAAACCAGACAAGTAAATAACTGCAAGTAGTAGTCCTCTCAACTCATTTGTAGATAGTTTTCTATTCTTTAAGAAATAACCAATTTCGGACGTAACGTTGAAGGGCAGCACAAGGAAGAAATTTAGGTTTGCTAAGAACATCAAGCATGCTTTAAATAAGAATTAGATTGTGGGGCTTGTATAGTTGAAGAGGCAATTGAATCAACAACTCTTACCAATTCATCCAACACAAGTGAGACACATGATATTGGCAAGACATGCACAAGTCAGCTGTACAGTGAAGGTCAAGCTACACCTACGTAAACAATAATGAGTCTCTTCCCTATCGAGGTTAGATGAATGCAAGGACCAAGCTCCTCGCTAACTTGATAATGGCGTAGGAATATGAACTCCAGAATCCACGAGCACTGAAACAGCCCATAGCAAATAGGGGAAAGATATGTCCTCCGTTCATTAGCAAACGATGACAATGGCAGCCACGCTACAGTCCAGCACCACCCACTGGACGCCCATTAGCCCATGCCTGTCAATAAGGATTCACAACAACCCCAGTAGTGCACCTACGTGCTATACTGCCACAAAATCTGATCACCAATATGTCTATCTAACTTGAGCACCCACTATATTATCAAACAAACAAAAAACCTGTCACCCATTATTGGCCTTGAAAGCTACGTCACCGTGCAAACTGGCTATAAGCATAATCAGTGCAATTCTTATACAATATACAAAAAAAATTACAATTATAAACATTGTTTAAAACATTTGACAAATTACATATAGTAATAACTACAAAATGGAACAAAAAGAAGACATCGACGACGCTGTGAAGGAAGATTTTGTTTTGCTTCCCAACAACCCGGAATCCGTTTGAGATCCACGCCATCATACCTTCTAACACCAAGTAACCAGCTGCTAATTGTCTAAAAAAAAACAAAGAAAGCAAAAGCGGAAGAGAAAGACCTGGCAGCTCTTCAGTTGCAGACCTTGCTGCTCCCCCTTGGCGAGGAGCAGATCTTCAGCCACGGCTCATTCAGGCCCATTCTCAGTTCCTTCTTGGGCCCAATCCCACCCCCAAGAAGCCCACCTTCGGGGCACCCCCTCTTCTTCCCACTCAGCCACACCCCAAACAGCTTCAGCCTCTCCTCCTCTGCTTCTTCTTCTTCTTCGCCTTGCTCTCCCTTTGCCTCCGCCTCTCCTTCTCCTTCTCGTAAAATGCTTTCCTCGTGCGTCATCAAGCACTTGATCGTATCCTCATCCACGTACTTGGACAAGAAGGTCAGCAGCTCCTTGTACTGCTTCTTGGTCCGGGCAAGCTCCGAGCTGAGCTGCTCGTTGTCCTTGCGCAGCTTCTCGTTCTCGTCCGACAGGTCGGCCAATTGGGCTTGCGTCGGCTCCAGAGACGAAGTCGAGGAAGAACCCTGGTCATCGTTGTGGTGATTGTTATTGGAGTTGGAGGTAGAAGAAGGGTGGCCGTTGGATTTCCCCGTCGCTATCTGGGCGGTGGACTTGCGGCGGTGGATCTCGCAGAGCAGATCCTTGTGCCCTCTCCGGAAGAAGTCGTTGGCGAACTCCCACCGGTCCGGCACCACCTTCCTGAATCCCTGCCATCAGAGAAAAAATAAATAAATTTGTCAATAAACACAATTTCGTTTAATTTGCTTTCTCGTCGCCGACCATGTAAGAACAGAATCGAATCATGTACCAAAAAATAATGGAGAACAAAATGAGAAGAAGAGAAGATTGGGAAACGTACATAGGTGTTGAGCTGGCGGACGAAGCTGGAGAAGTTGTTGTGCTTGAAGTAGTTGGGAAGAAGGTCGCGAGCAAATTCGGTAGGCTTCCACACGACGAAGCTCGTCCCATCTTCGCCCCACGATATGATGTCGTCCACCCTCCCTTCCTCCACCAGCTGATACGTCTTCGTGAGAAACGGCGCCGGCACGCACCTCTGCGCCATAAAAAAAGACGGAAAAAACAAAAAGCAAAATCTTGCACCCAAATTGAATCTGCCTCCAATCCTAACTTCTTGGAGGACCAGAGAAAAGCAAGAGAGCGGTGAGGAATTCCCAGCCCCAGCAGTAGAACCCGTAGACCATCCCAGAGTTGCCGGGCGGAAGTTCCATCACGAACCGCTCTCCGTGTGCTCCGGCCTTGTTGATACCATAACGGCTGTAGCCGGAGAGGGAAGGCGAGCGGCAGCGGCAGAGGGGCCTTTTAAGGAGGAGGAAGGTAAGCGACCAAGAAGTCGACGTCTTCGAGAAGATGGAGAAAACGCACAAGGTAGAAGCACAACGCTACGCGGAAGTGGGAAGGGCCCGGCCCTGATTTCTTGTAGAGACTATTCGATGGCCGACGGTGGGGATGGGACCGCGTGGCGGAATGTGGGTGCGGATTCAGTGCGCGCACGCACCCACGTTTCCCTGGCGTTTCGGGTCTCGCTTTCTGGAAGTGGGTAAGGCACCTGACCGTCTTTTCCTCACCTAATCCTTTTCACTTTGTGTTTTGGTGGAGTACTGTAAGACGCATTTTAGAAGAGTATTGATTTTGGTAGGAAAGAGGAGCGGTAATCATTCATTAATTAAGTGATTTTTAACGATAAATCTAGCTTGCGTTGCAGTGTTAGTGCGTTGTAGGGCAAACAACCGTTAGATCAAATAGGACTTTTATTAAGTGAATTTTTAATTTTGTATTTTTTCTGTAATTTTTAGGCGACTAATGCGATTCATGAGCCATTGACGAATCAACCATTTTCTTTTTGTTTTTTATACAGCTCAACGATTTTCTTTTACAATACCAGAGCTATGCAACTTGAATGTGATCTAATTAGACTCTGAACGTACATGGCGGACCTGATTATGTTAACTTCATCCAAGCTATCACGCCAAAAGAAATTTCACAGGTTATGATAGCAACAGCCTCTTTTTGTCCACAACAGCTTAGAATTACGATTTGAAACTGACTTTTGGGGTACCAGTTGGGCCAATTCATTCTCTCCTGTCGGTCTCTGTGATATTTCGTCTTGCGGAAAATAGAAAGCTAGTCGCCTTTCCATGGCAGTAAACTCTTTTCCTCCTGGTGGAAGGGAAAGCACATGCAGATGCAGTATACTCTTCTTTTAAGTTATCCTGCTTGTTCACACCCACCCACCACGCTGCAATTGCATACCCTCCCTAGTTCCTGGAATCAACACCATGAATTATAAAATGTTAAGTGGACATCAATGTACGATCATAGTAGTATTTTGTTTCTTCGGAGTTTCTTAACAACTTGGTTGTCTCATGTCTGTGATCGATAATAATCTTGGTTTTGCTTCATATCTGTTTTTCCTTCTTTTTTTCGACAGATCTCTTTACTTGAGATTCACGTTTACACGAGCCTCGGGGGGGGGGGGGGGGGGGGGGAGGGGGGCAAAGACACTAGCATCCATACACGTAATCCTTAGATGAAAGCCCGCTACAAACAAAAAGAAAACTAAAAGCCGGAATGCAATATATTTTTTCTTGCTAAACGTGAATGCAATATATGCACAGCATTTTACTCCTATATCACAAGGAAGCAACATAACCCAAACTTATAAATATATTCTTTTTGATTTGGGAAAAAAGTTAATATGTGCCCCGCCTCACGCTCTTCCGCATGCGCTATAGTCGAATCGAGATCAGGCGAATTGATACAGGGCAGGGCAAGTGATTCGCGCAGTCTAACAGGACTCGTTAGTTGTAAACCGAGCCAGATAAAGTAGCCAGGCCCAGGGCTGCACTTTCAAGAGATATTGCATGCTGGTCAATGTAGATGCAGTGCATTTAAGGGCATTTCATAGTCATAGCACCATAGCAACTTAACATATAGCTGTTGTGCAGTCTCTTTCTCCTGCGCTAGAATTTTCTCACCAATTCAGGTTGACTTCTTTACGTGCCTCACATATTCTATATTTCTGGTTTCCTATTTTCTGCGTTTAACGTTTCGTTTCTCCTCTCCTTGTATTAAAAATTTTCTTTTTCCCGGAAGCATCGGAGAAGAAAAAGAAGGAGAAGAAACCAGATATGGAAGTTTATCAACCACTCTAAAGTCCAAAGAAGATTTCTTCACTACGGATGGTAATATATTGACTTGATTATAGAAGAAGAAGTTTCGAGGAGTTAGGTACGAATCCGCAGGTCAAATCAATCTGCTTCATCATCACCTTGCAATCAAAGTACTTCACGTCTGATTTTATAAACTCGGTACCTGCGAAGTGACGAGAAGTAAACAGTGCAGACTAAGCCATGGTCTTCCCAATCATGTATGATACCCACGGAGTTATATTTGGAATACTACCTAACCATATCTACCGACCAACAACACTCACAACTCACATGGCTTTTCCAAACACCTGCATCTTAAATCACTTTGTGTTTGTCTACATGTATAAATATATATAAAGGCTCCGTTTGGTAGCCCTAAAAGATGCTAGTGGCATTTTTTATAATTTTTTGAAAAAAAATAGGGGTTCGGAAATTACAACTTCTACCACCATGATCTAAATTCATTAAATGAAGTTGATTCTTGCCAACCAAATACATTTTTTAGAAAACTTAGATTCATCTCTAGAATCTAGATTTCCTACTCCTAAAAGTGTTAATCAAACGGGGCCAAAGAATGTATCACTTGGGTCTCATGGTTGACCTGTGTGTAAGGGAAAAAGAAAAAAAAAGGGTGAACATATAGACTCAACAATGCTAGCAAGTCAGCCAAGCTCAAGCTAATTGAATGGAGCTCCATAATCTCTACTTAGTTTTGAATAAGGTAATCTAAAATCTACTCTCTCCACTCGGAATTATTGTGTACATTTAAGAATTATTTCTATTCGAAAATATTATGTACATTTGGCTTAGTCACGTAACTTCCAAAACCATTCAATTATAAAAAAAAACTTCCAAACCCTCTTGGCTGCCTAAAACGCCACCCTTCTCTTCTGTTGGCTATGCCTCTAATAAGCTCAAGCCGACAGTTGGTCCCCTCTCCTCCACAACTCCTCCTCCTTCAATCCGCCCACCGCCCCTTTTGCCTTTGTCATCGTCCTCGCCCAGGTGGAAAAGCTTTGAGTATTTGGACTGCCTTGGGAATAAGAATGGGGGCTTCCGCTAGCCATTCCACACCTCCTTTGCCATCCCCATTTTCTGTCACGCCCTCCACCTGATGTGCAAGCAAGTGAGAGCAAGCCCTATATTGTGTTATGCTTGGCAAGGGTGAAATCCCGCTCAAAGCTATGCACGGATGGCAATGAAGTCCCGGGTTTTCTGGTGGCCCCACTGGGGAACCCATTCACCTTGCGCAGTACCTAGGAGCCCAAGGAAGAAGAGACGGGGATGTCGGCAGGATTTAGTTGAAGAGTGACCAACTCCGGACATGATGCTCATCTGCCCTAGAGTGTCTCCATCGCCGCCCAACATCATCTTCTCTGCTCTTCCCCCAAACGTAGACATGTTTTGGGCTTTTAGGAATAATCAAGTCATGATTTGAGGAGTATGGTGGAGTTCCATTTTGAAATAGATACGAGTCAATGGAACACTTTGTTTGATTAATTTAGAGGAGAAGCGGGGGGCAAGGATTGGGGAGAGTTCCCACACGGTGGATCACGTGAGTTTTTTATGGTCCCATAGTCCAATAAAAATAACTTGTTTTGAAATATACACTATTTTCCGACCATAATTAACCACCCATCCATATTAGTAGCTCCATTTAAAAAAAAATTGTCCCATATTAATAGCTCCCTTCCTACTTAAATGAATATAAAGCTCACCATTGCATCCTTCCTGCCAAAAAAAGAGAAACAAGTGACATGCTAAAGCCTGGTCAACATTTTATTATCTTTGTCAAATCGTCACCTCTGTTTATCTTGATAGGGTATTGACAACAGCCGACAATCATGAAGAGAAGTCCTGCACCAGAATTCTCAGTGGTCAAGTAAGGCCCTGTTTAGTTAGGGATTTTAGAAGTAGAAAATTCAGATTTGTTTTTTGAAGTTAGGGTTGCAAAATAAACTGTTTGGTTAAGAAGAATCTGATTTTTGGAAAGAATTTTGATGTCGGTGGCAGGATTCATAATTGTCACAAAAAGACATGTGCAGTTATAAAATAAAAAATGCAGTTTTTGATGAAATCCTGGTTTTTTTTTTAAAATGCCTCTGTCAAAATTAATGGATATGATACAAGAAGTAAAAGCAAATTCTGAAGAGATTTCTAAAAGAAGCTGAATTATTTAAGAATCCAACTCCTTGCTGCCAAACATAGCCTAAATTAACACAGGACGCCTGACTGAGAAGTGGGAATATGACTTGTTCAGGTTGCCTGCAGGCGGCCTCCAAGTCTTGCGTATTTTGACATCCTCACAACTTAACGGCGGAAATAGAACGGCGTAGACTTGAGAATATGCAGAGAAATTACATTTGCAAGCAAACCCATTTGCACCGGAATGTGGTGGCAAACTGTGTCTAGTTTTCATAGAACATGTTTAGGGCTTTTAGATTACAAAAAAAGAGCCCGCAGCCCGACCCTAGCCCGCTCATGATAGGGCTAGGGCCAGACTTTTGGAAGCCCGCCCATGATCGGGCCGGGCTAGGCCTAGGGACGAGCTGTGGCACGCAAAAGCCCGACCCAGTTGCCACCCTAATCCCCAACGCTTCTCCGACCCATCGTGGAGCTGACGGGGACTCTCCGGCGATGAAAGGGGTGGCTGATCGACCATTTTCACTCACCCAGTCCCTCCTCCGCCCCCCAACGTTGCTCTGACCTACCGTTGAGTTGATCGAAGGCTGCTTGGCCGTTCGATCGTCGATCGTCGGCGAAAGGAAAATTTCAAGGGGTAATTTCTGTTTTCTTTTGTGCTCGGTGTGTATATGCTCGATATTCTCAAACCATTTGGGGTTGGGAATTGGGATAATTTGGTCAGCCACTGCTTCTCCTGTCAGATCAATCCGGGTCGTTTTTCAGGTCTTGGGCTCTTGGAAAGGGCAAACCGGAATTCCTCCTTCCTCTCCTTTCCCCCCTCCAACAGCAAAACCCTATCCGCGTGCCTTCCCTCCCACTCACTGCAACGCTTCTTTGAGTTGAGCTTGCCCACTTGGCCACCACCGCTTCCTCTTCAGGTTTGCATCTCTCTCTCTCCACTACCTCGTTGGTTCTGTGCTTTTATTTGCTTTTAGTGTGTTAAATCTCTGGACTTTCTGCATTACATTTATCTGTTCATCTTGTAAAATGAATATGATCCTTTTCTGTCGCCCAAAGTCTTTGCTTTGTTGTTGTTGTGAATAGAAATTTAATCTTGAAACAGTTTGTGTGTTTGAGAGAATTTGCAACCCAAACAGTCCGAATTAAGTTTCTTGGAATCTCCGGGTTTTCGGCTGTAGTGACAATTTA
This sequence comes from Houttuynia cordata, assembly GCA_039654745.1. Classification (NCBI taxonomy): domain Eukaryota; kingdom Viridiplantae; phylum Streptophyta; class Magnoliopsida; order Piperales; family Saururaceae; genus Houttuynia; species Houttuynia cordata. The sequence goes on from CM077503.1 coordinate 24,686,833, forward strand.
CAGTACTGGGTCTATGAGAATTTTCTGAAATATGCAGTCCTGACCATCTCTCTTTACTCCCTCTTAGGTTTTATTGTCTTTAGTGTGCAAAATATCTGATCATTGAGGTTTATCATAGTTCTCTGTTTAGCATTACATCCATCTGTTCATCTTATAAGATGAAAATGATCCTTTTTTGTTGCTCAAAGTCTTTGCTTTGTCGCTTTTAGGAGTAAAAATGTAATCTTGAGGCAGTTTGTCTGTGGAGAGAATTTGCAACCCAAACGATCCGAATTACGTTTCTTGGAACCTCATGGTTTTCAGCTTTAATTACACATTACATTACTGGGTCTATGTAAATTTTTTGAAAGATGCAGTCTTGTGGCTTGGAGCCGGATATGATTGCTTATAAGGGAGTTCCATGTTTTTTGAGGGCGTGGATGAGACACTGTTTGCACCAGCAAGCTCCATGTTTTTTTTTATAACTGAGTGAATTTCAAGCATATTAAATGATGTCTAGTGTGAACTAAATTCCACAATCGCGGCTCCTTATATCTGCAGCAATAATGTAAGTTGCGTTCCCTCCCTCCTTTCTGCCCCGGGCCTAATTTGGAGAGCAGGTCCTTTTCCCACCTGTTTTGAACATGAGGCAGTTTCTTTACTTAGCTATACTTGAATGAGATATTTTCTGGTTCAGATAGTTACCATGGTTCGCATAATGTCGGGTGCATCTTGATGTTTTTCCTGGTTATACCGATGGTTGAGTGGGAATGAATGATATTGTTACATTTTCTGTGCAAATCACTGTATTGAACTGTCAATAACTTTCTCTTGTTAAGATACAGGCACAGGTCTTTGCAAGCTGAATATAAAGTAGGAGAGTGTGAAAGGTGTTTATAAAAGCAGAAGATGAAGATTGAAGAGGTCCAGTCGACTGCAAAGAAGCAGCGCATTGCTACCCACACGCACATCAAAGGCCTTGGTCTCGATGTAGTGCACTCAGTCTCTCCCTTTACTGTTATGCAACACTTACTTTCGTTTGGTTTTCCTTACTATAAAACACAAAATAAGGGATTTTCTCTCTTCCACCTCATTTTTACACCTTGCATCAGACGACCCCAGAGCTGAATATCATTTATCCTCTCACGCTTTCATGTCTTTTACATAGGTTCTCGTATGTCTTTTACTTATTCTCACTCTCCATCCTTATAGCATTTTTCCTAGCCTTTTTTTTTAAATCCTCAAAAGCTTCCATTTGTTGGCCATCCTCTAAAACTCTTCCTTTTTCTGTTATAACCTCTTGAACACCCTTACTCTCTTTCTGTGTTTGCTTTGATGGAATTTGAATCCTATAGATTCAATTGAATACTTTTTGCAACATTTCATATATCCCTTGCCATGTCATCGCACATCATAGTAGAGTACAATGCTGCAAGTCATCCATCCTCCATTTTTTTTTAAACAACAGTTATACTCTCTGCTCACAAGGTCTACCAACTAGGTACGGTTCATCAGTTTTGGCACTTCCCTCCTTTTATCCTTTAATCCTGACATCTAAAGCTTTTAGTCTATGTTGTATAAATAAAGCCTCAGCAGTGGGTGACCTTCAATTCTCCTAGCTAAGAAGAAATAATTTTGTTTCTACTTGGAGTTAAGACTAAGTTGTTAAATGTTCTTCGGTCTTTATAAAGAATGCATTTGTAATTGTTAGGTCATGAGCTATTGCAAAATCTAGTTTTCTCTTCCCTGTCCAACCCCGCTTCCACAGATGTCTACCTTGCACTCGATTAGTATCATTGTGGCCCATGCCATTATACCAGTTCTAATCTCCACCCATTATGACCTTTCTACAATCTGGAATTGATTGAAACAGTTCATCCGCCTCCTCCTGAAATTGCCTCGTAGTACTTTTTTCTAATCCAACTTGTGGCGCATAAGAAAACACTATAAATAAACTATGTTAACTTTAAATTAGTTTCGTAAACAGTAGCCTATTACTAATTGTTAACATCCACTAAAAACTCTGTTAGGTTCTTATCAATTACTATGCCTACACCATTCGCTTTCCTTACAAGTTTATAGCCCTTGCCTGTTAACTTAGCTTTCCCTCCTCCAATGTATAATCACGGCAAGGTTAATTGTATACACTCTTTTATCTTTTGCATATTAATTTCTTAGCAGGATCCTATGGGACCCTACTAAGAAAAATGAATCTTAGTAAGATTTCATAGGTCCTGCTTCTAGAGCCATTTCTTTCCTAGTGCTGATGTGTTGAGCTTGTATTCTTTCTGCGTGTAGTTTTCTTTTGTAGCCATAAACATTGCTTAATTTTATTGCTTGCTTGTCTGTTGCAGTCAGCCGGAAGGGCAATTTCTATGGCTGCTGGATTTGTAGGCCAGGCACAGGCCAGGGAAGCAGCTGGTCTTGTTGTTGATATGATAAAGCAGAAGAAAATGGCTGGTCGGGCACTCCTACTTGCAGGACCGCCTGGAACAGGAAAGACTGCTTTGGCTCTCGGTATATCTCAGGAGCTTGGTAGGAAGGTAAATTTCAATTGTCATCTTCAACTTTCTGCTCGATCCTAAAATTTTCATTAGTTACCTCCTTAGCTTTGTTCAGATCTATGCTGATTGGTGCTGTTATGATGAAAGCAGGTTCCTTTCTGCCCTATGGTGGGATCGGAAGTTTATTCGTCAGAGGTGAAGAAAACAGCGGTCCTGATGGAAAATTTTCGAAGGTCTATCGGTTTACGTATCAAAGAAAATAAGGAAGTTTATGAAGGAGAGGTATGAAGGAAAGACTTGCTGTTACTTTTTTCTTTTCCTTTGGTGGTTGATACATTTTAGTCCACGTAAAATGAAGTGACAAGGTTTTATGTTAAGCACTGTTACAAACGATCTTCCACTGGGAAAAGTGAGATGAAGATTCACCATTTGATCATTTATGCCTTTCTTCTGCTCTGACTTTTTTGTCTTCATGAGATGATCCCTGCATAAGCATGTTTGATATTGCTGTCTTTTATATTTTTCTGGATATGGACCTTATAATTGTATATGATGGGTTATTTTTGTGCAGGTGACTGAACTCTCTCCAGAGGAAACAGAGAGCATAACAGGTGGCTACGGGAAAAGTATTAGTCATGTAATTATCTGCCTTAAGACTGTCAAAGGAACCAAACAGCTTAAGTTGGATCCAACTATTTATGATGCTTTGATTAAAGAAAAGGTAATTTCTTGCATATATTATGTCTTGGAGCGCATTTTCTTGCTCCAAGGAGCCTTCATAAGCATGTGCCTTTGGTGTCATCATATCAATTGTATTGTGTTGTAGGTTGCTGTTGGTGATGTTATATACATTGAGGCAAATAGTGGAGCAGTTAAAAGAGTTGGGAGAAGTGATGCTTTTGCTACAGAATTTGATTTAGAAGCGGAAGAGTATGTCCCACTTCCCAAAGGAGAGGTTCACAAGAAGAAGGAGATAGTCCAGGTATTATCTGCTAGCTCAATGATATTTTGATTTCACATATCAACATGCCTGTTTGCTTTGGTACAAGTTTTCTGCTGCTTTTTTTCCTGCTTTACTCACTGCTGATGTTTTTTCATACTAGTACAATTTATTTTCTTGGACCACATTTTCCTTTTTGTTTTCATCAGGATGTCACCTTGCATGACTTAGATGCAGCAAATGCTCGTCCTCAAGGAGGACAGGATATACTGTCATTAATGGGTCAGATGATGAAGCCCAGAAAGACAGAAATCACAGATAAATTGCGACAAGAGATTAACAAGGTTTTGCATTTTATTCCTTGTCTCACAAACTTTTCTTAGATTTCAAGAGAATTTATTTTTATAAGTTATTCATCATCATCATCATCATCATCATCATCATCATCATACGCCTTTTCCCGGGTAGGCGGCATGGATTATATACCGCGTTTGACTATGATCGGAACCAAAGTGGTATAAAATCCATACAAAGAAACATAGTGGCAAGTTATTCTTGCTTATGTATTTTTTTTCTTCTATTATCCATAAAAAAAAACGGATATTGATAGTGATGTGGTGCATAGGATAAATGTGGGGTGGGTAAAGTGGAGGGTAGCCTCGAGAGTGTTGTGTGATAGGCGTATTCCAAAAAGGCTTAAAGGCAAGTTCTATAGGACAGCCATTAGGCCTGCAATACTCTATGGAGTGGAGTGCTGGGCACTAAAGAGAAGTCATATAGATAAGTTGAATGTAGCCGAAATGAGAATGTTAAGGTGGATGAGTGGGATAGCTAAGAGAGATAGGATTAGAAATGAATATATTCGTTAGAGTTTAGGGGTAGCTCCTTTAGGGAAGAAGCTGAGGGGGGAATGTAGGTTGCGTTGGTATGGGCATATGCAAAGAAGGCCAATAGATGCCCATCTGAGAAGATTAGAAGTGATGCATGTAAACGATGCTAAAAGAGGGAGAGGGAGACTTAAGAGAACTTGGATAGAGTTAATAAAAAAGGATTTGACTTTACTATCTCTTACAAAAGAGGAATCCCAAAACAGGCCTGAACGGAGGAGTAAGATCCCTGTCGCTGATCACAAATAGTTGGGTAAAGGCGCTACTTGACTTTGATTTTTGCTGTTGTATTATAATTGTACCGAACCTGTTATTTTGAATGATAGAAAGAGAAAGTTATGTCCATATATCATTGTTTTGACAGGTTGTTAATAGATATATTGATGAGGGGGTTGCTGAGCTTGTGCCTGGTGTTTTATTTATTGACGAGGTAATTGTGTGTTAAAATTAATTTTTCTTGTCTTTGAATTCCGCTTTCTCTTACTGATGCATTTTTGTTACAGGTTCACATGCTTGATATGGAATGCTTTTCTTACCTAAATAGAGCTTTAGAAAGTTCCATATCACCAATAGTAATTTTTGCTACAAACAGAGGAATATGTAATGTGAGGTAGAGGAAGCTTCATCCTTTCATTTGTTTCTGAGAAACTGTAAAGTTTGTTTTGTTCTCAATAGTTTATTCATATTTGTATAAAAAAATAGTTTATGCATATGCTGCCTGTCAGTCCTAAAGTATGTCTTCTCATTGAATGTAGAGGGACGGACATGAGCAGTCCACATGGCATACCTGTTGATTTGCTGGATCGCCTTGTAATAATTAGAACAGAAACATATGGTCCTGCTGAAATGATGCAGGTCAGTTGACGAGTATTTTGCTTTTTGTAAAGTTATTTATGAAAGCTGCTAAGTCCTTGTTTATGATTTAAATGTGCTTGTCTTTTAGATATTAGCTATTCGGGCCCAGATTGAGGAGTTAGTTATTGATGAAGAAAGTCTTATATACCTTGGAGAGATTGCACAACAGGCATCTTTGAGGTTAGTTCCTTACCTCACAGTATTTATTTCTAAACTATATATGTTGAACTGCTAATATGTCTCTGTTTCTCCTGTTCATATGTTTCCATGTCTTCTATGATATAACTTTTTGAGTTACATGAGTTTTATTTAAACATTGTGGTTATTCTTTTTGCCTTTTGCTTATCTTGTTTTTGTTTCCAGATTTGAGAAGTCTGGTAGCACTCAGTTGCTTTATCATATACACAATTTCATCCATGTATTGATTTGCATTGTTTGTTGAACTTCTCTTTCATTTTGTTGAGAATATAGGTTTCTTTTGTATAGTAGTTGCATCCGGGCTTTACATACTTAAAACTCATCTTTTTTTTCAGGCATGCAGTTCAGCTGTTATCGCCTGCTAGTATCGTGGCAAAAATGAATGGCAGAGACAGCATTTGCAAGGTATTTAAAGTTTGAACAATTACCTGAAAATCAACTACTGAATTTAAGTTTTAAGGTTTTAATTACCTACTTTGTTTCTTTCACAGGCTGATCTTGAGGAAGTAACCTCTCTGTATCTAGATGCAAAATCTTCTGCTCGTCTGCTGCAGGAGCAGCAAGAACTATACATTTCTTAACTTAGTCCCTAGCTAGCAGTTCAATTTTCAGAATGCAAACTGCTTGGAAAAGTAGACTAGTGGCCTTGAGACTTAAAAAATGATGTTAAAAGGTGCTTGCCTATGTAGAGGCACTGTATTCTTGGCCAGGGCGGTGCTCTGAGTTTTGATTAGGATTAGTGGTTTACATGTTCTTGCGTGGTGTTGTATAATCAAAGCATTCAGTGGGGCAAAAAGTTAGTGTTAATTTATTTGAAGAAAAGTTTTTTTTCATAAACCAAGAAAAGATTAATTGTTTGTACTTTAGCTCACCAAGTCTTGTTTTTTTTATGGAGGTATTGCTAATTGCATAATAGCATCCAAGGTCCCAAAGAAGACTGTTTTCTTTTATCTTCTTCATTGGACCATAAAATGCCCCACTCCCGCCCCCCCTCCAATACCCAAAACCATAAAACCATAAAAGAAAGGAAATTTGGGCTCCTACTAGTTATTCCGTTTTTAAGCAAGAAAACAGTGCTTCCTTAACTGTGTAAAATAGTGGTTTTCGAAGTGATTAATGTGAAACAGTATCGTTTCTAAAATGAATCGCAAGCTTTGTTTCTAACAAACGTATGCCATAACCATGAAATATGAAAATTCAATTAACCTCCATTAGATAAACAACAGTTATTGAGGTGCTCGCGAGTCACGACAGAGTTTGAGTGACTCTCTCTGTCGGAATTATTATTAACATTTTGTTTTTCATAATGAACTAAAATCCCATTGTTAAATAACAGCTCCGGAGCTGGAATTCAAGCATTTGGTCAGTGCAAATGTCCATATTGGTTGAAGCTGCTTCAATTATCTACAGAGAAACGTCCTACCTAGGCCATAGTTCATGTGTGTATCAATTGACATGAATACTCGCACAGTAGCTCTGCCTCTTCATTTGTCTTGAATTGCCAACTATTTGGTTGACTATTTCGTATGCCTGGATTAAAATCATGGGCTACCCCGTCACCATATTACATTATATATAGGGTTCTAATTAAGGGTGTTCACGAGCCGAGTCAACTCGCGAGCTTTTTTAGCTCGAGTCAACTCGAACTTTGGCTCGACTTGTGCCCAGTTCGACTCGAGCTCGAGCTACTCTCTAACTTGGCTTGGCTCAACTCGAAAAAATTCGACTTGTATTAACTCGAAGCTCAACTCGAGAATCAGCTCGAACTCGACTCAACTTTCTTTTATGAAAAAAGCCCATAACCTTCCTTTCATTTCTTTTTTATAGAGCATGTAGAGCCTTAAATTCATACTCTTAGATGATGTGGACTTTCATATTAGTGCATGACAATGCTAAAACAAAAAAATATGGCTTTTACATAGACTCAAACTTAGATATCCTAATATGAGCATTCACTTAGTTTCATATCCCCATATTTAAGGGAATTCGAAGATTATTATCTCACTCATAAATGACAAAGAGATGAAGGGACCATAGTACATTATTGATTATACAATATTTGTAATACATTAGAAAGTTTAAGGAGGTTTGCCTTATCCAATAATTAAATGAGTTATTGGATTTCCCTGTGTTTATTTTCTCTGTATTTTTTGATTTATTGTATTATGTAGTAAATACTCACAACTAAACTACCTGAAAGCGCATAGAAAATTGGAACGGTCATCGACCTCGATTGATGGCAGATTGACAGGTTTGGTTGGACTGCGGGTGGAATTGGATTGCCCGAAAAGAAAAGTTGCAGTTTGTTTAATTAATCTAGAGAAAGCAATGAACTTCACTAAACTAAGCTGAGATTAAATCAATATGGAAGATATCAAGGCTCTGAATCCACCACAATAAACTAGTGTATCGTCTCTCTCTCTTGAAAATAAATTACTAATTTGCAAGCATATTCCTCTCGGGCATACACTTGTCAACTCAAATTATAGTACTCTCCTCTCGTAACACATAATCAATTAAGCATATGGAATTGTGATCTATCTCTCTTGAGTATAAATCAATGAATTTTTATTAATATATAACACTTCAGACCACTCACGTTCCTCTCGGACACGCAAGTGTTCTTTCAGATTGAAATCCAATTAATTCACTCTTGTCTCTTTTGAGTACAAAGAACAAACTTCAATGAACTAACTTTGATTACATAATAAAGAGTCATACACCAATTAAAGTAAGCATAATATGAGAGAAAAGAAACTATATAACCAGTCTATTTGGCTTCATCTACGCCTTGGAAAGGAGTTTAGCCTTGCATTGGAGAAGAAATCACTATCATGTTCTTCATCATCTTCTTCTTCTTCTCTCATTTGCTCTAGCCTTCAATTCTACTCAAGATCCCCTCCTACGTTCTTCCTTAAGGCCTTTATATATGTTTGAAAAGAAATCACAAAGTCCCCTTCCAAATCCAAATCGAAACAGGCTTGATTTAGGTTTTGCCGCAATAACCGATCGATCGCTTCGTATTGTCGATCGATTGCTTACCGATCGATCACTTCCCTTCGTTAATTCCTACGTTATCGCGCTGATCGATCATTTCATCTCACCGGCAATCGATCACTTCTCTGGCCGATTGATCGATTCTACTGTATCACGCACATCTAAAAACTCCAGTAGATACGATCGATCACTTTAAGTGCCGATCGATCATTTCTTCATTAACACTATTTTCCCAGCTCTAGTGATCGATCGTGTTGAATGTCCGATTGATCGTTGTTACTGTTCATAATCTTCAGAGGGTCATAACTTTTCGCTCCGAACTCCGAATTGCGCGCGGTCAGTGGCGTTGGAAAGCTGATTTCTTAAAATTTAATATAAAGCTTGAATTAGTCCAATCAGAGACATACACACAAAGTTATGAAGATTTAACCATTGAAGTCATTTTTCACTTCATTTTTGCATCTTACTCTTGTTTCCTACAAAAATCACAAACTATATTAAAGTATCACTAAATCTAATCAAGCACTAACATAAATATAAGCTTATGAACTAATAAAATATATATTTTATGTATAGATCAATTGAAAGGTTTGGTTGGACTGTGGATGGAACTGGATTGACTTGGGATTTGATATTAGAATGCAACATTAGTGATGTTGACCACCAAGGTGTTTGTGTGATGGATAGAATACTCTTCCCACCCGGGATTATATCCTTTCAAACAGGATCACAATCTATTCATGAAAGCAACTTTTTTGAACTTTCTAACTTCATAATCAAGAAGCCCCCTTTCCCCATCAACTTTTGAATTTGTGTTAAACACAAAACTTGAACATAATTATAAAAATAAGAAAAGATTAAACCTGCAATATGCAGAATGCACTGAAAACATCTAAAGAAGGTACTCCAGTTTTCAAACGAAAAATATATAAAGAAAAGCTCAACATAGCTTTTATTTCTTACCTATGATATAGCACATATATGAACAGAGAAATGTCTTATATCAAACAGAACCATTTTCCATTGAAAACCACATGCTTTTATTCCCCCAGAGGCTTCATCATTACTTCATAACACTCACTAATTAAGAACTGCAATGCTCTAAGCAAGCCTACGCATGAAGCTTCCTGGCTTACAAAACCATTTTGTTGAAGTACTAAACCATTATGGCGAGGTACCTATCTACTTTTAGTATGACCAGCATTGGGCACTTGGAGGTTTGTTTCTGTACAGCTGATTCTCAAGGAGGTGATTTCATTATGAAGTTCATACAACCAAAAAAAGCCAGCCAATTACTGACGTTATTACTACGATAGTACTACATGAGCCCAGAAGACTCACAAATCCACCATCAGCGAATGCGAGAATTAGCTTCATTTCATCGTATTTACGCCCACGCCCATGCTATATCTTGATTAACTCTTGTCAACATCCCAGACAATTCAGATGCAGCTTCTCTGTGGCAGAAATGAAACTTCAGCATTCAAATTCAATCTTCCACCATCTTCTACCATTAATCACTATATTGTAGACATTGCATCTGCACAATAGTAGGCATCTCCATCCGTGTATTCCCTATGTTCATAGCTATCCTCCTTTCCTATTTCGAAAGGAACACTCCGAATAGGGCCAAAATCTGCAAACGGCACAACCTGAAAGAAAATTTATTGGGCAGATAAAAGAGAAAATTTCTGTAGCCATGAAAATATTTTATAGATTTGAATAAAATGTTGAAGCTTACAAGTAACAATAAATTTTACGTACTTGATCTTTGCTCAAGAAACAGTTCCGATCAGTCTTCAGCTTTTTCTTCTGTTTTACGTTGCTATTCTGATCCAATTCGTCATAATTCTCGTCAACGAAGTTCTGGTCTGAAACTTCTGCAAAGACCTCCTTGAGTTAACTCAAGATTGTTTCCTATCTAAGTTAGATTAAAGATACACACATATTTAATACCTTATAAGAGATAAAATAATCCGTCAATGCCAAATTTCATCTGACAAAGAATACTCTCAGAGATCAACTGCACAAACAAACTCTAAAGCCAGAGCCATTCCAAGGATGATCAAACACTTAGTGGCCGAGTATCCAGTGCGCTCACACCCTTTAGTAGGTCTGTCCTCCCCAATTTAACAATTTTGTGTGGTCAACTATATATAATTCCCATCAAGTGACTTTAGATTTTACTAGTGTCCTTGAAACTTTTTAGCTAACCTTTAATCAGAACATCATTGAATTACTGGGTGATGCAAGTAACAAAGAACACCCAACAAGTTCTCATTGCGCTAATACATACATTACAAAATGTTTTAGTCTCTCTCTGTCTCCTCCCAAAAGGCACCACCCGTTGCCTTCACCAGATGGGAGGCCGATGATCGTTGTCGGAAAGAGGGTTCCTGCCACCTCCACCTCATATTTCATGCTACTGTGGTTGCTGCCCCCAGTCACTGCCACCACCTATTGTGGTTAACATGGAATTTGGTATGTTTATAATTGGTGCGTTTGGAAGCGAAAATACTTACAGGCGTGATTGCCTTTCAGGTTGAAAATTATTACAATGATTTTGTGAAAGGTGAAATCTGTGTGAGAACTGAATATAAATCACATTGATTTGTATTTGAAAAGAATACTTGAAGCATACGGCTATCGTGTAATCGATTACATGATAGTTTTTTAATGGGACAAACTTCAACGATATATTTTTTACTTATTTTTTATCCGTTTTTGCCTATTTTTTTTATTCTTCTTCATTTTTTGTGATTTTTCTTATAATGATGATATCATAAAGATGTTGAGCCACCATGTACTATTTATTTTGGATATTATAGTATTTTTTTATAGGATATGAAGGTTATTAAAATATCATGATGATCAGAAAGAGCATAAAAAATAAGGAAAATAATGGTCAAAACACAGACTAAAAATGAGCGAGATATGATTCGGGAGAGAGAAGGGAAAATGAGCTAATTTTTTTCGTTGTAGAGGAGCGACGATTGATTTGTGAGCCTGATTCTCACTATGAGAATCAGGTTTTCATGGGTGAAAGGTGAAAATTTTTACCTATCACCGTCACTGACCACTATCAGTGTTTTCACTAACCAAATACTTTTCAGGCTCGATAGCATTTTTTTAGGCTTGAAAGATAATTTTTTTAGCTTCTAAACGCACCCAATATATATATATATATATATATATATATATATATATATATATATATGGGAAAAGTTTAAATGAGATCGCTCTCATATTGCTTATATGAGGCCACTTTGAATCATAGCCGTTGGATCTTGATCTGACGGCTATACATATCTATAATGATCTCACCCACTCCTTGATGTGACACACTCACCTACCCACTGATTTGATATCCACCCTTCGATCGGAATCTAACGGCTATAAAGATTGGCCTCATACTTCTTATATGAGAACGATCTCATGTAAACTCATCCCTATATATATATATATATATATATGGGAAAAGTTTAAATGAGATCGCTCTCATATTGCTTATATGAGGCCATTTTGAATCGTAGCCGTTGAATTTTGATCTGACAGTTACAAATATCCATAATGATCTTACCCACTCCTTGATGTGACACACTCACCTACCCATTGATTTGATATCCACCATCCGATCAAAATCTAACGGCAATAAAGATTGACCTCATGCTCCTTATATGAGAACGATCTTATGTAAACTCATCTATATATATATATATATATATATATATATATATGTATAAAGTTCGTTTTATATGATATCGTTATCATATAAGGAGCATGAGAATATTTTTTTGGGTCGTTGGATTCTGATCCAACAGTGGGTATCAAATAAGTGGGTAGGTGAGTGTGAACCATCACTTACCCTTGTAGCCATCAGATTAAGATCCAACGACTATAAATTGAATTAACCTCATATAAACCAAATGAGAGTGATCTCATCGTTCTCGTATAGCTTGCATAAGCCCGAGTAAACTTAAGCCATCAGATCAAGATCATATGACAGTGATGATTTACACTTACCTACCCAGTGATTTGACACTCACCATTAGATCTTGATCTGACGGATAGAGATGGCTTGACTCATGCAAACTACATGAGAACAATCTCATGTAAACCGGTCGCATATAGGTATATCTTTGGTTGTTATTATTATTAAAACTTGTATATAGAAACGAAGGGCAACTTTGTTTACCCTACAAGTCTCATCTAGTCTCATCTAGGCCAGCCTAACTAATACAAAGTCAAATTCAATCTATAATTTTAGTCTGTCATATTGCTTTTATCAAAGAGAAAGCCCATGATATCAGAAAAACCAATGTGGAAATCACGGGATTTTTCTCTGAGAAAAGCAATGTAGGTGAGGAAAATGCAAAAAACATGGAGTGTAATGGTGTGGTTTTTATTTGAAAAGGGTTAAAAAACAAGGACCAGTTTTACTATGAAATGGATATAGAAAGATGGAGCTACAAAGTACTGTCTTCTACTATCTACAAGCCTATCTTACATACTTTTCCTTGTTGCATAATGGAGGAAAAATTTGAATCCGTTGAGGAAGCTTCAGCAACGGAGTCTCTGTTGAAGCTTCACCAGCCATTGATCACCACAAATCAACGGTGTGCACATTTCTCGTGCGTGCTTGGTCAAAATTGCATTTCGATTTGGGGCAATTGATGGCCGGTGAAGCTTCACCAGTGAATTCGAGTTCAGAGAGGAAAGTAAATAGTCGCCTTTTTTTAAAAAGTTTTTACATAAAGTACATGCCATACTACTAATACTAGAAAATGACAACTTACACACTTAACGAAGAAACAAGGTATTACGAATGAATAATGCCAAAAGAGATTCGATATTGGATTTTATACCATTTCTATTACTATTTACATATATTTAATTAAGTCCCAAGGATTTCGAATTGGGATACCAGATTCCACATTAGCCGCAATAGGTAATGACTGGCGGAAGCAATTACAGTGGCATGGAGAAATCCTCTCATGAGGAAAATGGCAGCAACAAACAGCAGTCTCCCACCCGATGAAGGCCACAAGGAACACCTTAGAGAGAGAGAGAGAGAGAGAGAGAGAGAGAGAGAGAGAGAGAGAGAAGCATTTTAGAGGCTCATTGGCATCTGATTTGTCAAATAAATTCTTTAAGTGAACTTCATAAAGGATTGAAAATATTGGGGGAGCTACTGTCAGGTGCATCCATTGCATCTCGGCAAACACAATCTCAGTGATTTCACATAAATATAAGAAAGAATTCTCACTCGTCGAAGATTTGTCTTGCCAAACAGAAACAATTCATGCCCTTGCATGACTTGGGTGCATCTAAACAAGAAAACAGGAGATCTTTGTGAATCAGACCGTGGATCAGCCACAAATCTGTTGCCAAACAGCCCCTAAGAATGCTAAGGTGCAGCAGCCTTTCGTCATCTCATGAACTTGTAAATCACGCTCTATGTGAATTTTGTTGTGCACGTACATCCTTAAAGAGTTTAAAAAATATGAACAGGATGAAAAAATGCATTGCATATGCGTAAATTAATTAGAAGAAAACCTCTTATACATATAGTAAGGCGTTAGAATCCATGATTCCATGAACATCACATGTTTGACAGAAACCGTGGACAGATATCTGCTAGATAGCAAAGACATATACCCAAAGAACTTACGAGGCATAAATTTTACTATTAGGATGCAACAAAATGATTGCGAACAAAATGGACTATGCAGTAAAATTCAGTCAAGTTCTTCGATGTACCTGCATTCTGATCAACAGAGTTCGGAAAGTAAGTGGTAGGGCATACTTTAGTACTCGCTACTGCTGAGAAGTCTTTGTTGTTCAGACATTCTTTCGCCAAGTAGGCACTGCTACTTACCAACATCCTATTGTTATGTATATTAGACGTCTTCGTTTCCGGGTTTTTTCCATTCGAAAGCGGCCTGAAGTGCCGAACCGGCAAGTTCGCCCGAAGAACGTCAGGAACACCTTCAAGATCTAGCCGATTCCCACTCTTTCGAATGTTCAATCTTTTCCAATTGCCACTTTGCAGAACCTTAAACTTTTGCACAAGAATAACTCAGCAGGATTAGCTACACAAATTGCCACATTGATCATAAGACGACGCGCCGAAACTACGAAACAAATAAGCAAAGGATACTCAAACCTGGTCTGAAGGCTTCTTCTGACTTGACAGCACATCTGGTGAAAGCACTGAGCTGCACTCATGGTTGTAGAGCTGATTCACAAATGATGCTTCCATGAAACTAAGATACATACTGTGTTTCTCATCGGTCCACCCAGTGCACGTCGGTTCCACCCTTGTAATCCCCTGCTGTAGAAGAGCCAACAATATCAATATCAAAAAACGAAATGCACATAATTCAACCAAGAAAGTGCTAAAAAATCAATCAAATTGTGAGTACTGGGCCCAGATTCTGAGTGTGGTTGAAGGAATCCACAGGTACGACCCCTGTTGGGAGCGATTTCTCTTCCTCTCCGGAAATGCTTAGCATAATTATGACAATCTGATTCCCGGCTGAGTGGCCCGAAGAACAGGAAGCGCCGGACAGAGGGGGGAGGAGAAGGGAGAGACGGGAGCCGGGAATAGGGAGAGGCAGCCACCGGGGTGGAGCGCGGAGAGGAGAGGCGCCGCGTGGCGGCGCTTTTACACGTGTCAACCGCGTCAGCAGGACGCCACGTCTGGATAAATATCTCGGTGGACTCTTTGGGGCCAAGATATTTTTGCTGCTGCTTCTCGCTTTTTGGGCAGCCTTCGTTAATAGGAGCCGTCGATCATCAATATCGACAGCGCAATTTACTGGCGCGCACGAAATAAGTGTGCCTGCCGTGGATCTTGGTGATCGACGGTTCTCATTAATGGAGGATATCATGGCGACAAAAAATGCTTCCGTTTCCTGATCACCAGTAGTACCATTTGATGAAGTCATGGTAATAAAAACGATTTTAGAATGAAAAAAGTTTAAATGAGACTTCCATGAGCCGGAGTAATCCTAGCCATTAGATTTTAATATGACGGCTACAAGGGTGGGTGATGATTCACACTATCTATCACTGATTTAACACTTACCGTCGGATCAAAATTCGATGACTCGAGAAGACAAGTCTCATGTAAATCGGACTCTTTTAGAATCCAAGCTTTACGTCACACTGTCGGTTGCCATCAAGAAAAGGCTTTCAATGGGATTCTTATACGCTGTTTGGCAAGGAAAATTTTTTTTATACGCTTTCAATGAAATCATTTCTAGACATCTGACCACTGACATGATAGGTTGATTTCATTAGGCCAAATAGGCTGTGTATGTTAGTGATGTACAGATCTGCTGTACCAATGTCATTATCTTCTTGATAAAGATTTAAAATGTTTAATCTTGAAATTGGCCAGCCCAACCAAAGCTTAGGTTGGAATTTTGTGGACAAGGGGTGAGCTAAAAGGGAGCTTTTTTCATATTATCTGGCGCCAACTATGGTTTTCTCATATTACCTGGAATATCTTTGTTCCTTCCATATGCCTGGACAGTACCAAAAATACCCCCCTCAGTGTGTATAAGCATGGTCGCACAGATTTTTGAGTTTTTGGAGAAGAAGGCATTCCAGAGAAGAAGAAGAAGAAGAAGAAGGCGTTCCGGCATTCCATCTAGCATCTCCGCCCTTATCCCCGCCGGCGCCAGTGCCGTCCAAACCGGGAAAGCTCGTCTTGGTGCCAAAAGTCAGAAAATGAGCGGGAAATCGGCCTATATGCAAAAACCACTGCAACGGAGGCATTGTACATTGAAAAAAGTTACGTCAAGTTGAAATTCTACGCTTTATATAATGAAATTTGTTTTAGAGATGAAAGTTAAAAACTTGCAGAGTTTTTAACTTTTTTGTAATATTGTATCTTCGACGACACGACTGTGACAATAGTCGTGTCTTATGCAACACGAGTAATAGACGATGATTTTCACTCATGGTTGAACACCTTACGGTTTTTTTTACTTATTTCATTATTTTAATGTCAGGTACTGATGGAATTGATACCTGTGTGCTTACACTACGATGGAGTGTTTACAAAATCTGATGGGTATGTGGGCGGGAAACTGAAACTCCTGACTATTGATACACAAGTAAAGTACTTGGTGTCACGCCCCGGGCACCGCCCGATCCGAACCGAAAATGGTCCAAGAGTCGAACCGGCACACGGGGGCGACATTAAGAGATATAGCGGAAGACTTATGCCCCTCTTACGGGCGGTCTCACTAACAAAGTTACGCATAAACAGTTTTGAGCAAGAGTAAATAAGAGGAATAAATGTAGAGTCTAACTCAAAGTAGATCGACAAGTCATTAAACCCACAAGATACAAATTTGAGCCAACACACCAGCTCGAATCAAAAGGGTCTACAAGTCTCAATATACCAAATATAACAACTCCAAAAGATAAACTAATCAAGTCTAAGGCATCCACACCCAATCCCGCTCTATCTACGATCACTCCTCAAATAGAGGATCCTGTCCGTCTGCGTGTCGCACCACACAGCCCCAAAACAAAACAAAGAAAGAGGGGTGAGTATAAAACTCAGTAATGCTTTTATATAATCGACAATAACAAAAAATCACAAGGCATCATAACATAGCTAAAAATCCATAATCGACATGATTATTCCATTATCTAGTCATGCATGTACAGCACATAAACCTGCATAACCATATCACATTCACATGCTATCATATCGCGTATCTATTCGATAATCCTGCATAATGATATCTCATTCACATACTTTCATCTTGATCAGGCATTCATATCTCATACATTCACCTTACATAACCAAAGTAGCCCAGCTTTGCGCATTTATGCTTTCACATCTCAAAATTTCACCCTGCATGTCCAATGTAACCAAAACATGGTACAATCATGCATAACATCGCAATAAGCATATATCATCACAACAGTGAATGCCTCCATCAAGGAGTAACACAATCTGCCAGAAAAGGTGGGACACAATCAAGGCCCGAAGGCGTATCATGGTCCGGTTCCTACAAAGGAACAAGGGGGTGGTCAATCCCAACGTGCTGCTCGCCCTGGACAATCCTGGCCAAGGATGCCCGAATCTCAAATAGAGAAACTAGAGTAGGTGTGTTCGCCCTGGGTAGTCTCCTGCGGTGGGGGAGAGCCCGAATCTCATCCTGAGAAACTAGAACACGTGGTAGCTGGTGCACAAGAGCCTACCACCCGGGTGCTCAGTGTCCAACTTTTGACCTCTCAACTCCGCAAGGCGAGTCCATCCCTCGCCCCCACATATCTCAATCAAACTCAACCCGGGGAGTGAACCTGTTCCAGGAGGGAACGAAATCGAAAACATGTCCTTTCGGACCAACCAAGTTTTGATTAACCCATCGATCGATTAATCCGGCATACAATCTCACACATTGCATACAATCGATCAATTCCGCTTAAACAACGATAAAACTTCATCCATGAAGTCCGATACATGATGCATGCTATCATGCTACATCCGTGAGCAATCCTACGTGGGTTCCAACACATGGAACGTGCTCCCAATCCATCCCCTCATGCATCATAATCAAAGCATATATCAATTACAATATCATGATAAACTCCCAAATATGTGTGTGTTCATGCACATTCTAATCACATGGCAATATGCTTTGACATAACCTCATAAGACATTAAATGCATTCTTAAATCCCATTTCAAATCACAATTCTCAATAAAACCATACTTGATATAAAAGAGCACATCTCATAGTTCAAAATATCATAACTTTTGCCGGAAATATGCTTATTCACAAGGATTTCACCATCATATAATTTCAATATCAACATGTGTCATTATCAACATGTGCAACAATATCACATACCCTATTTAGCTTAATCCATCCATGTAGAGTTGAAGGCTTACTCCTACAAGTATGCTCTTTTACCATACAATAAACCATAACATGATCACCTCAATTACTCATAAGCAATATGATCTACACATGAATGATACATTTTATAAGCCATTTAACCTATGTTTATGTTAGTGTTTGATTAGAATTAGGGGTACTTTAATGTAGTTTTTGGTTTTTATAGGAAAACAAGAGTAAGATGCAATAATGGGGTAAAAAGTAACTCTAATATTTAAATATTCATAACTTCGTGCATAGATATCAGATTGGATTAATTAAAATTTCATATTAAAGTTTAAGAAATCAGCTTTCCAACGCCACCAACCACGCTCAATTTGGAATTCGGAGTAAAAAGTTATACTCATTTGAAAATCGGGCTATAAATCAAAACCGAGAAGATGATCGCGGGTCATCTCTCCCATTTTCAAATTTTCAAAAACCGTGACTCTATTAACATATCTTGAAAGCTTAATACATGCCTCAAATATTAATAAAAACCCATCAAACATTCCAGAACATATCCACATATTATTCTAAGATGAAACCCTAAGAAATCATAGCAAAAGATTAGCATTTGTTAAACCCACCATTAGAGCCCTAAACAAGAACACCCATTCAAGTAAAAGCTATTAAAACAAACTATTCACTATCCAAAACTGAGATTAAAGAATCCATTACCTTGATTTGATGATAGAAACCTTGAACCACCTTGAATACCTTTCAAACAAAATAATTTTATATTAATACTCTATTAATCATTATTAAGCTTTGAAAAACAAATGCTAAACCTTAGATCTAGGGCCTTTTAAAAACATAGACATATGATTTTGAAGATTAGGCTTAGTAGATAAGTATAAAACAGTAATTTTTATGTTTTCAAAATGGATTAAAACATTGAATGAATCAAGATTAAGAAATGATTAAAAGATTTTTAAAGAAAATAACAAAGATTAGGCTAAATACCTTTAATCCCTTCCTCTTTAAGCAAGGGAAAGAGGCTCCTAATTCTCCCAGCCAAGCTTTTTTCCCAAATTGGGAAAGGGCACAACACTTTCCTTTTATAGAAAAATTTGGGGTAGCCCTAATTAAAATTTGGGGTAAAAATAAGGTTTTTGGCTAAAATTGGATAATTTGGCGATTTTAATCCGAAATTAAGTCCGGAAAATTCTGAAAATTTTTATAATGACTTTCTATAATGTTTAGGGTGTTTTGGTCACAAAAACCTAATTTTGACGGCAGGGCCCGCCGGGGTCCCGTCAAACCCTAATTTTCGGAAAATTAGTGAAAAATCATAAAAATTCCAAAAATGCAGGTTTGATCTAAAATCACTTGAAACTCATTATTGTGAAATCAGTTTTGATTAAAACCATTGTAAATTCATTTATTTTCGAAAACAACCGAGTTAAATCGGAAATCACTTAAACCACTCGATTAACTAATGACTAATATTAAAATAAACCGGTTCAAAAGTTAGGGTCCTTACACTTGGGACTGTTGCAGCAAGTGGAAGAAAAATTACCGCTGAAGCCTGCATCGGGTACATTGTGTTTGTCATATCTTGTTCATCCTGAATCCCTATACATCTTTGAAGACGATAAAGACGTGCAAACAATATTCCTCCTTCACAAGACGAGGCAATGCACAGATGGACTACTCGACCTATACGTGGAGTGAACTTCTGCTAGAAATAACAACATGGAGAATTCCAGTGGCAATAAGCAAAAGAATTCTAGTGTAGATAAGGACGACGAGAATTCAATGCCGGAGGCAAAAGGGAGCCCGGCCAGTAAGACACCACAGGGGAGGCTGTCCAGCCCGGGCAATAAGACACCTGCATCAGCAGTTGAAGGAGGAAGAGATGAAGATTATTCACTTGAACCTGTGAGGTAAGGTTTGAAATTAATGACTGGACAGGACTTAAAGTCGTGTTATATAAGACATGACTGTACTTCCAATCGTGTTGTATAAGACATGACTGGACTTCAAGTCATGTTGTATAAGACACGACTGGACTTCAAGTCATGTTGTCGACTACACGACTTGAGTCAAGTCGTTTAGACGTGTTGTGACAATATGCATTCCATTCTTACAATTTTGTTCTCGCAGATTGGGAGATGGTAATGAAAATATGAAGGATGCACAAAATCCGAACGAAGTCGATAACCTATTTCAAATCAATGGCTTCAATGGTGAAGAAGGTAAAGATGAAGATGAAGATGAAGATGCAGATGAAGAAGAATTACCGTGGTCTACAGATGAGTGGGATGAGCCTCATACAATACCAGTTTTCCGCCAGCCAGATCCCATAGGAGGAGACACTCTGTGCCAGGTATTGTACTCCAACAACCAGCGAGAGCATCCACTTCTAAAAGGAAATCTGTTGAGGAGGAGCCGCAAGAGTTAGACGACGATGAGTACAACAATATTGATGGTGACGGTGGTTGGGATTGGGGTACCTATTCACCATAGGCCGGCCCTTCAAAACATTATGAGGAGTAGACGATGTTGACCGGCAGTTTGCAAGCAGACGACTATGAGGCACAACTTGAATTAGGGGCTAGATTCGAAAGCGTAAAGCAGTTCAAGATGGTTCTTACTAATCTGGCAATCAAGAGGAAGTTCATGTTCAAAGTGGTGGATGAGAACAAGAACACATTTGCTGCAAGCTGCAAGATTACAGGGTGCAAGTGGTACATATGGGCTTCGAACCTACTTGATGGAGTTAGCATGACAAGGAGGGAGGACAGGCATACATGTGACACTTTGATAAGTTCTAAAGATCATCTATTGGCCTCACACCTATGGATTGCACGGAAGTGTCATGGCCTCCACAAGGATTCAAACTCCATCAAAACGACAAATATCCAACAGTACATTGAGAAACATTGGGGCGTGAAAGTCAACTACAAAAGGGTATGGAGGGCAAAAGAGGAATTGATTCGATTGATCGATGGCAACCCAGAAGACACATTTCACATTTTGCCACATTACAAAAAGGAATTAGAGCGGTATAATCCAGGTACACATGTAGTGATAGAAAGATCTTGTGATATACCTGAAATTGAAATTGAAATTGAACATGCCAGATACGACTTCAGACGTGTCTTTTGGATGTTCGGCCCGGTCGCAAGATCATTCCGAAGATCACTAAGGCCACTGCTCACTGTTGATGGAACATTCCTAAAAAGAAAGTACCCTGGATTTTTATTGGTTGCAACGACACTCGACGGGAACCAACAAGTAATGTGCCTTGCATATGCAGTTGTCGAGAAAGAGACCATAAATACGTAGTAAGTATGCAAAGAAGAATTTATGCGTAGTCGTGTCTTCGAGCACACGACTATTCATACAGTCGTTTTGTTTGATACACGACTACTTATACAGTCGTGTTGTTTTATACACGACTACTCATATAGTCATGTTGTTAAATACAGTCATGTTGTTTTATTCACTCTGACTTGTGACTTGCAGGAAGTGGTTCCTCGGCCCCACCCTGTTTACAGACCCCCCGGCCTCTCTGGACATATTTGTCTCTGATAGACAGAAGGGAATTCTGAAAGTGGTTGTTGATGTCTTTCCCGAGGCTCACCATGGGTTTTGTCTGAGGCATACTAATATGCTTCATCATTGGAATGATAAGTACCTGAAGGAATTGCTGTTCCGAGCTGCTAAATACTTCAGGAGACCAGAATTCGAAGAAATCATGCAAAAGATGAAGGAACACAATGAGGAGGCATGGAAATATGTAAAGAAGATAAATAAAAGATATTGGGCCAACGTGGAATATCCGGGTAAAAGATATGACACTCTCACATCAAGCAGGTCCAAAAGTGTAAATAATATGCTTTTAAAGGCTAGGTTTTGGCCAGTAACTCGGTTGATTGAGCAAACCCATACGACCACAAGCTCCCATTTCGAGAGATGCCACATTGAAGCAGAAGGGCTAAGGACACCGTTAACAAAGTATACACAGAATCATATCAACGAAATGAGGAATAAGAGTGCTAAACTTATGTTTCTCCTAAACTTATGTTTATGCTAGTGTTTGATTAGAATAAATGCTACTTTAATATAGTTTTTGGTTTTTGTAGGAAACAAGAGTCATACACAGAAATAAGGTAAAAAATAACTCAAATGGTTAAATCATCATAACTTTATGTACAAATATCAGATTGGACTGATTCAAATTCATGTTAAAGTTCAAGAAGTCAGCTTACCAACCACACACAATTCGGAGTTCGGAGCGAAAAGTTATAGCCATTTGAAATTCATGAACAGTAACTACGATCGATCGACTATCAATGCGATCGATCGCCAGAGCCGCAAAAGCAGTGTATTGAAGGAAACGATCGATCATACCTCAAAACGATCGATCGTATCTACTGAAATTTTTGATCCGCGCAAGACAGTAATTACGATCGATCGATATCATATGGCGTCGATCGCCAAAGTGATCGATCGAAGGAAAATAACGAAGGAATAGCGATCGATCGGCGGACGAACGATCGGCAATACGGAGTGATTGATCGCCGTGTGCGGAAAATTGAAATAAGACCTATTTCAACTCGGATTTGGAAGAGGACTTCGTGGTTTCTCTTCAAACTTATAAATATGCTTTATGGCAGAACTTTTTAGGCAATCTTGGAGAAACCCTTGGAGAATCTAGAGCTTTATTGGAGGTTAGAGAGGAGCAAGAGAAGAAGTCTTTTGGAGCAAAAAAAAAGAAGGATTCATGACGATGGACCTACATAAACAGGCTTCTCTTTTCTTTCTTTCTATGTGTAACTAAACTTTTATTCAAGGCTAGATGAAGCCCTAGATGTGTATTACTACTCTTGATAGTTTAATTTTATAAAGTTGATTATGATTCATGCTTAATGCGATTTAATGAGTATTCGTTGAGTGCTTGATCATAGACTTGATTGATTATGAATGGAATTAGATATTGTGATTGATTTTATGCCCGATCAAGGATAAGATTAATTGCATTATAATAGAGTTGTGATTGATTCTATGCCCGATCAAGGATAGGATTGATTACACAATAGTGGATGAACTTTCGTGTCCGATAAAGAACGTTAGTGAATTCATTAATAATTCGTGTGTCCGATCAAGAACACGAATTACCATATCATGTTAACTTATACTTAATAATAATTGAGAGTAGTAATTGCATGTCTAGTGGTGGATTCTCTGCCTTGATATTCTCTATATTGATTGAATCCCAATAATTTAGTTAAAAGTTCATTACTTTCTTAGTCTAGAATCAACACTGCTGTTTTCTCTTGAATTTGGTAAATCATTCATTCGTCCCTGAGGTTCGACAACTCTTTTTATACTCGCTGTAGTACAATTGCCTTGTGCACTTACAAGGGTTTAATTTTAAACGATCAACTTTACGAAGAGAACCTGCACATGTGGCTTCTTCCAGAGCATAGGACTTCTGTGCAAGCACGCCATTGCATGTATTGATGAGATGAGTTTCGACCCGGTTGAATATTGTGAGAAGTGGTACTATGCAAGTATGTACCGCACCACGTACGAAGAAGTAGTGTTACCTACTTTAGACAGGAGTCAGTGGGATGATTACGGGGTTTTATTTAAATGCAAATCATTCATGCTTGAAGCTCCAAAGAAGGGGAGGAGAAAGACAAAGAGAATTGAGTCACAGCCCTAGCCTCCACAAAGGCCGAGGTTGAATTGTAGGAATTGTTGACAAGTTGGTCACAACCGTAAAAGGTGCACTAACCCAATTGTTGCGAAAGAACAAATGAAGCGCAGAAGTCAAAGACTCCTGCAAACGAGACATCGCAGAGACGCCGCTCCGACTTACCTAATCCCCCACCATTCTTCACTTAGCTCATACTGAAATGCTTGTACAACAAAGATTACATTCTACTGCAATGTATGGATGTACAGGAACAAATATTACAAATGCAAAAAAATTGTTCATGCAGCAGACGTGTATCTCCATTATAGTCGTCTATAATAGTACACGACTAAGTATATAATCGTATCTTATGCAAGACGACTATATACGTAGTCATGTTGCATAGTACACGACTATATATAAAGTCGTGTTGCATAAGATACGAAACTTTGCGTCGCTGTGTCGTGTCTTTCAAAGACACTAAAAACATAAATATGTATTTTCATCGTTTCTTGACGTAGATAAAAATAACGTGTTTCAATTTTTTGAAAGAATAATATATGTACATCAACTAATCTTTGTACAAAAAATTAACTCGGGTACAAAAGAACATATAACCACTAATGGGTATATATGTAAGTAAAGAAGTTCACCACAATAACTAGTGTATCGTTTCCCTTTCTCTTTTGAATAAAGATTTCTAATTGGCTAGCATATTCCTCTCGGACATACACTTGTCAACTCAAAATATAGTGCTCTCCTCTCGGATGTAACACATAAAACAATTAAAACATGGAATTGTGATCTATCTCTCTCGAGTATAAACCAATGAAACTTTATTGATATATAACACCTCAGTCTACTCACGTTCCTCTCGGATACGCAAGTATTCTTCGGATTGAAACTCACAAGAATTCACTCTTGTCTCTCTCGAGTACAAAGAACAAATCTTTATTGAATTAACGGTGATTACACAATAAAATCCATACACCAACTAGAGTAAAAACATAAGATGAGAGAAAAGAAACTACACAACCAGATTATTGGGCTTCATCTACGCCTTGGATAGGAGTTTAGCCAAGCATGGGAAGAGAATCCATCATCTTCATCATCTTCTTCTTCCTTTGCTCTTGCCTCCAAGGTCTCAAATTGCTCTCTAGGTTGAATATGTGGTGCCCAATACGTTCTCCCTTAAGGCATATATATAGGGGTGAAGGAAAACCCTCAAAATCCCTTCCAAATTCAAGTCGAAATAGGCCTTAATTCCGGTTTGCCGCATACGGCGATCGATCGTACGTATTGACGATCGTTCGCTGGCCGATCGATCGCTATTCCTTCGTTATTTTCCTCCGATCGATCGCTTGGCGATCGACGCCGTATGATACCGATCGATTGTAGTTACTGTCTTCGGCGGATCAAAAATTCCAGTAGATACGATCGATCGTGTCCTTCAATACAGTGCTTTTGCGGCTCTAGCGATCGATCGCAGTGATTATCGATCGATCGTAGTTACTGTTTAGAAACTTCAAATGGCTATAACTTTCTGTCCCGAACTCCGAATTGCACGTGGTTGGTGGAGTTGGAAAGCTGACTTCTTGAACTTTGACATGAGACTTGAATCAGTCCAATCAGATATTTGTAGACGAAGTTATGATAATTTAACCATTCGAGTCACTTTTCTCTTCATTTTTGTGTATTACTCTTATTACCTACAAAAACCAAAAACTATATTAAAGTAGTAGTTATTCTAATCAAACACTAGCATAATCATAAGCTTAGGAGATAATAAAATGCATATTTCATGTATAGATCAGTCCTCTCCTTGCTACGCCGACCGCAAGGTGAATTCTTCAGAAAGTACTTCGCCGTGAGGAGATCAGATATTCCACACATTGCGGAAATCATTGAGAAGCTTAGCATTGGCAAAATGAAGATGGCAGAGGAGGACATGGCGAGGATGATCATTTGCCTCGTCTTCTGCACGGTGTTGTTTCCACACAACACTAGAACGCTGCTACCCTGTTTGTACCGTTACATTGAAGACCTTCCAAGATTAAGCGCATACAATTGGATGGGGGCTATCCATAACATGTTGGTTTCTGGTATAACCCACACCAGCAAACAAGTGGGAATGAGATCTGAAGGAAGGTCACGGGGTAGTGGAGTACTAAACGGCACCTCATATGTCACTCAAGTATTTAGCACTTTTATGTTTTTAGTGTCTTCGAAAGATACGACACGGCGACGCTAAGTGTCATATCTTATGCAACACGACTTTATATATAGTCATGTACAGTGAAACACGACTAAGTAATAGTCGTGTTGCGTGAGACACGACTAAATTTCTAGTCGTGTACTATTATAGTCGACTATAATAATACACGACTTGCCTGTATCTGCGCCTTTTACTAATGTTTTCATCTACTTACTATGCAGATTTAGTTTTTTGAGCACACGATAATCTTCCATGTTGTCGTGGGCCCTACTAGTCCATGGTTGAAAAGGTGGCCAGGAAGTGGGGCCTTAATTACAGAGGTCAAGAAGGGTGAACAGAAGATGCACCGTATGACGGACTACTAGAAGGGACTGTTTGATAATCTCGACGTATGGGAAAAAGTCGTCCATGTAATCAACCTCATGGCAGAAGAGGCATCTCTCATTGTTTTGTCTCCCTCTGTGGCCCCTCCTCCACCACGACAGAAGATGGAGAGGCAGGAAATAAAGAGGGCTCCCATTCAACCTTCCCCCTCTTTCTCAAGGACGGCTGCTCAGTCTACTACAATGGGGCGATTGGAGGGTTCACTTCAGGGCATACAGTCACTAATTGAGATCGCTCTATCTTCGTATAAGAAGATGGGAAGGAGTGTCGAACCTATGCGAGAGGTTCTTCACTCTATCAAGTCATCTGCCACCACAGCGTTTGTGGCACCCAGTCATTGCTGCATCTATGATTCGCGGGGAGATTGACAGTGAGTTTGACGACGACTCAATTAAAGACAAAAATTAGGAAGTCACAGGCCTTGGTCTTCTCCACATTGATTAAAACTCAGCTTAGTAGTTAAAGTTCATAGCTTTATTTAGATTAAACAAAAACTGCAACTTTCTTCTCTTGAATTTGGTAAAAGATTAATCCGTCCCTGAGGTTCGACAACCCTTATCAATACTCACCGTAGTACAATTGCCTTGTGCACTTGCAAGGGTTTAATTTTAAACGATCAAGTTTTTGGCGCCGTTGCCGGGGACGGCACAATAGTTTACCAGATTCTTAGCATAATTAGTTTTAGAGTAGTTTAGTGAGTCCTAACTTAGATTATTCGCCAGTAGCTTAATTTGTGTTTTGCTTTCTTTTGCAAGGTTAAGAGAGGACGTGGAATTCTCGTCAACGTGGAAGGGCCACCCCTTCCCCTAGTTTGCATTCTCTTATCTTTCTCTTTTTAGATTAATTTGTGTGTTTGGTGTTTTTCTTTTCTTTCTGTGACTGCATGTTGTGATAGTTGTGGCTATTAGGACTGCTAGTTGTCGATATCTAGGACTGATGATTGCTAGTTGTGGATATTTAAGGCTGTTTCTCTGATTTGTGGATGTGTGATATTGTGGTTCGGATATTAATGAATGTATGGTGAGAAAATATCTTTACCTTTCTATGGATTTAGCCATGAGAACCCATATAGGAGCTTTAATGATTATTGTTCTTTACACACACCTAATCCCCCTCCCTATGAAATGCCCTACCACCCACATCCTTTATATGCTGATTCTTACAACCGTGGTTG
Organism: Houttuynia cordata; assembly: GCA_039654745.1. Classification (NCBI taxonomy): domain Eukaryota; kingdom Viridiplantae; phylum Streptophyta; class Magnoliopsida; order Piperales; family Saururaceae; genus Houttuynia; species Houttuynia cordata. The sequence goes on from CM077503.1 coordinate 24,714,526, forward strand.
GGATAATCACTCTAATTTTGGGAGTGACACATCTTCCCTACAATACACAACTCCTTATATGTCGGAACCATGTGCCCTCTGTTTAAGTCATATTCATACCCCAGTGGAGTGCCCTTTGGCCCATGAATACCCTGATTTTATAAGAAAATATGTGAATGAGGCCCAAAGTCTTCATAGGTGGGAGGACCATCCTAATTCTCCTTGGGAGCAACCCAACCTTGGGCCCACTCTTCATGAGGCCCCTAGACAAGATTTCCTAAGCCAACAACTGCCTTACCAACCAACCTCTACTCCTCAGTTTGGCCAATCATCCTTAGAAGATCAGATGAGCCAGATACTAGCCACCCTAACAGAGATGAAAACAGAGCAAAAATCCCAGGCCCAACTTGTCCATTCTCATACACAGGCTCTTGCCAACATTGAAATACAGTTAGAACAGCTAACACAAGCCATGAATATGAACGAAGAATGCATTTTACCTGTCGAGCCCCAATATCCGAAGGGCCAATTTTCTGATGAAGGGATCTATTTTTCCCCTGACCATGATGTTACATCCCCTCATAATGCCCAAAGGTTTGACAATGAGCTTGAGTGGGTTTTACATAATGATCAAGAGGGTGTAGAAATTAAAGAAGAAGTGAATATGTTGATCGAACCAAATTTTCAACTTTCTTCTATATCTGAGGAGTTGCAGTCTACAACACTATTAACAGCACCTTCTATTCCTAAAGTGCCATTCATATCTTGTCTAGATCAATCTAACTCTTTATTTAATGAACATAACTTGGACTGTTTCATAGATAGTTTAGTTGATTCACTAATTGAGGAAGCTTTCCCAATTGGGTTACTAGAAGAGGCCCCTAAGGCCAAAATGGTTGATGTGGGGGAGGAGGTTCCCTTTATATTAAAATTCTCTAATGACCTTCTTTCATGGTTAATGCAGGGACCCCTCTTTCCAAAGCTTCCCTACCCACACTCCATCCTTTTATTCCACGATGTGCTCCATACTTAGGCAACAAGGATAGGAGTGTGTGGTGCAATTATTTAATTGATCCAGGTTGATGACTTGATAACCTGGCCCCTACAGAGGATCATGGCTCCGTCTGGCTGAAGACGTTAAACTTAGCGCTTGGTGGGAGGCAACCCACGTATTCAGGTGTCTTCTCTCCTTTCTCTGATTTTCTTTATTATATGCTCATTGTCATGCTATATTTTGTTCACATTGAGGACAATGTTCATAATAGGTTTGGGGGAGGGAATATTACTTGTATAAAAAAAAATTAAAAATTGAAAAATCAAAAAAAAAAAAATTAGTTTTTAGGTTGTTTGTTAGTACCTTTTCTTAGGTTTTGATAGTTTATCCCGTGATAATGCATTTTACAATTCTTAGGAGATTAATTTGCATTGGAAGTGTGAGTAAGTATATTGGAGGATAGATACACTTAACTGAGCATATCTTTCTGTTACAGTCCTCTTGGAACAAGTGCTTGAACTAAGAAAATTCACTCACACACTAGTACATAAAGTAATACCATCTAGAGATTTGTTGAATGCTAATTTACAGTGGGATGTCTTTAGTCATAGTCATTGGATGATGTGTAGTTGTCTGTTGACCTTAAAAGATCATGATAGACCATTTACTTGGCTATGGCAAGGGATTGGAACCGGAAATAGGTTGAGAGTATAATACAGCCTGGACAAAATAAAGATGTGCTGAAAATATATATATATATATGCTGAAAATGAAAATGAAAATGAAAACAAAATGAAAGAAAAGGGGCTGCTTGACTTTATAGGATTAACTTAGGCTGATGCTCGGGCCCGAAGTGGTCTCTTAAAACCTAATGCCCTAAGCCAAATTGGCTGGGAGTCATTGGCCTGAGTCATTGCTAAACCTAGGCATCTTGAAGTCAGGCCTTACACAGTCCTAGCAGAAAAAAGAAAAAAGAAAAAAGTCTGTGGTGTATTATCCTCTCAAATCTAGAATGTTGGACCCGAATGAGGCGCGCAGATCTGTGCTATCATGAACCTAAAGATTACGATTACTATGTAGATTCTGATGTTCTTTGGTTAATGGGTAACACTGGATCTGTATAAACAGAAATTTAGAATGTATTGCTACAATGTTCTACACTTTCTACTATTTATGTTATCATGCTATATAATATTTGAGCAGAAATTTCCAAGATGAAAGTGTGGAATAAAACCACTTACTTGAGGGCTTCTATATTCCTGTTGATTATGAACCAAGTACATGTGGTTGATTTTCTTAAGCATTGTAGTGTGTATTTGTCGGGATAATAGGTTGTTTGTTTTGCAATATTTTTATTTTTGCTTTGTTTTTGCACTTAAGTTAATTAGATTAATAAATACATGTTTGTGGGTAGCATGGCTGCAAACCCTCACGAGACAACACTCGTCCTACTAGGGACACCTAGAGGTTTAACGGCTTGTTGCATACGCTCAATGCAATCGTGTTCCCTACGAAAGTGGTGTTTACTTTTCTGCATTAGTTCTTTTAGTCGATTGTTTGATTTTATTTTGTTTTGTTTTGCTAGGGACTAGCAAAATCTAGGTTTGGGGGTGTGATCTATACATGAAATATGCATTTTATTATCTCCTAAGCTTATGATTATGCTAGTGTTTGATTAGAATAACTACTACTTTAATATAGTTTTTGGTTTTTGTAGGAAATAAGAGTAATACACAAAAATGAAGAGAAAAGTGACTCGAATGGTTAAATTATCATAACTTCGTCTAAAAATATCTGATTGGACTGATTCAAGTCTCATGTCAAAGTTCAAGAAGTCAGCTTTCCAACGCCACCAACCACGCGCAATTCGGAGTTCGGGACAGAAAGTTATAGCCATTTGAAGTTTCCAAATAGTAACTACGATCGATCGATAATCACTGCGATCGATCGCTAGAGCCGCAAAAGCACTGTATTGAAGGACACGATCGATCGGCATAAAAACGATCGATCGTATCTACTGGAATTTTTGATCCGCTGAAGACAGTAACTACGATCGATCGGTATCATACGGCGTCGATCGCCAAGCGATCGATCGGAGGAAAATAACGAAGGAATAGCGATCGATCGGCCAGCGAACGATCGTCAATACGTACGATCGATCGCCGTATGCGGCAAACCGGAATTAAGGCCTATTTCGACTTGGATTTGGAAGGGATTTTGAGGGTTTTCCTTCACCCCTATATATATGCCTTAAGGGAGAACGTATTGGGCACCACATATTCAACCTAGAGAGCAATTTGAGACCTTGGAGGCTAGAGCAAAGGAAGAAGAAGATGATGAAGATGAAGATGATGGATTCTCTTCCCATGCTTGGCTAAACTCCTATCCAAGGCGTAGATGAAGCCCAATAGTCTGGTTGTGTAGTTTCTTTTCTCTCATCTTATGTTTTTACTCTAGTTGGTGTATGGATTTTATTGTGTAATCACCGTTAATTCAATAAAGATTTGTTCTTTGTACTCGAGAGAGACAAGAGTGAATTCTTGTGAGTTTCAATCCGAAGAATACTTGAGTATCCGAGAGGAACGTGAGTAGACTGAGGTGTTATATATCAATAAAGTTTCATTGGTTTATACTCGAGAGAGATAGATCACAATTCCATGTTTTAATTGTTTTATGTGTTACATCCGAGAGGAGAGCACTATATTTTGAGTTGACAAGTGTATGTCCGAGAGGAATATGCTAGCCAATTGGAAATCTTTATTCAAAAGAGAGAGGGAAATGATACACTAGTTATTGTGGTGGATTCGAAGCCTTGGTCTTCTCCACATTGATTAAAACTCAGCTTAGTAGTTAAAGTTCATAGCTTTATTTAGATTAAACAAAAACTGCAACTTTCTTCTCTTGAATTTGGTAAAAGATTAATCCGTCCCTGAGGTTCGACAACCCTTATCAATACTCATCGTAGTACAATTGCCTTGTGCACTTGCAAGGGTTTAATTTTAAACGATCAAGGACGACCTCAACTTTTTTGCCCTTTGCGGGCAATCTAGTAATAAGAGCAACTTCTTGCTCTGTGAAATCTAGCGACCTCCCTTTGATATTGAAAACCTTGGCCGACTCATCCCAATACCTGACCAAATGGTCCAGGAGGTTCCGAGAAACAACGATCTCCTCACCTTAAAAAATGACAGAGAAACCAGCTTCTCTGATCAGTTGAGCAAATCTTTGGTGACACCGTAAGAGGGCCGCACACTTTTTCAGCGCTTCCAGTTGACAAAACGTCTTGACCACCGGTCGCGCATAGTATATACTCTTGCCTGATGAGTCCATCGGAGCCTTCCTCTTCCTGCCTCTCTGTCTTCGCTCTCGAGGTGCAAACATGAATTCCTGATCTTCCTCGTCCGTTGGTATTTTCTCTATAGACTCATCTCTTTTGGTATCCATCTGCAAGGAGATAGGTAGAGTGGTCAATAGAAAAGTCGTGTTAGAACGACACGGAAATATATAAGTCATGTCATCAAGTGCACGACTAACTATACAGTCATGTCTTCGAGACTAACTATACAGTCGAGACACGACTGTACATTTCTTCGTAAAAATTAAAAATCTAAAAGTCGGAGCTTCTAAAACTAAAATCAGTAACGATTGTTGTAACTTACCGCGGTGTAGATGTGTGTATTTCCTGTCAGGAGTATTTCCCAGTGTATCTCACCACAAACCGCAGAAAAAGTTCCACAAAACGCTCAATCGATCACTCCGCCAGTTGCATGAACGCGCAGAGAGCCGCGGGGGAAACTCAGCAACAGGAAGGTCCAAAATTTTTGGAGGTATCCACTTCAAATCGCCGCCTTTGCGCACTCTCCGTCAGTCGTGTCGTCAAATCCAGCAAGGGGCAGCTCGAAATCGAGTAGGGGGACGTGAATAGGATCGTCGCTCGCCACAGGGGGGGCGCTCGAAATAGCCGGTGCAATCGCCGCTCGAAATCGCCGGTGGAATCCCTTGTCTTTTCGTGTCTTCTACAATACACTACTTTGCATAGTAATGGCACGAAAAACATTGAAGAAGGGCAGTTCCGGTACTTCAAGTCCTAATTCCAGGCCATATGGGATTCCACGGGAAAAACTAGATAATATGGAAAAAACTCGCTAAAAGGTGCTGATTTTCCACAAATATTGAGAGCCCATTCGACTCACAAACATCGCAGTTCCCAGAGCCAGGAGAATATCTGTTCTATCTTTATTTGGTAGGCCCAAATTTTGTCTAGCCCCCGGGAAGAGATTAGTTTTTTTTTTTTTTTTTGAGATTCAGAAATAGTATTTCAACTAAGCATCTTGCAAGAGGCCCAGGCCCAAAAGATATGAAACGCTACTCGTTTCTCTTTCCTACTGATGTGGAAACCATATACTGCCTCAAGCAAGCGTTTTTTTTATACACTTTTCCCTGTTTCTTTTTTGATACACTCCTAAAGCATATACGTATGTGAAATCCATGGTACTAAAAAAACGTCTGTCAGGAATCTAACGAGTACTACTAGTTATACATGTTCTGAGATGTTTGAATAAACGTATGTGAAATCCCATTTCTGTTCTTCACAAATATCTTCCATCACTTTTTTGCTCACTGTGACTTGAAAAAGTCTTGGATAGTATTATTCCCCAACCCCAAGTGAAACAAGCTGGCAACCGTAACACTGTAATGCTATCGGCAGAATTAATTCCAGATAACTGCTATGTATGATGCACATCAATCAAATGGCCCACAAAATACCATATTTTTTCATCCAATTGGTACACATGTTAAAAACTTCAGTGAATTGCCTCGAGTAGCAAGAAGATTTTCTTTACAAAATTCCATCCAAACCTGCACATCATCCATCAATGGACAAAAATCAACTCCCCCCCCCCCCCTTCTCTGCCAGCTAACAAGCACTAAGGTGTAGCACCACAAGAAAATCTTGTGGCCAACCTTAAGACTGCAACTGCTCTGTGGTTTACATGTTACCAGAATAAAATTGATCATAGTCAGAATATCCCTTTGCCTAACCAAAAAAAGGTTGTTGTGCTGCCACATCTGCCTATTAACTCTACCAGGACAAGCAGTCATCGTGAGCAGAACCCAAGTCCCAGATTTCCGGTTGTGCCCACTTCCCCCCCATCCATCCATGGAATAATTCAAGCACTCAGATGTTATCATCTTCCCCTTTAATTCCTAGTCCTTAGATATTTGACTGTGATTGGATCAGGAAATCTATGTGCTTGTCCTCTCTCAATTTCCACCAAAGACTTGCCCTTCTTATCCTCCGGGATTGGCTACAAAATGGTATAATTTGATCTAGGCTTTGGTCGGTCGCCGTATATTCCAAAGCAATATACCACCTTCATTGGCACTTGGAGAGCTGGAGCTCAAAATTGCACCCCTTTTGGTATAATTTGATCTAGGCTTTGGTCGGTCGCCGTATATTCCAAAGCAATATCTGTAGTGTTACCACCTTCATTGCCGTTTGAGCTCAAAATTGCACCCCCTTGGTATAATTTGATCTAGACTTTTGTCGGTCGCCGTATATTCCAAAGCAATATCTGTAGTCTTACCTCCGTCATTGCCACTGAGCTCAAAATTGCACCCCCTCTATCTCTGTACCTTCGGAGTGAATAAAGAAGGACAACAAACTGAGAGAGATGCATAGATTTGCAAACTTCATCTCGGTGCGTGCTATCTTCATATTTCGGAAATCATTATACTGCTAGTAAGTTTCGGCGTTTTCTTTCCAATACCTTACGATACAGTATTCAATTCTAAAACGGATTTGCTTCAATTGTCCGAGTTGCAGAAATGAGGGGTTCTGAACCTGAGTAACGCTTATCTTT
>CM077503.1:24721562-24911013 GCA_039654745.1 Houttuynia cordata
ATTCAAAGGGAGCTCTAGTGTCCACAAAGGTTTTTAGTTTACGAAGTACAGGAGGAGAAGTTGAGAGTACTGCATTAAAAAGAGATTGATCAAGTGCATCAGATTGTGCAGTCTGGCCATTGTTTTCAGATGTTTCTGTATTATTGTATTCGTTAGGTGAATCTCGGAAAGAATGTCCGTTAGTTAGCTGCCTCACTGATGCATCCGAAGGAGCTTCTGAAGACTCGTCTGGACCTGCAAAATTAACCGTAGCTCAGTCGGCTGTGAATACTAGTTCATGGAATTTTAAGAGGGAAGTGACATGTTAATTGCATTTGAGTAGGGTTTCAGCACCTTCTGTTGCCATACTTGGGACTGCAGCCTCTGAATTTAAAGGAGAAGTCATAGCAGATTCTTCAGAAGGTGAAGACATTGCTGTAGACAGATCTAGATTAGTAGCTCTTTCACACACTCCGTTTTCTTCCAACATATATAACCTAATGATTCAACTTTTCTATTGTCGCAGTCAAACTACAAATCAAAGAAAAATAAATTAGAAATAAAAGCTGTGAATTCCATGATGGTATATGCAATACAAAATCAAATTCCATGATGGTACACCCTCAGATTTTGTATGTGCATTCTTTTTGAAGAACCATTTGACACACTTGGTACAGAATTAAAAAATAGTGCAAAATTTTACTTAGAACATACTGCTGTTACTGATAAATCTACACGGGTAATAGATCTCAGCATGGTCCTATCTAATTCCATTTAAAGTTACAATAACTTGATTCGGTAATATGCACAAATTTGTCAACTTTTGATAAAAAAAGCTCCTACGAACATTTTATCAGAACTTAAATGTAAAGAACTAGCCCTCGGAAAGGGTGATGCCCATTGCCAGGAGTCTCTGTTTAGTCACTGACTGCAATAGTACTTCAAGTGACTGAGTTAATTATACAAGATGGCAAGTCTTCGACAGACAACTCAAATATGACTTACATATGCAACAATTATCAGACAAATGACTACAAGATCCAACAATGCCGAGCGATTCCTCCAACTTAGTTCCTAATTTGCTTATCTGCATACAAGATCCAACAATGCCGAGCGATTCCTCCAACTTAGTTCCTAATTTGCTTATCTGCATTTTCTCTTCTTCCATTGCAAGAAAGCAAAAGAATAAATAATAATCCTCAATCTATCGAAGACTCGAAATTTTTAATTAATCATACTTCTCATAGTTCGTTGAATTAATCATACTTCTCAGATTTAATGCCAAATATTCCAATCTCATTTTGCAGAATCAGAAGATTGCATATGTCAAAGACCACAGAGAAGCTCAATACAAATGGAGAAATCCAGCTGCACTCATTGGAGATGTTCATCACAAACAACACACAATCACAAATAAGCTGCACTTGCATCTAATCTCAAACAATGAGCTAAAAACTATTGTTCTTATCACAAAATGATGTAGCGTATGAGAATCTGAGACAATTATTCAATCCAAATGATAAAAGCAAAATCACAATAAAACAGAGAAGTCACAACAGATAAACAACTTACTGAATGTGCACAAAGAGAGACCAAAAGCAGAGCTAACCCAACATGGCAACATCCCAAATCTACAGAACTGCCCAGTTTTCGGAATGGTTTCTGAGAGATTAAAAATTTCAAGAAAAACAGAATTTTGGAGAGCCGTTGGAAAGAGAGGGAGGGAGGGAGAGGAGAGCACGTGCAGGGGAGCGCACCATTCACGGCCTTGGATCCACTGTAATTTTTTAAAAAATTAAAAAAATACAGACCCTTCTTTTTTTCAGGAATGTACATTCTCTATCTGGATATTGGATTTTCCTCACAATTTGAAGTCCACGGCATGGTTTTGTTATACACCTTCTGTCCAACATTACCTGCTGCATTAAAAAAAACCTAATACTAGTTCATTAATGCAGACAGGAAATGTTGAACGGAGGGAGTATCAGATTTAGTATTAAATTGTCTTTTTTGAAAATCTCTGAAGCTTTTCATGGAGCTTTCGACCACATTTTATTTAATAAGGAAATGTCTCCACCACCTCTCTCGAATTCAGAAAATAGAAATTCCAACTCAGAGAGCAGTTGTCTCTTGCAGAGGTTTCATCTGGACATCATTTATTCTAGACCCCCCCTGGTTTTTGTTATTCTGCCAGTTGGATACATCTATTGTTGTGGGCGCCCCTGGCCCCATCTTTACTGAAGACATGATATGGGGTCCATAAGTCCCATAAGCACGAGAAATTATTGGGCACAACCGGCTCAAACTACAGGGGCACCAGGGAGTCGTCGATCTCATAGATCAATGATGCATAGGCGATAAACATGAGCTCCAAACAGCTACTCTCAATCTTGAAACTCAATGGCTCATATAAAAGTGGCACAAATCCCTATGGCACACCGGGAGCGCCTTAAATAATTTCTCTTGGCAAGAGAAGTGACGTGGGCTGCCGGTTGTATCCAATAATTTCTTCATAATAACATTGCCGAGAGAGATTATTTACCATAACGTAACACAAGCCATCAATATTGGAAATAGACAATGCATACAATAAAAGCGTGCACAGCAGCTGAATAATTACTCTGGTGTAACTTATAATGTGGCCTTTGTTTCAACTAACTAGGGAGATAATAAACCCGGACGGTGGGAGTAGTTGCTAGTGAGTGGCTGAAGGAAACCGGCATAATTTTGTTGCTAATAAGCTTGATTATTACAGCTTGTACAAAAAACAGTTTGATTGTTATAGCCACTTAACGGCTTAAACAACTTCGTGTACCAGTACCACTTATAGGTAAAGAATCAACGATCAATTACTTCACAGGATTCAGAAGTTTTGGTATATTCTTGTTGGTTCAATCTGAAATAGGTGTTCAATAATTTGGGAACCTGTTTGTATACTCCTTTCGTTCTATTTCAATTGTCCGTTCTTTTAAAAATGTTATATTTTAGGAGCCCTACAATTAAAATCCATTATCTACTCCATCCAGGCATTCACTGATCGTTACGAGAAGGATAACATGAACTGAGATAGTTAATATGAGATGCTCCCTCCGTTCAAAAATAGAGGAAGGATTTGAAAAAACTGGTTAGTGTTAATAACACAACATATTTTTCAAAACCTCCCTCCATTTCTGAACGTAGAGAGTATTTTCTTTCAAATGAAACTATTAATCTAGGACGGAGTTCACATTAGTGCATCCTGTGCGCCTCGATGTTGGAGATGGATAGCTCTAATGTGGGAGTAAATCCCAAGTGGTGTGCTGGGAGTAGTGCATTAACCTATCTTTTTCTTCTTTTGTTTTTTGATGAAAAAAAGAAAAGAACCCCCGTAGTTATGTTTTTAATATTAAGTTGTTATCATTTAAGCACTTAAGAAATAAGTAAGAACGACAAGAGCGTTCTGATTGGCAATGGCTCAACAAACAAACCAGATGTAAATGGGTTTTTGACCATGTCAACCTCTTCTTTGGACACCCTTCAAACTCGACATTCAACAAAAGGCTTCCACGTTTTCGAAGCAAGAAAAAAAAACCAAAAACGAAAAAAAGGCCATGAATAACCCACACAGTTTCTCTATTCCCTTCGGCAATTATCTCATTTGAACAAAATCGAAGGCAAAACTTATCCCATCTTCCTTTCAGCCCAATCATCCATCCCCTGGTGTTTGGGCTGATCCTGCCTTCTCATGAGTAATCATGTCGCCCTCTCTATTTCTTTTATGGCTTGTTAGCATCCCTCTCCTCGTTCATGCCATCCCGGCTCCTAGAGGTAAACAAAACTATCGTAATGGGGAAACAGAAATTCATATATTCAGCATTCAGGTCAAAAAATATGCTAATATTTTCATAATTTGATGGACTCTTCATGATTATCTCATATCTACTTCTTCTTTTGTTAGCTTGATCTTGCTCATTAAATTGTTTTGGTACAACTTGCATGCCTATTAGTTATGTTTGTTTGTAGCTAATGATTATGATAATGATAAATTATTGCCAACTCATGTATAATTTCTATTGTTCAGGCTTCTTCATCAACTGCGGAGCATCAAATGAGACCAGCGACAAGAGCGTCAAATGGATCACCGACGAGGGCTTCATCGATGTCGGCAACAAGACCACCCTCCAGACACCCGGGCTTCTCCCCATTCTCTCCACCCTCCGTTTCTTCCCTGATCAATCTGCACATAAATATTGCTACACCTTCCCAGTCACCAAGGGCGGAAAATATATCATTAGGACAATGTACTACTATGGCGGCTTCGACGGTGGCTTAGAGCCACCAGTCTTCGATCAGATAGTCGACGGCACCAAGTGGAGCATCGTCAACACCACGGACGACTACGCCAAGGGCCTCGCCTCCTTCTATGAGATTGTGGTCAAGGCCATGGGGAAGAGCCTAAGCGTATGCTTTGCAAGGAATGAGCTTACGGTGTCCAGCCCATTCATCTCTGCCTTGGAAGTGGACTTCTTGGAGTTGTCTATGTACAATTCTACTGATTTCTCCAAGTATGCTCTGACCACAGTGGCAAGACACAGCTTCGGCCATAAAGGCGCTATAAGGTACGCTCTGGTAAATTGTACCACTATTTAATTCTCTTCCTCTTCCCTGAATCTCAGACTCAACAAACTAGATTACAAGTTACAACCCTTGCATATTTAAATACTCCAGAAAACTATGGAACTGCTCATGGCGGCCTAACGATCATTCCTAAAGCTCAATTGCTTTATTCAGAAATAACTCTGAATAATTGACGGCTGAACTACTCTCAATGATTTAAGTATCTATAAACTTTGTATCAGCTATTGTGTTGATTATCACTTACAAATTTCAGTTTGGAATGTATGTGACTAGTTTTCCAGATGACCCATTCAACCGGAACTGGGATGCGTTCACTGATGCCAACCCCATTGTTGATGCCCAGTCTGACGTGGACACCTCCGCATTCTGGAACATCCCGCCGGCCAAGGTGTTTAACAAGGCCTTGACAACAAGCCGTGCCCAGCAACTCCAGCTACGGTGGCCGCCAATGTCATTGCCCAGTGCCAGCTACTATGTTGCACTCTATTTCCAGGACAACCGGACACCCAGCCCATACAGTTGGAGAGTGTTCAGCGTGGACATCAATGGGGCGGAATTTTACCGTGACCTAAATGTTACCTCCAGCGGCATTGCCATCACGTCCGCCAATTGGCCGCTGTCTGGGCCAACAGAGATAACACTGACGCCGGCCAAAGATTCTCCGGTAGGACCAGTAATAACAGCTGGGGAGGTCTTTCAGATTCTTCGTCTTGGCAGAAGGACACTCACAAGAGATGGTACATGTGCTAGTAACTTTAAAGGGCTATATTGTCACATTAGTTAGTGATATATGTTAACTGATCATATATACTCCTCTAGAGGCTTCTACTTTTCCATTAATTCGGGTGAAGTTCTTAACTTCTTATCGGTTTCCCTGAATTGGCATTTTCAACCAGTGATTGCGATGGAAGAGATTGCAAGGAGCTTGAACAATCCACCCGCTGATTGGAAGGGCGACCCTTGTTTGCCCAAAGCAAATTCATGGACTGGAGTCTCTTGTTCTGATGACAAGCTCGCTCGCGTAGTTGCTTTGTAAGTTTCCATCTCAATAATTTTCTTTCTAGTTCTTGCCAGAAAAAATGTCATCGGCATTCCTGCTTTAGGAAATTAAACAACAAAGAGGTGTCTGCTTCGTAGTTTATCTACCTATTTAGATTGTTTTTCACACATTTCTTGTCATTTTTCCTACCTATGAACTGGAAAAACTATACTGATTTGTTTTAAGTCTTACAGAAACTTAACGGGCTTTGGCATCACAGGATCACTATCCCCCAGCGTAGCCAATTTGACAGCACTCAAATACATGTAAGAAAATAACGAAGCATAGCATATGGTTTTTGTAGTAGTTAATTAACCTCGTTCTTCTGCTGGCGACAGATATATGGGGACAAACAACCTCTCTGGTTCCATCCCAGAAATGGGTCCTCTGCAGCAACTAGTTTCACTGTAAGGCATTTATTCTACTTCCAACTCACTTGTGTTTCTGGGTATGTTTCACCTATTTTCTCATGTACTTGGTATATGTGTTGCAGCCATCTGGAGGATAACCAACTTACAGGCAACATCCACAAGACTTTCGGCAGTCTACCTAGGCTCCAGGAGCTGTAAGTTTCTTATGTTCGTCACTGACCCAGTAAGCAGGAGACACTTTTCTTAACCTCACTCAAACTTTGGTGTGGATTTACAGAAATGTACAAAACAACAAACTTGAAGGAGAAATTCCAGAAAGTCTTAAAAACAGAAAGAGTGTGATTGTTGAGTAAGTTTGAAATGCAATCTCTTCTATGTTTTGATGAAACTGACATAATCACTGACAACTGTTCTAAATTTATTGTTCAGAGCTTCTGGAAACAATCTAGCTGGTGGGCAGTGAACAGCAAGATGAGGAATACTCAAGGATAAAACCAAGAACTTAAAAAGATGGAAGGAATGGGCACTCTACTTTAGACGGGGAGGAGTAGGATCTCATGAGATGAGATCACTGACTTGTTACAGATGCAGCTCAATTCTAAGAAACCCCAGAGTGACTTCCTAATGGCATTAATGTTAATATGATTGTGCTTTGAGGTGTTCTTAGAATGTGAAAGTGAAGTTGTTTCAAATCTTTATAATACTATAGGCCTTCCATTTTGGTCTATAATGCAAGCAATTACAGATGAATTGATGATATGCAAGACCATAATTATTTACAGATGAATGTTTCTCTGGGTGCTATATAAGAAACATTATTTGTATTAGATAGTACCATCTGAGATCTACAAACTTGACCTTACTGGCTCAGGCTGGATACACAAGCAGGAGTAGCCTCTAGGAATAGCTCGGTTGATTGAATTCAGTTAAAACTGAAAGGTATCTTAAAAACAAGTAAAATTGATATCAAATCAATCCAATGGTAAGTTGAACTCAGGTTCATTCCACAAAATCGAGAACTCTCTATTAGTATACTAAAATATGTTGTTCAGAAATTAAAGTTCACTCAATGGAATTTTAAGTATGTAAAACATTATCCGCGGGGGGGGGGGGCACAAGCAACAGATCAAGTGCACCCTTTCCTCCCATCGACCCCATCAGGCAACAGATCAAGTGCACAAGCAAGAAGCAACTCCTTGCCATTTTAATGGCCTTTAATTGAGCCAAATCAACGGGCGGCCCATGTTAGATGTGAAGAAAACGACAAAATAAGAGTCTCGGTCGCCATCAACAAAAATGCAACGAGCAAAGATTCTTAGAACATTACGCATATATAATCACAAAATCTACCATACCCTGCTCCATTTGCTTCCAAGAAAGCTTTTCTTTAGGACAGGAAGAAAAAACATAACAATCAAGACCCGAAGATTAGTAAAACGAGAATGTTGAAATGATCTAACTAAGCGGTCAGGGCAAAATTGGTGTGAACAATTCCATGAAATTTAGCAACACCGTATAAGCACAAACTGTACACAACCATATCGGCAGCTCAAACATAAGGGCCAGGAGTACATTCATTCTGTCTTGGTGAACTAGAAGCTAGTCCCCCCATTTCTTATAATTTGAACTGTTGCTATGAAAAGAAATGTATTCTTCCCCTCCAGAAAGACCGCAAGAGCAGAACCTTACACCAAAAAAAATCAGGAACTGAAGTTTCCATAATTTTGTCAGTTAGGCTGAATGATGATCCGCTTCTATATGTGATGAGAAATTCTGTTCTCATGTAATTCTTCCCCATGGTCAGTAAAAGAGAGACATAAAAGTATCAGGCTGCTACTTCTTTAAAATGCTGTGTGTAGCTTTTACCAGGTGGGATAAAAATCAGGTCTTCCCACCCAGAGTTCTTACTGCTCATCTGATCAAAACATAACTAAATATAAGAACTGAACACATTTATCAATATTGTATTTATTGAATCAGGCTATTTACCTCCATTTTCTTGAGAACATCTTCCAAACAACCCACCTATGAAAACGAAATTTGAGCTAGCAACTTAGCATACAATCTCAACTTAGTACAATTAATAAAAGTAAATTATTATTCAAAAAACAGTACCATGATGTGCTGAGAGAGGGTTGATCCCCTTGTTGCCCTCGATACTTTTGAAAGTTCCCTTTCGATATCCTCCTATACAAACAGCATGAAAGCACAAGGATACCATATCATCCACCAAATAATGTTTAGGGCAACTGTCAGATACTCCTACCAGCAAACAGATGCAACAGACCTTTTGAAAATATATGGGATAATAACGTTTGTTTTTCTTCTTTATGACTAGAAGGTCCGACTGCCAATGCAAACAAAACAATTTTTGTCATAAGGCCAGCATTAACTGAATAAAGAGCGAATGGCACATAAAAAAAGCATTCCACGTCATTCAGGACTAGCACTTTTCATAATAATATACATAAATCATGATAACATATGATACTCCCTCCGTCCCATATTAATTGTGTGTATTTGATAAAAAAACTTGTCCCATATTAATTGCCGATTTTAAAACAAACTTGTGACACATTGTCCTAATTCATGTTATCCTTTCTATACTAATTAGTAGATGGAGTGAAAAGGGTTAGTGAACGGAATAAAAATATTAATAATTGCCTTGCTTATTTGTCACATTTGTTCAGATGTGGACAACTGATATGGATACGAGGTTATATAGATTTTTTTAATTTTCCACAACCAGAGGTCTTTTATAAATTGTTATAATTTTCATACGATGACTCAAGAAATGCATATTGGGGCGGGTGCTTAATTTTCTGCAGGAATGCAGATTAGATTTAAGACCAAATCCCTTGGCAAGTGGCTATTCAAATAACACTTCTATACAAAGCATGGTATAGCATTTTTTAAGAAGACATACCTGAAAAACAGGAACTCCATCAAAACCTTTGGAAGTATCACCAGCTTTTAGCTAGAAACAAAAAATTCATAAGTATTGAATATTATATTTCTTCAATCAAATCAGACAAAAAGATGAACTACAAACCATAGAAGTAACATAAGCTCATTGAAACACTTGATATAGTCAAAATCGCTAAATATGAGACTTTGCATCTCTAGTTAAGAGCCAAATATTTTAACCAATGTCGATTGGATTAGGATCACAAATTTTAAAATGGAAAAAAAGGAATTCAGCAGTTATAAACATGTTGGAAATTTGATGCTTCAAAAAATACGGAGAAAATGGTGAGAAAATAGGCCATAGACTTTCATTTAAGTAAAATGAGTGTGCCAGATGGAGATGAAAGAGCATTGTCAGTAATTTTGCATCCACCCAAAACCCACTCCTCAATGAAACTGGATGATTTGATCACCCGAGTATTCATCTTCCTTTCCTTTCCACTTGCCTATATGATACTTAAGATGTCATTCTTTTAAGTACACACAAGCACTACTAAGTGGTGAACACTATCCTCTTTACATAGCCAAAAAGTTGGTCCCTTTCATCTCAATTCACTCAGCGACATGAAACTTGATTGGATCTCTCATCAAGACAACTGTATTCTTGTCTGCCAACTGTATTCTTGTCTGCTTGACTATGTGTAGATGACTATAGTAAGTGCAGCATCAACTTATGTACGTGTTTCACATAAACAAAAAGCAGCTCTCCTCATTTTCACTCTGCAAGTTTATGTGCTTCATGTCCAAGTTTAATATGAACAAGTATACAATTAATTACACGTTGAAGAAGAAAAGAACTTTAACATGTACATATTATCTAACCTCCAATGCACTTCTGATTTGAATTGGATCAGGCAAAAACCGGAATGCAATGCCTTCAACTTTCAGCATATAGACCTACAATAGATTAAATTCACAAATCCTATAAATAACTAAATGATGCACGTAATGTTCCCAATAAGACACAAACATAGCTGCCAAGCATGAAAAACTATATTGCATGTTTTGTATCCTAGTCCTCTAAGCTTGCTATCACGTGACAAGAACACTATTTTTACTAATAAAGTGCACAAATAGTTACTACTTATAACCACTTATTTTTCTCAAACAAAGTTTACAGGTTTTATCGAAAGCTCAAGTGACAAAGGATGGCTGCAGCAATAATACAGCTTAGGAGAAAGTACTGAAAATATACGACAAAAATGGAAAAGTACAGGGAAATTATATTTATAAAAATAACTAAAAATAAGTAAACTATGAAGCAAAAATAAATAAAAAAAGTGCAAAGTACGGGAAAATGAAAAAAAGAGAGTATAGAACGTGTTTAATACGATAAAACATGTACTATTAGACCAAACTTGCGTATTACTGAGAAACGCTTTAAATATGGCATAAAAACGGCCAGGGTAAAAAAAAATGGATTGTACACGTATAGAATGTGTTTAGTACGCACACATTGTTATAGAGATCAAAAAAATATCAGAAAGGTATATGAATCTTGCCCTTCTATTTTTTGCTTATGGAATCCGTTTTAATAAGAAGACGAAAGCCATGAAGTCACTCACATTCAACTTGTATACGATTCTAATCATGCCATACTGTCACATGCAAGAAGCCAACAGTGATATTACTACATGCATATCTCCATCTTATGTTGATTTTCATACTCTTCACATGAGTGACATCAGACATGGAATGCAAAAGGATAATGGAAAGTGACCAAGTTTTTACGAAGACAAGGTGTTTCAAATAGTGATGCCATTCCTCTGGGAAAAAAAAACTACTGATGCCATCATTTGCAGGTTTGAAATCACATTTTGCATCCAAAGTTCACATCGCGTGTTAAAAAAAATGCCAATTAAGAAAATGCATAAAGGCCTTCAAGCATATATATATTTATAGTTTAAAAGGAATCAAGTACTATTTCAAAGGAAGAATTTTGATAAGGCTTTGCACAGATTGGCCACTTTAACAATCTGAGCTCGTAAATTTTATAAATTCACAAAATCGTAAAAAGGAGTAAGACCTGATCAAGCGTAATGGGCACTACCCTGGCCGCTTTCCCTAAAACCGGTTGCCGCAGCTGCACCTGTAAATCACCAATTCACCTCCTTTTTCAGAAAATAAACCGTTTTGTGATCCTTCCGACGCTCTCAGTGATCTCGTCTTAATTGCTTGTATAATTCATCAGTAAATAGGAAGAGAGAGTGTCAAAGAGGTACCTGCGCCAGCAGAGCCTCGGCATCTTCCTGACGGAAACAAAGCAGCCCAAGCGACTTCACGCTTGCAGGGTCGGAGATGAGCACAAACTCGTTATTCGCATTACTGACAGTAAAGACGGAAGTCCCGGCGAGGGTCTTGGCGACACTCTCGGCCGCAAGGGCGATGTCGAACGCATGCCTCGGCTGCCAGGTGTCGCCTCCGCCGCCGTTCGCGGACACGGCGGCGAAAGGAAGGACTTTCTGGTGCCGTCCCCACCGCCCGGGGGCGAGCGGGAGCAGGGGCGCAGCGGCGGAGGAGACGAGGCGGCGACCGTCGTCGAGGCGGGCGGAGAACTCGGCGCCCAGGCGGTGGAGGTGGTGGTGGAGGAAGGAGGAGACGGCGGAGAGAGGGTGCGGCGGCGGGTCCATGGCGGAGAGGGGGAGGGCGGAGGGCGGTGGTGGTGGTGGTGGAGGAGGGTTTGGCATTTTTGGGGTTTTTTTTGCAAGGCAAGGACCGGAGTTCGGATAGGGATTTTCATAAGTTCGAGGGGCCTTGTTGTTGTTTTTCATGAGTTTACGTCCCTTGCCTTTTGCTTGAGTGCTATTACACCCTCTGAAGTTTGGCAAATACAGTTGCAACCCGTGATGTTCCGAAATTACTCCCTCCGTCCGGATTTTTATCACCATTTTTGTTCATTTTTAAAAACCTTATGGTGATAACGGAGGGAGTAATTGTTACACCCCATGTTAATTCTTAGGTTATGTCAAAAGTGGGGAATCCTCATGTTGCACACCTTTTAAATGAAAATACTAGGGATGGAACTTGGGTCGGGTTTTTACCCGACCCGACAAGACCCGGCCTTATTGGGCCGGTTCTGGGATTGCTTATGCAATACCCGGTTCTGGTTCCGGGTATGAAAGAGGAACCGACCCATCGGGTCGGGTCGGGTCGGGTCCGGGTTTTCATATAAAACCCGGACCCGACCCGGGTATATGATAGATATATATATATATCATATACTTGGACCCATATTTATTTTTTTTTATGAATATTTTTTTGGGCGAAAGCACTCATATCTCTTGATTTGAGTAGTTTGGATTTTTATAGATATATATTATTAATAAAAAAATTAAAAGAGTTAATAGTTTAATGTATATGGCATTAAAAATATAAAAAAACTGGTACCGGGTCGGGGCGGGGCGGGTCCGGGTTTCAAGTTCTGGTACCGGGGCGGGTCCGGGTCCTTGAAACTGGACCCGTGGTGGGTCTGAGACGGTTCTGGGTTTGAAGAATTAAAATGATTCCGGGGCTGGGTATGCCAATACCCGGCCCAAACCCGCCCCGGTTCCATCCCTAGAAAATACTGCTAAATTACTTCAAATGTCATAGTGGGGTTCAAACTTTTGACTTTTTTAAGAAGACCGAGTTTGGTAGAGATTTTGGACGTGTTTGGGCAAGCGGTTTGATGTCACTTTCCTTTCACTATACATCTCATCGTGCGACTCTTGCAGCCATGCATAGTTTTCAGCCTAACCCTCGCAAAAAGGAGATTTTGGCGTAAAAGCACTTCTCTTGCTCAAACGCATCTAAAACCATCAATTTTGTGTGGAAGATATTTTGAATAAGATAAAGTTTGCGAGAGATCGATATTATGTTTATTGGCTGGTAAAAACGTGTTGAAGATTTTTTTTATTAGAATTTAGAATCGTATAATCACTGCTATAAAGAAGACGAATTCCAAATACTAATCCACTTTTGGAAAAGATGACTAGATGAGCATGGTAGATTTCTGTATTATCAATTTTTCATAGACAAGACACACGCACCCAACATTGTAACTGTACCAAAAAACAATCATATGAACTGAGAGAGACTCTTGTTGGGAATGTTGTCATGAATATTGCCTCTGATCTCTTTTAATTAAAATAATTAGTAAAATATATGTACTAAAATTATATAATATTATTTCTTCTTAATTATCCATCAACTAGAAGGCAAGAGACAACAACGATGGGCGCTCCACAGTGACCCTAGCTCGAAATCGAGGTTAAAAGGCCTCTGCGATGAAAGGTGGCTCACTCGCTAAAAAAACTTTAGCTTTTACTATAGACCCCATATCTCAATCAAATCAACCAATTATATAACGGTCTCAATTAAACTAAACGTGATCGAATGGAGTATGAAATTTGGAGTGTAAATCTCATTAGGTTAGAATATAGATCCGGAGCAAAATTGATCCTACCCAAAACCCTAGTTAAAATATGTTTTTTGTCAAGAATAAATTTTAAGATTTTGCCACCATTAGAGTCCCTTTTCGGCCAATTTAGTCATTAATTAGGCGCAAAAAATGCAATTTATCCGTAAAGATCCCGTTTACGATCTAAGGCAGCGAAATCCATAATTACATTAAGGGGCTGTTTGATTTATAAATTTCTGAATTAAGTTCCCTATAAAAAATCAAATTAGCTCCCTCCATACATCCGGATAAAGAGGGAAAGCCCGCCCCCTCCGCTTGTCGGAATTTTAACATCTCCCGGCGTAACGACGTGCAGCTCGAGGAAGACGAAAATGGCGGAAAATTGAAAACCCATTTTGATGATCTTCCTCCCCAATCCTAATCTTCTCCGCCTCCCGCCTCCCAAGCCCGCCCTCCGTCCCCGCCCCTGTCGCCTCGCCGCATCCGCTTCATCTTCTTCCTACTCTTTTTCTTCTGCGTCCGGCTCCGCCCGGTGGTTCCCGGGCGATGCGGCGCGGGCCCCGTCGAACACGGACACGCCGTTCACCCGGCCGAATGCGAGGGAGAAGAAGTGGTCGCGGGACCGCGAGAGCTACCTCGCTGACGACGAGGACGCGCTGCCACTTCCGATGACTTACCCCGATTCCACTCCGGTGCAGCCCGAGGAGATCGACCGGCGGTTGCAGTGCAATCCTCAATTCGAGGCGAGTCTTTTGCCAAAATGGAACTCTTTGTATTGATTTGATAATAAAAATGTGATAATGTAATTAATTGTAGTGTATAATGGGGTTTTTAGGATTGCAAAGAGGTGGTTTACGAGTGGACGGGGAAATGCAGGAGCTGCCAAGGGACGGGTTTTGTGAGCTATTACAACAAGAGGGGGAAGGAGACGATATGCAAGTGCATTCCCTGTCTTGGAATTGGTTAGTTTCTTTTTAAGATACAGTATTCTGTTGGTCAATGTGTTTAATCAATCAACGTTGCTGCATCGTCTTCAAATTTGTACATTTATTTGCAGCTTGATAGTGCTATTCTTATTTTACCTGTAGTTTTTCTCCTGAGAACTATGGGAGGTCTCTCTCTTCGTCTGACAATGACAAGCTATGGCATTACTAATAGTTATCTAAGTTGGATCATGGACGCTAATTACAATCATTAAAATGTTTAGTTGTCCAGCGGAATACTGATCATGGTTAATTAGGTTGCATGAACTTATTAGGCCCTTAGAAAGATGGGAAAACACGTATGCTAAATGGTGTTCATGTGAGAGTTCCACTTGCTGGCATGCTGTATTTTTAAGTAGTAAACTAGCTTCCCAATTCCAGATAACTACATAAGACATACATTGATAATTCGGGGATAATTAACCAGGATTTGCATTACCTGGTAAACTTTCAAATGTCAAATACCCATAAGTTTTAAAGTATTCTCACCTTCGCATGAAATGACTGCATGGAGTCTGAGAGATTGGTTTTTGTACTTTGTATTTCTAGCTATTCATTAAAGTCAATTCCAATATGTTTGAGGGATATGTAGTATTTTGAGTGAATAGAATTTGACAAGGCCGCATCAGTTTTAGACAACTGTAAAGTGCTTATTACTAGAATCAAGCAGTACACTTACAACTTAAGTTATGACTTTTTAAAAGAATTGCTTTAACTTATATTACTAACGTTAGGGCACTGAACAATTGGTTTTTATGTTAGTAAAATCAATGCCGATGACTAGTGGTTTTGGTAGTAAACAGCAAACTTACTTTGGTATCATGATTATGGCAGGGTCTTTAGTGCTGCAAAGTATTTCTATCAGTAGTCCATATTGTATATGGAATCTGAATTCTCTCTTGGGAAAGAGTACAAGGTCGTAACTGTGTGTTGAAGAATGCTTATGGTTTATTTTGCGATGTATAGAGCTAGAGTCCTATCTTGCTTAAGCCCTACGTTTTGAGTGCTACACGTTTTTTTTACTTGAAAGGATATAATTCTGATTGCAAAAGTTTAAAGAAAAGAAGTCTGTATCAAAAATCTCTGCTTGAGCAAGTTTGATAGCGAAATTTGATTGAAGTTGTTTGAATTTACATGAGCGCTTAATTTTTTATTGAACAACACAAGTTGAAGCATCTTCATTTTTTCCATCTCAATAAATAGCAAACATATCTTGTCCTGGACAATCTAAACTGAACTACTGAACTTTTTACACTTTTCCTACATGTAAGCATAGACAGAGATTCGGTGACACAAGGTAGTACTACAAAATTCAGTGAATGAAATAGAGTTAGATGATATAAGTAGCAACCTTATCTAATTTCCAAGCGAATTTTGAGGAGACCCATCCTGACGGTCTTCCTTAATAATCACCATTCAAATAGACAATGCCAATTGCCAGCAGACCATATATAGTTTTCTTGGGCTGGTGATGGATGTTAATGAGGAAGACTTTTAGTGATGCCCTGCTGTGCCTTTTATCACATATAGTAGCAAAGCATAAATTACCTTTGTAAGGTGAGCAAAGAAAGAAAGAAAGAAAGAAAGAAAGAAAGAAAGAAAGAATGTGTTTACTAGTGAAGTTTGATGTAGAATTGTCATTGGTGAGGGATGTAGGGGAACTAAGTGATATTTATATTTTTTAATGACTTAGATCTATATACTTCATTTGTCAAAAAGTATTTTTTTTGACAAAGATGCTGTGATTTTAGCAAATAGCACTTTCTCATGTACATGTCAGAATAGGTCACACCGCCTGACTTCATCATTTTGTGCTTTGCAGGTTATGTTCAGAAAATAACTTCTCGCAAGGACATAGAAGTAATGGAAGATCTAGACAATGGAAAACCATTTTAACCAATTTGCATGTTTTAATTCTGCTTTTTTTTGCTTCTTGCTTTAGCTATTTTTTTGCCCGTAATTTATTTAGGGGTGAGAATTTACATCATATCTAATGTGCAAACATTCTTGGAAGGGTGTAATACGGCAAATAACAAAAAAGCAAGCTGAGTATTTGCATGAAACCCATTTCTACTCTTTTTACCTGTTGGCAAATGTGGAAGCTGATCCTTTCTTTGCCTCTTTTTCTTTCCTTTTTTTTTTCATTTGAAAATTCTCTTTGACACGATCATCAAATCAAGAATCTGATCCTTGTTTGACGAATTTGTAAATGCTTTGAGCATGATTCGTGTGACCAGAACACTTAATGGCCTTCTTGATCCCTTTTTGTACCATTTGATCCTGCTTTTACTGTATCCACTAATATGACAACCAATTATGTCACTAGTTAATCTGGTTTCTGGAATATGAGATTAAATTATTACAAGTATGAAGAAAAAAGCATTGAAGGATGGCTGGTTGCCCACAATACCTGGGCTCGACTCAGGCTCGAAAAAAGAAATTAGGCTCGGGAAAAGAAAACCTTAAACTCAGCTTGAGGCCGAACTTGGTTCTATATAGGGAAAAGTTTAAATGAGATCGCTCTCATATTGCTTATATGAGGCCACTTTGAATTATAGCCGTTGGATCTTGATCTGACAGCTACAAATATCCATAATGATCTCACCCACTCCTTGATGTGACACACTCACCTACCCACTGATTTGATATCCACCCTCCGATCGGAATCTAACGGCAATAAAGATTGGCCTCATGCTCCTTATATGAGAACGATCTCATGTAAACTTATCTCTTCTATATATTTATATATATATATATATATGGAAAAAGTTTAAATGAGATCTTGATCTGACGGCTACAAATATCTATAATGATCTCACTCACTCTTTGATGTGACATTTACTTACTCACTGATTTGATATCCACCCTCCGATCAGAATCTAACGACAATAAAGATTGGCCTCATACTCCTTATATGAGAACGATTTCATGTAAACTCATCTATATATATATATATATATATTTGACAAGTAATCCCTCTGTCCAATAAGCACGTCTGCATCATCAAATGGATTAACTCATTGGACTCTTGGGCCTGGCCCGTATGAAAAAAGACAAGTCCGGTTGACTTCGCTTCCTCGAGACCAAAAACATGGCAAGAGGAGATAACTCTGAGGCTACTTTGAATCGTAGCCGTTGGATCTTGATCTGACGGCTACAAATATCTATAATGATCTCACCCACTCTTTGATGTGACACTTACTTACCCACTGATTTGATATCCACCCTCCGATCGGAATCTAACGGCAATAAAGATTGGCCTCATGCTCCTTATATGAGAACGATCTCATATAAACTCATTTATATATTATTGCCGTTAGATTCCGATCGGAGGGTGGATATCAAATCAGTGGGTAAGTAAGTGTCACATCAAAGAGTGGGTGAGATATATATAAATGAGTTTATATGAGATCGTTCTCATATAAGGAGCATGAGGCCAATCTTTATTGCCGTTAGATTCCGATCGGAGGGTGGATATCAAATCAGTGGGTAAGTAAGTGTCACATCAAAGAGTGGGTGAGATCATTATGGATATTTGTAGCCGTCAGATCAAGATCCAACGGCTATCATTCAAAGTGGCCTCATATAAGCAATATAAGAGCGATCTCATTTAAACTTTTCCCTATATATATATATATATATATATATATATATATATATATATATATATATATATATATTTTTGACAAATAATCCCTCTGTCCAATAAGCACGTCTGCATCATCAAATGGATTAACTCATTGGACTCTTGGGCCTGGCCCGTATGAAAAACAGAGTTATCTCCTCTTGCCATGTTTTTGGTCTCGAGGAAGCGAAGTCAGCCGGACTTGTCTTTTTTCAAATCCAGACGAGCTCTATTAGACTAATGGAGTATTTATGTATATGTTGTATGCGCTCTGCCAATATTTGCCCATATTGGCTTTTCAAATATGTTTTTGTGGTCACTGTTATTTGAGACCGTCGTATAATTGGTTAATTTTATTGAGATGTGAGGTCTACATTAAAAGCCTAGGCTTTGTGAGTGAGCGAGGATTCACCATCTCTTTTTGTCCGTCTAAAGAATAATTAGATAATTGTATTATCGAATTTTGGTATGCATATTTTGCTAAATGTCTCAATTGAAAGTGACCGGAGGGAGTTACGTCCGTGATCAGTCGATAACACACACAACACAACACCATGGAACACAAAACTCTCACAGTCCAATCTTATGCACAGAACATACTCATCACCACGTTAACAAATCGTTGAAGATCATACAGAATTATTTTCTCTCTTGCATGCGCATGGAGTGATCATCAGTCGCTATTCTGTATCTTCAACCTCAGGTGCTGTTGTGCATACTGCACCAACTTCTCAACCTCCTCCTTGTCCAGCTGCCCGTCTCCATTGGCGTCGACGTTCTTCATGGCCCCGCGCGCCTTCCACCCTGCAAACCACTCGCGCAGGCCGGCCAGCGCCCGCTTCAGCTCTTCTTCGCTCAGTTTGCCATTCCTATCCCTGTCGAACCTCATCAGCCATGCTTTGAACTCCTTTGCCGTCATTTCTCTTGCAGGAAGAGACCCAGGGCAGGGGCAGCAACCCATTATGGCCATGACTCTAGCTAGCTACCTCCCTTATTTTCTCTTACAAGCTCTAGCTTAAGTCCTATGCAAAACTGTGAGCCTTTGGTCTTGACATATAACGTAAAAGTTGAAGGGCAGTCGAAGATGCTAAAGTGGCTGCCCACCATCGGAGGCTGAGCATTCTTTGGCATCTTCTACAGTTTCTTCATGCCTGGAGCAGCGGATTCCGGCCCCAAGTGCCCGTATCGACATGTTTAATTGTCTTGATACTAGGATTTCCTAATGGAAAGTTAGGAGAAAAGAGATTTACATGATTCCGCTAGTAGCTTTATTCGGCCTTATCATGTAAGTCAGGATAACACGAGAGATTTTGTTATTTGTATAAAAAAAGAAAGATAAGATCATTAAAAAAAAAAGAAAAAAGAAAGAGAAGCGATTCAAGAGAACAAGCGCTATTGGACAGGATCGGGAAAAATATGCTCGGCCCATTGCTTTTTTGCGAGGCATTTCCTCGCAATCAATTCAGCTCTCTTTCACGTGAAACATTTTTGTTTGGTGAAATTCAAATAAATTAAAAATTCACCTGAAAGAGCTCTTTCACGGTGAAAGAGCTATTTCACGTGAAAGTTCTCAAGTGACTTTCACTGAATTTGTATGGCTTTTCTCCAGCAGATGAATTCAATTCATCCCTGAAAAATATAATACTGCCCTCCTCAGCTTTTTTTCCCCTTTTCTTCTCCTCTAGTATATCGACGGAACGTAAAGAAATGGATATTAATAGTGATGTGGTGTATAGGATAAATGTGGGGTGGGTAAAGTTGAGGGCAGCCTCGGGAGTGTTGTGTGATAGGCGTGTTCTAAAAAGGCTTAAAGGCAAGTTCTATAGGGCAGCCATTAAGCCTGTAATATTCTATGGAGCGGAGTGCTAGACACCAAAGAGAAGTCATATAGATAAGTTGAATGTAGCCGAAATGAGAACGTTAAGATGGATGTGTGAGATAACTAGGAGAGATAGGATTAGAAATGAATATACTCGTGAGAATTTAGGGGTAGCTTCTTTAAGGGAGAAGATGAGGGAATGTAGGGTATGGGCATATGCAAAGAAGACCAATAGATGCCCCTGTGAGAAGATTAGAAGTGATGCATGTAAACAATGCTAAAAGAGGGAGAGCGAGACTGATCTTTTAAAATTAAACCCTTGCAAGTGCACAAGGTAATTGTGTACTACAGCGAGTATTAAGGGCTGTCGAACCTCAGGGATGGTTAAATAATTTACCAAATTCAAGAGAAAAGTGCAGTTTTTAATTACTCTAAGGAAAGCAATGAACTTTAGCTAATCTAACTGAGATTTAATAAATATGAAAAAGACCAAGGCTTCGAATCCACCACAATAAACTAGTGCATCATCTCTCTCTCTCTCTCTTTTGAATAAAGATTTTCAATTGGCTAACATATTCCTCTTGGACATACACTTGTCAACTCAAAATATATTACTCTCCTCTCGGACGTAACACATAAAACAATTAAAACATGGAATTGTGGTTTATCTCTCTCGTGTATAAACCAATGAAACTTTATTAGTATATAACACTTCAGATTACTCATGTTCCTCGTGCTCTTTCAGATTGAAATCCAATTAATTCGCTCTTGTTTCTCTTAAGTACAAAGAACAAACTTCAATGAATTAACTTTAATTGCATAATAAAGAGTCATATACCAACTAGAGTAAAACATAATATGAGAGAAAAAAACTACACAACCAGTCTATTGGGCTTCATCTACGCCTTGGAAAAGAGTTTGGCCTTGTATTAGAAGAGAGTCCATCATCATGTTCTTCATCTTTTTCTTTTTTTTCTCTCCTTTGCTCTAGCCTCTAAAATAGCTTAAGATCCTCCAAAACGTTTTCCCTTAAGGCTTATTTATATGTTTGAAGAGAAACCCTGAAGTCCCTTCCAAATCCGAGTCGAAATAAGCTTGATTTAGGTTTTGCCGCACAAACCAATCGATTGCTCCGAATTGCCGATCCGATCGATCACTTTCCTTCGTTAAATCCTGTGTTGTCCTGCCGGTCGATCGTTTTGTCTCGCCCGCCGATCAATCGTTTCTTTTCCCGATCAATCGTGTTTGCTGTATCGTGCACATCCGAAAACTCTAGTAGATACGATCGATTGTTTTGAGTATCGATCGATCATTTCCTTCGATAGCCTATTTCCGGCTCTTGCGATCTATCATATGTGAAATGCCGATCGATCGTAGTTACTGTTCATAATTTTCAACTAGTCGTAACTTTCTGTTTCGAATTCCGAATTCCGCGTGGTCGGTGGCGTTGGAAAGCTGACTTCTTGAATTTAACATGAAGTTTGAATCAGTCCAATCAGAGATATGCACACGAAATTATGAAGATTTAACCATTGAAGTCACTTTTTATCTCATTTCTGTATCTTACTCTTGTTTCCTACAAAAACCAAAAACTATATTAAAGTATCACTAAATCTAATGAAAATACTAACATAAATATAAGTTTATGAGATAATAAAATGCATATTTCAAGTGTATATCAGAGACCTAAGAGAACTTGGATGGAGTTAATAAAAAAGAATTTGACTTTACTATCTCTTACAAAAAAGGTAGCCCAAAATAAGCCTGAATGGATGAGTAAGATCCATGTCGCCGACCTCAAATAGTTGGGAAAATGTGCTACTTGATTATGATTATGATTATGCTTCATTGCTATGAGCGGGTATAAAGGTGCACGTCTTGTGCTTAAAATTCATGCCTTTATTGAGGATTTCTAAAGTATGGTTTAGAAAGTTATTCTATTTTTAATACTGTTGTCCTATGAGTAAACTTCAAATGGTGCAATCTTCTTGTAAATCCTCAGTTGTAAGAGGGGCTATTAGGGCCTAATCTCTACTGGCTTACTAATTCTGCACCACACAGCCCTGCCGAAGAAGTGCTTATCTTTAAGAATAATTGACCTGTTTTGGAGAAGGCCTAATGCTTCACATGTCAAAAACATACCAGAGTCAATGGCTGAATTTACATTCCGACAAAATTGGTCATTCACGTCAATAAGCTTATGTAGCTGCTCTACTTACTCAACCTAGCTTCCTTTTTTTTACTTAAATTGGTGACTTGGCAGAGTTGTAACTGAGATTCCCAACCTTGGTCATAAGGGGCTATGGCTAGTTATCAAGGTGGAAGATTTTAATTCCTTTAAATAAGGGAAGATGCTTTTAGTGGCTGCCTAAGTAATATGAGGAGCAAATAGACCATCAGGCTTCAATTAATAGCTATATATGTTAAGTTATTATACTACAGTTATTTTTGTTTGTTTCGACTCTAAATTGTTTTCTCTTGCTTTCATTGTTTAGACACTTGACCTCTTTTCTCAACTTCTTCGAGAGAGAAGATATCCTTTCTTGAGGCTTGATGGAACCACATTAATTGGCAAAAGGCAAAAATTGGTCACTTGTTTTAATGATCTTTCTAAGGTTCACAATGGCTCAATCAATCCCCAGTATGTTGCATAATTATTTTGTATGTACGATCTCTTATAAAATTGTTTGTGTATCTTCATGACACTGTTTACTGAATTTTGGGTAGGATGAATTTGCATTTCTCCTAAGTAGCAAGGTTGGTGGTTGTGGCCTTAATTTGATAGGTGGTTATCGTCTTGTCCTCTTTGATCCTGATTGGAATCCAGCTAATGACAAGCAGGTAACGTATATATCTAATGGGTTTGATTGTGGCTAAACTGATACGGTTCTGTTAGAACCTGAGTAATGTTGTCACATTCTGCTACCATTAAGTATAGGCTGCTGCAAGAGTATGGAGAGATGGTCAGAAGAAGAGAGTGTACATATATAGATTCTTGAGCACTGGCACAATTGAAGAAAAGTTACATCTTTCTGATCATATATGGTGCTATTTGAAAGATTTTGCTTATATATATCTTGTGGCTAAATCAGTTTGCAGAGGGCTTAAATGGTTTGCAATATCTATAATTTCTTTTTTTCTTTTTTTGTATGATAGGTTTATCACCGACAAATGTCTAAAGAGGGACTCCAGAAAGTTATTCAGCAGGAGCAAGTGGATAACTTGATGCAACAGGTGGTTCTTTTACTTTAATTTTTAACTACTATCTGTTTCAATTGTAAAAATTATAATGAACATGCAGGAAAATTTCTTTCAATGGAAGACCTACGTGATCTCTTCACTTTTCTTGCAGATGTCAGGTAATAGTTATGTTTGAGCATATATTAGAAGTTTTATTTGGAAGAAGGTACAACCATTTGGAAGAGTTGCTTAGATTTTGACTTGACGTGATGAGCTAAAAACGATCTTTACGCCATTCTTTTGGGAAAAAAAGTTTATGCATTTTGATGTATTATAGTCTTTTATTTCAGAAGTTACATCTCAGAGTTCATTATCTTGATTCTTGTTCTATCAGGCCCCACTACTTTCAGGTTGATATGAAAATGTAAAATGCATTCTCTTTTTTTCTTCAACTTTTTATTTGCAGGTCTGAGAAATTTAAACTGTAGTCGCTGTAAAACATTTAATTCTGATGCGAATGATTATATGTCAAAAGATGTAAAAGAGGTTGAGCAACTCAGGAATTCTACAAAAGGAGGTCAGCAAACAAAGGGTGATGCTTCTGATTTGGATATTGGTGGTTTTACTGAGATCTCTGGATGCTTGGATAACTTAGGAGACTCAGAGAGACAGGTGGCTTCTTCTCCAGTAGTCTTCTTTTTTTTTTTAATTTTTTTGAAAAAATATTTCTTTCTAATCTGATACTTATTTTCAGCTGGGTACTCCTTTAGAAGAAGATTTAGGAAGTTGGGCACATCATATCTCTCCAGCAACAGTACCTGATCTCATTTTACAAGCTTCAGCGGGGGCAGAGGTTTACTTTTTCCTTCTCACACTTATAAGTTGGCTTAGAAAGTGGACTTATTAGTTTGTGTATTAGCGAACCCACATTCACAATTGCCTATTTAGATAAAGATTTAGCACTTATATTTACCTACAGCAGAATTTCCATGTCAGAACGTAGATTCCTTTGCCTGTTCAACCACTCTTGGGAAGACCTCAAATTTAGAATGGTACGAGTAGTAACTAGCCAAAAGACCTGCTGGGAGGAATCAAACTCTCAACTAACACTTGGGAAACAGTATGTCATGTGTGAACCACAAAGGGAAAGTCATATTTTAGACACCTCCATGTTCAATACTTCTGATTATTAAGAATACTACTGTCTATTAACAGGTTACATTCGTATTTACCAACTAAGTGGATGGGAAGCTCGTCCCAGTAGAATCAACAGAAAGATCAAAGCCTCCAGAACCTGACCGACGAATACACAGCTGGAGTCCTATGTTATCATATCCACAACTTTCCTGCCTACACTCTCTGGTAACGAGAATCACATAAATAAGTCCTCGCCATCCTTACTCAAAACAATGCAGGATACTTCCAATAAAATTTTAAGAACATCCCTGAAAGGCCCTCGTGCGCTTAGGAGAACCTGTGCCTCTGTTGAGAATGTTTTACCTCTTAAAAGAATGCAAAATGGCTTAACGCACGACGATGATTTTATGTAACGTATATTCTTTTGTACAGTCTAAAGGAAGATCGTTGTTGGCCCTCTTTAAAACTTCAAAAGAAATTATCACTAGTCTTAAAATATGCTCTACGTCCTTTTTTTTTTGACAACCGCTCAACAGAGGTGGCCCATCCATATAAGCTGAGGCCTACACACACCTAACTATCCTAGATCCCGCTGGGACTGTTAAACGAGCTGGGCTCGGGCGGCCTGTTCATTAATAGCCCGCTAAGTATTAATGGTCACAGCCCGTCATGATATAAACAGTCACGGGCTGTTTATTGGGCTATGAATATGCTTGGGCTTCTTTACTGTTTAAATTAGTTCTAGTGGGCTGCCATTTATTTGACCTATTGAGCTTCATCTAGTTCTTTGCCACATCTTCCTTCTTTCCATCAATCATTCAAACGAAAAGGAAACAAAAACAAAGCAGAACATTTCATTAGCTTCCTTGGAACGTAACAGAGCACTTTCTGTATAAAATGGCAATCAACATGGAGGAAAAACGGAACTTTGTAGCCTTTTAGCTGCATTGGATGAGTTGAACTATTAGATTTTGAACACTGTTTGATTCAATTGAGCTCACAAACGAAAATGGGTAAGCATAAAAATCCTGTTTTTCTGTCCAATGAGCTCAAAAGAATAAATTCTTTTTAAACATTCATGAAACAGAAGAACAATAAGCTCTAGATTGGATCATCAAAAGAATTCAACTTCTGAACTTTTTATCTTTGTTTCGATACAAATGGGCTCAAAAACTAAAATGGGTATCCATCAAAACCTTGTTTTTTCTGCTCAATTTCGCTAAAAAGATGAGTTTTTTCTTCCATTCTTCAAAGAACAGAAGAAAAATAAGCTTGAAAGATGGTACAAAACTGTGATTTTTCTTTCTAGCTTACCATTGCATGGAAGCAAACTCCATAGTCATGAGAGGCGACAAACAGATGATCAGCGCCGGCATTGCGATTCTAGAACGGAAACTCACTGGAGACCTGTTGGACGGCCGACTCCAGAGAGCTCCTGGGTCAGGAGGAGCCCTTTGCGCCGGCCATCTGGGGGTGGATGGCGTCGGAGTCGGTCACCTTGTCCATGAGGTTGGGGAGGGTGATGCTGTTGAAGCCGCCGGTGAAGAGAGAGCTGGAGACGTACTGCTCCTCCACCCTGGCGGAGATGGCCGGGTCCATCGCCGCCATAGGCTGGTTGTCCGGCATCGGCCAGTGCAATGTGTAGTTTTGAAACTCCGTGCTCCCCAGCTCGCTGTCAAGGTTGTCCCTGGAGAAGCTGGTACGTGATCAGCTTCTGTGGGAGGCCTCTAATAGCTCACGGGCTGTTATTGGCCCCTGTAGTGGAGCCCAAGATCGGCTCACTTTAGGTGAGCCCGCTAATAGTCCGACCATTTATGGTTAAATGGGCTCGGACTAGGCTGGTTCAACGAGCCTTGAGTTCGTTTACCAGCCCTAGATACCGCTATTATTTTGCCTGGGCCAAGACTTGAGCCCAGGACGTCTCCAAGTCCAGAGGAGACAGCAAACCAGTGCGCTGCTTGACCTGCAGGGTGCTATTAATTCCTGCTTATGATGAATGGCTGGGATAGGCTCGATCAAACTTCAAAGCCATGACTCTTGAATTAAAGAAATCCTCAATTAAGAAGTGGGTGGCTGATGTGCGCTGATTAGTGAGGCCCATGCCTGTGGGCCGTTTTTACTGTGCATCCATTTTTTTGTGTGGGCCTCACTCAGCTAAACATTGTGCTGAAAGTTCATGAAGATGAAGTACAACAAGATCGACAGAGCTAAAAAAAGTACAACCAGATGAATGGGTTCTGTCCGTTGGTTATTCTAATTGATGAGGTTTTGATCTGCCATATACATCTGCAAAAAGCTGCTATGTGCCATGTCCGTCAATTCCTTATTTATTTGAAGTTGCGAAATGAGATAGTTGAATAAGGTTCTCTTTAAAAAAGGGCGATGCTGCTGACACCGGCCTCCTCAGTTCTGAAGCCGCACAGAAGACTGTTCAGAGTAAAACAAGAAAAGGTACTGTAGTCTGTAGCTAATGTTTCCGAAGGCCGAAGAGCCACGGAATGAGTAGGAACTGGCCAGGATGACCTGAAGAGAAGGTCAGGGGGCCGCTCAATAAAGGTCACTACAAAGAAACAATTAGATAATCACTCATCTTCCAAGGATCGCCTATAATACCAGATAAAAGCTTCATCATACATATTACCCTGACCTCTCCCTTCTTTTTCTCTTGCTAGGGGATCTAGCATTGGGAAATGGGTCACATGAACCGCAATAGAGGTAGCTATTCTAATCAATGTTTAACCCATGTAAAATAGTCCAATAACCAGAATCGTTGCCTACAGAATAGCAGACCAAAAAGGTAACAGTCCCCCTCCTTCCCTAAAAATTTCTCTCCTCTATCCAAACAGATCCAATCTTACCTTGACCAGTCTCAAGAAAAAAAAAAAACTAGTCCAGCAATCGCAGTCTGCGCACGTGTAAAGCCCCTATTAGCTCACTTGAGCTCCACTCCAAAAGGAGGCAGCCATCTTTGTTGCACCATGTGAGTGACAACTCTGCCTTTTTTTGGTCGAACAGATAGAGCCACTCCATAAGTCAATCTTCCCTCACAATTCAACCAGGGCAAAAACAATTTCTAGTAGTAAAGTAACTACAACTAATATTGGGGTGGAAGGAATATCAGCTGGAGCCACCTTGTGTTTTGTATTTGAAAATGAATGCAGTGCCCCCTCAGTTTCATGGCTTTCACTGTGCTGTCCCTGCCATTCAAAATTGCTTCGCAGGCCACTGTACTTGAAACTTTTATCAATGTCGTCCCAAATAATAAATGGCGGGTGAGGACACAATTTGTCATTAACCATTCCGCATGGTCAGCTCAGTCAACATTCAACACACTATAGCAGATGACGATCAGTGTCCCCAGAAAGGTCCTGAAGCTGATTTTCAGCTTCTCCAGTGGTCTAAGATGCTTTGGGAAACTCCAACAGAGCCCAGAGCCCCAGCAGCCACAGCCTGTCTGTCAAAACGAATTCATTTCTCTCGAGGCCCCAAAAGGTGAGAAAAATCTCAACATTTTCCAGATCCTCCCCCAGCAAGCCCTTAGGCCAGCCCCCACCACTGACACCAATTCTCTACATCCTTTAATTACACCCCCACCCCACATCTTTCCCAAAGCTATTAAGGGCAAAGATGGGCCACCCCGCCCCCTCTTCACTAACTTCGACAGAAGGGATACAGCAAGCAATGGCACTTTGGCAAATCCTGTCACCGGCAGTCCGGCCTCATGTGATCACGTGCTCCGGCGAGGAGGGGGGGCCATCCGCACGTGGCCCCGCCGTTGGGTCAGAATCGCCAGCTCGAGGGGGGGGGGATGCCAATTATATGCTTGAGTCAAATGTCCGGTCAACTAGTCCCATTTGCTCCTAGCATCCCTTGAAGTAGCAAAGACTTGGCCCCCCTTCTTTCCAAAACCAAAAGCGAGTACCAGCACAGCTGCTCAGGGACAGCCTCTCCATCCCATCTTCTTGCATTAATCTACTACTCCTGTTGCTTTCTCCACGCTCATTTAACTCCATGCCATTTATTTCTTTATTTATCATCTGACATCGTATGCGCCCCATGTGATCTACTCATCTAACCCATCAAATTCCACATGACATGCCAATACATCATGGTGTATTAATGTGCTTACAGTAGCATCCTTAAGATCAACTAACCAAGATTAGAATTTTGATATTAATCTTTCTTCCACAGTTGCATTCTTGTTGGCTTCTTTTTGGTGGCAAGACCCTATGGGCCTATTACCATTGCTACTTGGTGGGCTATATAAGAATAGCTTTGGCCTTGTTGCCAAAAAAACGAAAGAATAGCTTCGGCCTTAACAACTGATAGAATCAGATTAGATGCACAAATTATACGAATTAATGCTGGTAGTAAAATGACAAACAGTCCAGGTATGTGTATATCTAAAATTTTACTTATGTATAGATATACCATGGTGTAGTGTTAATAGTACTAAGCATAGTAGGAGTTCTGTATGTGCATGCAAATTATAAAAAGTGATACTGATACACAAAAGCCAGCAAAAAAGTGAGAAAAGGCTGAAGTAGTTATCCAAAATGCATGGGAATTGTCGGCAGTACAAACAAAGAGGGAATAAATGATGGTGTGGATGTGGAACATTGCCCTATTTACATACATACATAGCATTCACGTATATAAATAGAAGCCCCCCAGTAAGAGCTTGTTAGACTGGCCTCCTAAGTTAGAGAGGAGAGAAATAAGAAGCTCTAACATTACTGGGAGCGAGTTCATGGCATGCTTAGACATGTTCAACTCGGATCACCAGAGCTTCTGTGGCGCCATGAGCCCAAGAATCTCCTTCTCCAACGACCTCATGGACCCCAACCAGATGATCAAGCGGGAGAGGTCGGTCGGCCCCCCGCCGCTCGACTCATCCGATTTTGAATTCTCCGTCTCCAACAACAGCATGATTGCCGCTGATGAGATCTTCTTCAAGGGCCGGCTCCTCCCCCTTAAGGAGAGCTGCACCACCCAGCTCCAGCGCATGACCCTCCGCGACGAGCTTCGCATCGATGAGGACGATGACCTTGCATCGCACCGGCCGCCGAGGGGGCCCATGCGGTGGAAGGAGCTGTTGGGCCTCAGAAAGAGCAGCCATGCAATGCCTAAAAAGCACGAAAAGGTGCTTGATGCGTCTCCTCTAGGGGGTAGATCTAACGTTAGTGCTCCCAATAAGGCATCTCAGGTAATTAACTAGATATTCTTATTAACTATACTTGTTAACGTTACTAATTTCATTTAAACTATAATGTAGTTACCTTAAGTTGAGATTTTGATAATGTTTCAGGAATTACGGATAAATGGAGGTGGAGATTGAAGCAAAAGAAGAAAGAAGAGAAGCTGATGAGGGTCTAATTGGTGTAAAGAAGATTGGGTTTCTGGATGGGAGGGGACTTTTGTATTGAGTTGTGGATTAATATGAGAGAGGATCATGTGTTTTCTCTTGATGAGTTTTAACTGTTAACCTTTTTTTGGTTACTTCTATGTTTAAATCTTGTTAGTCATGGAGTTAATTAGATGTTTGACTGATTTCTGTAATTAATTAAAAGGTGTTTGATTGGGTCTTGAGTTTCTACTTTCTAGTGAATGTTTGAGCTCAACGGCTTCCAACAAAAAAGTTGAAAAAGAACAAAATTAATCAAAGGGAAATGAACATCTCCAGTCAATCTTGCAAGTAATAATGATGTAATGTTATTTCTCAAAGCATGACGTACTTTTAGGACGATTGTTCATTATACTTTTGTCTTTTTTAGGTAAAGGATGTGCATTATATACTTGATTTTGAGATGAGCCTCCTCACTGTATATGAGAGGGAGCAATTGGATGGTCGGTCGGTCAATAAAGAACCAGCCAGGTCTGCATCAGTGACCCTCTGGCTTTATCTTCAATGAACAGTAAATTTTAACGTATCCCCGATGGGACACCATTTATTCAGTTGGTCATTTTTTGTCCTCATTTGCAATTTCTTTTGGCATGCAGTCCTCATGTGCTTTGAGTCATGTTAAGAGCACTTGCTTTTTTTATTATGGTAAAAATATACAGGATGATGTCAAAACATTCAGCCTTTTGGGGGATTTTTCATCTTTTTTGGCAAGATTGTGTGATTACTAGTTACAACTTACATGTTCGAACTGTATTTTGGAGAGGAAAAACTTGCAGTTCTGGACGTTTTAGAATGTATTTACTAGGGATAACTGAGGAGCAGTGGCCGACCCACAAAGCTTTAAGGGAAAGCAGTTGTTATGCCTTATTTGATATTTCCACCACTATCCATGAGGATTGAGGCCCCATGTGTTAAAAAGATGTAAAGGCATCGACACACTGGACCCCCTTCATCTACTCGTTATATGAGCTTTTATTACATTTGAAACCCACAACAGAGTGGAAAATGGTAGAAACATATATGTGAGTTCTTAGACCCTTGCCAAAATTCATGTATTTAGGTAGGCTATTGCGCTAGCTTGAGGTCCAAACCTTTGGTTAGACTGTCCGAAATTATTATAAGGTATGGCTAGGACAGCTCTGAGGGCCAGGAGGCCTTAGGGCCGGTGCCATGAAGACTCCTTCTGTGGAATTGTCAGGGACCATCTCGCCAAGC
The DNA here is from genome assembly GCA_039654745.1 of Houttuynia cordata. Lineage (NCBI taxonomy): Eukaryota > Viridiplantae > Streptophyta > Magnoliopsida > Piperales > Saururaceae > Houttuynia > Houttuynia cordata. The sequence goes on from CM077503.1 coordinate 24,752,298, forward strand.
TTGTTAGGCGCTATAAGCCAGAGCTTATACTTCTTTCCGAAACCCTTGACGCTGGCCATGTTTTTGGTAAACTGCGGAAAAAGTTGCGCCTGTACATAAAGAAGGTTATGTGCATAATGAAGGTTACTGGCTTTTTTGGCGTATTTATATCAAAGTCTGTAATCTCTGAGTACTGGATTAATCTTCGTATTACATATGAATCAGTTAGTATATGGTGTGTTTCTTTTGTTCATGCCTCTTCTAAAATCCATCTTCAACAAGTCCAATGGCAATCACTCTTGGCGTTTGCAGCTACTATTACGACTCCATGGTTATTATGCGGTGATTTCAATGCTATATCTCAAGTTGCTGACACTAATGCACCTGACTCTATTAATGCTAATTAATGTTAATCGAATGGTCTGCTTTCAGAATTTCATCCAACCGGCAGGCCTTCTGGAAATGCCTACAACTGGTCCTTCATATACATGAACTAATCGGATAATTTATAAACGGTTGGATCGAGTACTCATGAGTGCAGACCCGTTTCAGCTATTCCCTCGGGCTCGAGTTCAACATTTACCAATTATGTACTCGGATCACAGCCCTCTTATTTTTAATTCTCAGCCATCCCAGGAGTTCATTTATAGGCCACCCAAGTTCTTGAATCACTGGTATGAGGATCCGCGCATAGGAGACATTGTTCAACGCACTTGGCATACAACCGTTAGGGGATCACCTTCTCATTGCCTGACGTCTAAGTTGCGGCAATCACTCTATAGTACCATACATACGGTGAGTAAGGCCAATGGTACACTGGAGAATCAGCAAGCTTCGCTTATGGCTCAGATTGTGGTGTTGGAAAATATTTGTCAGACAGCCTACTCACATCCAGTCTCAACAATTGCAAGGCCTTCATCGAGATTATAGTCTGCTGTTGTGCCAAGAAAGACAGTTGTGGTATCATAAAGCTCGCTTCAATGGCAACAGATGGGCGATCTCAATACGCGGTATTATCAGCAGGTGCAACTTCGTCAGGCTCACAATAACATTCACCGTATTACGGACTCATCGGGTTGGGCTTGTACAAGGTTAGCTGACAGTCATGCGGCCTTCCATGAGTATTTCTCATCTTTATATACTACTACTGCATCACCATATGTTCGGCCTATCCCATATATTCCTCCTCTTATATTGGAAGATCATAACAATCAACTACTGCAGCCACTTACCAGGGGGGAAGTTTTCCGCGTTGTTTGTAGCTTGGGGCCTCATAAAAGTCCTGGTCCGGATGAAGTTCCAGGAGTTTTTTATATGCATTATTGGTAATTGGTGACTCTTGTATCAAATTGTGGGGCAATTTTTTCGAACTGGTTCATTTGCCACTTCTCCCAATCAGACACGTCTATGTTTTCTTCCCAAACCTGCTCAGCCCATGGAACCAGGACATTACAGGCCTATTGCACCTTGCAATTTCGCCTATAAATCATCTTTAAACTATTGGTTACACGACTTCGACCTGTGCTGCCTGCCTTGGTGCAACAATATCAGAGTGCGATCATATCGGTGCGCACTAATTAGGATAGTATTCTCTTGGCTAATGAGGTCTGTCTTCCACATTATTCACACCCGCAGACATCATATTCGTCGTCATGGCGGTCTTTTTGCCATAAGACTTGATGTCTCTAAGGCGTATGATAGCCTTCGATGGGAGTTTATTGACGATATGTTGAAAGCATATGGTTTTCACCCGCGTTGGATTTCCTATATCTCGGCGTGCATCCGGACAGTCCCTTATCGTGTATTGATTAATGGAAATCCTGGGGCACCCATTCATCCAACTCTTGGTCACCCTGTTTATTTATCCTTACGCAGGATTATCATTCTCGTTTGTTACAGCATGAGCAACAAGAAGGTAATATTCATGGCATTAGAATTAGTCATTCTGGTTCTCCGATAGTGCATCTTATGTACGCAGATGATATACAATTATTTGGTCGAGCAACATCTCGCGAGCTACTAATCTCATGATCGTGATTTATTGCTGGTCTTCAACTTAATCACTTCAAATCTACAGTTCTTTGTGATGTTAGGATTTATTTTGTACTTCATAATAAATCATCATAATGACAAAACTTCAATATCATAATATAATAAAATATTATAAACTTTAGTTATAGAAAACATACTTTGAGCCATAGAAGAAATCTAAGCCTCAATAAGGAAATCAGTTTCTCTCTCTCAGCCTTTTTCTGTTTCACAGAGAATGCTTTTGTTGATGGAAATTAAACCTCTGTTATTCTTTTATAGGCAGAGAGAGGACCGTTCCTGATAGTGTTATATATGTGTTTATTATCAGGACTGTAACTGTCCAAGATAAATACTCTTAATTATACGTTCCATCAACGTATATACCAGAAACGTTATCTTTTCATGTTGACCTATTTACGTGGCACGTGGGCCACATTAAGTGAGATATTAAAATATCTTACATTCTCCCACTTGGCCCATATGACATAATTTATCTTCCAAAACATAATGCGCATATCATAAAGATAAATTCTTCTACATTGGTCATATCATAGTATCATAATTAGGTATAGACTAATACGGATCATAGCGGTTCCATATCATTAAATCGACATAGTTCCTTCTATGTACCACAATATTAGTTTTGTATTTAATATGATCTATAAGTGAAAAAGATCAATAATGGTCCACTTTAATGTCTCTGTTAGAGACTAAAATCCTGTCAAACATTTATGTATATACCAATGGTATTAAAACAGGATATCATAAGTATCAGAAACAATATATAAATGAGCTCAAAGTGTCAAACACATTAATTATCATAAACTCATTAAAACTTTACAATAATGCCCATCCTTTCAACATGTCCAGTAAATGTCTTTGGAGGCAATCCTTTAGTCATCGGATCCGTAATCATAAGATTGGTGCTAATATGTTCAATAGACACTTTTTGTTTCTGAACTTCTTCTTTAACGGCAAGGTATTTTAATTCCATATGTTTAGCACCCTTTGAATACTTGTCATTTTTGGAGAAGAAGACTGTTGCAGAATTATCACAATAAATTTTCAGCGGCTTTGCAATACTGTCGACTATTCTAAGTCCTGAAATAAAGTTCCGCAACCATAATCCTTGAATTGTGGCCTCAAAGCATGCCACAAACTCAGCTTCCATAGTGAATGTAGCAATGATAGACTGCTTCGCACTTTTCCATGAAATTGCTCCTCCAGCAAGTAGGAACAAGTAGCCAAATGTGGATTTTCTTGTATCAACACATCCAGCAAAATCTGAATCTGAATATCCAATCACCTCAAGATGATCAATACTTTCTTTGCAGCTTTCCAATGATCCAATCCAGGATTACTTTGATATCGGCCAAGCATTCCAACAGCAAAACTAATGTCTTGCCTCGTACAAGTCTGGGCATACATTAAGCTCCCAGCAATTGATGCATAAGGAATTTCTTCTATTTGTTTGCGTTCCAATTCATTCTGTGGGCATTGCATAATGCTGAATTTATCTCCTTTCTGAATTGGAACAATACTTGATGAACATTTTTCCATTTTAAATCTCTTTAGAACTTTATCGATATATGCTTTCTGAGACAACCCTAACAATCCTTGTGTTCTATCCCAGAATATTTCTATTCCAATCACATAAGTTGCCTCTCCCATATCCTTCATTTCAAATTTCTTAGAGAGAAATTTCTTGGTCTCATATAATAAACCAAGATTATTAGTAGCAAGTAAGATGCCATCAACATACAAAATAAAAAATATAAACTTGTTCCCACTGATCTTCAGGTATATACACCGATCAACAGTATTTTCCTTAAAACCAAAAGAAGTAATGGTATCATTGAACTTAAGATACCATTGGCGGGAAGCTTGTTTAAGTCCGTATATTGATTTCTTAAGTTTACACACCATATGTTCTTTTCCTTCAATGGAAAAACCTTCAGGTTGATCCATATACACTTCTTCCTCTAAATTCCCATTCAGAAAGGCAGTTTTCACGTCCATTTGATGTAACTCCAAGTCATAATGAGCTACCAAAGCCATAATAATTCTAAGAGAGTCTTTCTTAGATACAGGTGAGAAAGTCTCCTTATAGTCAATACCATCTTTCTGAGTAAAGCCTTTGGCAACAAGTCTGGCCTTGTATCGTTCTATATTGCCATTTGAGTCACGTTTGGTCTTAAAGACCCATTTACACTCGACTCTTTTACTACTACCAGGCAATTCAACAAGGTCCCAAACATCATTCTGTTCCATTGATTTTAACTCATCTTTCATGGCATCTACCCATTCAGTAGAATTAACACTTTTTATGGCTTGTGAAAACGAAACTGGATCTTCATCAATTCCCAAGTCAAATTCTGACTCTTGTAGATATACCAGATAATCATCAGAAATAGCAGACCTTCTTTGTCTTTAGACCTTCTTAATGCTATTCCTTGTGGTTCTTCTATTGTAGGTTCATTAACATTATCATTATTGTGAGTAATCTGATCATTTATTTGTTGTTCTTGTCCATTGTTCAACGGTTCAACAATTGGATGAACAACAACTTTAGAAGAAGTTAACGGTAAAGGAACTTGTACCCTAACTTCTTGAATTTTCACTTTTCGTGGTTCCTGACTCCCACTAACTTCACCATTCTCAATGAACTTAGCATTTCCAGTTTCAACAATTCTTGTACTATGGTTAGGACAATAAAATCTATACCCTTTAGACTTTTCTGGATAACCAATGAAGAAACCACTGGTTGTTCTTAAATCCAATTTCTTTTCTTGTGGATTATAGATTCTTACTTCTGCCGGACAACCCCAAACATGCAGGTGTCTTAAACTGGGCTTCCTTCCGGTCCACAGTTCAAAAGGAGTCTTAGGAACTGCCTTACTAGGAACCTTGTTTAATAAATACATGGCAGTTTTCAATGCATGCATCCACAATGATATGGGTAAATACGTATTGCTTATCATACTCCTAACCATGTCCAATAAGGTACGATTACGCCTTTCTGCTACACCATTTTGTTGTGGTGTACCGGGCATAGTGTATTAAGTACATATGCCACGCTTTTCAAGGAATTTAGCAAATGGACCTGGGCATTGCCCGGTTTTATTATACTTTCCATAAAATTCACCACCTCTATCAGACCTGACGATTTTTACCTTTTTATCTAATTGTCTCTCAACTTCATTAATAAATACCTCGAGAGCATTTATCGATTGAGATTTTTTATGCAATAAATAGACATAACCATAACGTAAAAAATCATCAATAAAAGTGATAAAATATTTTTCTCCACTAAAAAATGAAACATCAAAAGGTCCACATATATCAGTGTGTATTATTTCAAGGAGTTGTGTGCTCCTTGTGGCTCCTTTCTTTGCGTGTTTTGTTTGTTTTCCTTTAATACAATCCACACAAACACCAAGATCGGTAAAATCCAAGTCTGGGAGGATTTCATTCATTACCAACCTTTTTAATCTTTCTTTTGAAACATGACCCAGACGTTTATGCCACAAGTAAGCTGAACTTTCATTGACTAGACCACGTTTAATTCCAACATTATGATGCAGAGTTAAAAGAGTCTCAACAAAAAGATCATCAAGTTTCAATTTGTATAAACCATCACAAAGATTACCAGAACCAATGAAATAATTTTTCTTAAGCAAACTGAAACATCCATTCCCAAATTTAAAAGAGTATCCAGCTGAATCAAGTTTAGACAAAGAAACTAAATTACGAGAAACAGAAGGTACGTAAAGAGTTTGACATAAATCTAAGTGATGTCCTGTGTCTAAAATCAAACGATAAGTTCCAATAGCTTCAACTGGAGCTTTGACACGATTCCCCATAAAAATAAACTTTTTATTTGGATTTGTGATTTGGGTCGTAAGAAATCCCTGCGTCGTATTTGAAACATGAGTGGTACAGCCAGAATCAAGCCACCAAGTATGATAAGAAACTTCAACTAAATTTGATTCGAAACATACGAAAGCACTAGGCTTACCTTTCTTTTCGAACCATGCCTTACGTTTCAGGCAATCTTTCTGAAAGTGTTCAAGTTTCTTGCAGAAATGACACTTATCATTTTTATGTTCCTTTTTCTGGATTTGAGCAGATGACCGATTCACTTTCAATGGTTCTTGCTTGCCCTTTCCATGCTTCTTTCCGGCTTTCTTTCTAGCTCCTTGATTACTTACGAAATGAATAGTATGAGTTCCTTGACTCTTAAGCCTCGTTTCCTCTTGAACAAGCATACTGTGAAGTTTATTCACATTCCATTTATCTTTCATGGTGTTGTAATTCATTTGGAACGGACCATATTCAAGAGGAAGTGAGTTTATAATAAACTGTACAAGGAAATTCTCATCCACATTCATTCCTAAAAACTTAAGTCTTGCTGCAATATTTGTCATTTCAATGACGTGCTCATGCATGCTACGAGAACCATCGAACTTCATGGTGGTTAAGGTAGCCATTAATGTCCCAGCAAGTGACTTATCAGCAGTTTGGGAGCGTTCTTCCACAAGTTTCATAAATTCTTTAGCACTATCAATTTTGGGAAGAGTAGACTTGATGTTGTTTGCTACACTCATTCGCATAAACATTAAGCTTAATCTGTTTGATCTTTCCCAAGCTTCATGGAAAATTTTTTCTTCATCACTGCTAGTATCAGTAATAGTAGCAGGTTTCACAGTTTGAAGTGACAAATCAAGATCCAAAACACCTAAGTGAAATTGGATTTGTTCACTCCAATCAGAGAGATTAAGCCCATTAAACATTAGAACAGACGAAGCATGCGAATGAAGAGAAACGGGAACAGGTACTGCAAGAATAATATAATGCTCATATATTAACGCTTTGAGTTGTAACTTAAACACAATATAAATTCAGACACTTAATTCAAATAAAACAATAAGTATATACCGGTGTTCTCCTTTGGGTGATACAACGGCATACCATGATAAACATAATGATGCTTATAAATTTACTGTAATTTAGTAATTTAATATATCCCACTTAAATCAGTTTGCTATCTTTGGATATACAAAACTAATCTAATGAAATATATTAATTACCACCTTCATATTCATAAATTATAAGGACAACTGATCAACCTTTGGGCGATCCATAAATGTCTTATAATTATGAATTTTTAATTACCCATAATATTCTATAAGATCATTTCAATTCTAAGCATCACATACTTATGGGTAATTAAATTATCAATTATACAATCTAAAATTTACGTGACCTTATGGTTCGACCACTTTGGTGATTAACATACCAACATAAGGTAAATTTAAATTGTATAATGTCAATAATCATCATCATCATCATAATATATCAATAACCGTACAGGTTTATCTTGTCCTTAACTGGTATTAATTTAAAATACAAGATATAACATGCTCAAAATAATGGGCTGAACCGAAAGCATTAACATAACCCAAACCGTAATAAATAATATTGAACCGAAATCATTAATATAAACCCGGACTGGATTTCTTAATATTAGACCGAACCGAAATAAAATAAGTCAGGTCGGTCCGGCTCGGTTCTTAGCTTGGTTTAGATCTTAAGTCGGCCCTTTTTTTTTAATAAGGACCGGACCGGTTTGGTCCGGTTTACTTTATAAGGGTTCAAAGGGTCATCCTCTTCACGAGGATGCCCTAAATCTGTTTACTGTAGCAGGCGACGGCAGCCATGGGCGCCACTGCCGCCGCCTTAGTCCTTCAGCGGCCAAAGGCCGCTTATCCTCCATTCTGGTCCCCCCGTGATTCTCGCCGGAGCACTGGCGACTGCACAAGGAGGAACTCGGCAGTGCCAGGATCGTCATCGGCCTCGTCGACGGTTGCGACGGCGATCGGGACGTGTGGTAGCAGCATGGGTGGCGGCCATGGACGTCGCCACCACGGGGCGACACGATGGCGGCCGAAAGGGCTGCCCTTTCTGTGTTTCTGCAAGCGACATGGCTGCGATTGTGACGGCATCAAGGGCGGCGGCCATGGACGCCGCCGCCACGGGGCTCCACTATGGCGACAATGCCGCCGGCGGCCAAAAGGTAATTTTTTTTATATACTGTCATGGCATCGGCCATGGACACCGACGCCGCCGCCAATGAGTGACATCATGGCGGCCGAAAGGGCCGCCCTTTATTCTTTTACGGCGAGGCCGACGACGGCCAAAAGCCTTTTTTTTTCTCTGTTGTCATGGCAGCGACCATGGACGCCACCGCCGATCAGTGACAACATGGCGGCCAAAAGGGCCGCCCTTTCTTCTCCTTTTACGGCAACGCCGGAGATGGCCAAAAGCCGTCTCCTTTTTTTTATACTGACGGCTGGCTTGCACCGCCAGCGTGCTAACGGCTAGTGGTCTGACCAGTTGCCACTCCTACAGCAATTATTTTGCTTCGGGGTCAGCCATGGCGGCGGTCGAAAGAGCAAATACAGATCTTCCATCGCCACGACATAGACATGTGCCGACAGTCAACATCCGGCGCCGGCGACACATCAGGATATTGAGGAGAAGCATATAATGTCGCGGAAGCGTATAATGTACCAGAATCAAATGTGCTCCAATACCAATTATTAGGATTTATTTTGTACTTCATAATAAATCATCGTAATGACAAAACTTCAATATCATAATATAATAAAATATTATAAACTTTAGTTATAGAAAACATACCTTGAGCCATAGAAGAAATCTAAGCCTCAATAAGGAAATCAGTTTCTCTCTCTTAGCCTTTTTCTGTTTCACAGAGAATGCTTTTGTTGATGGAAATTAAACCTCTGTTATTCTTTTATAGGCAGAGAGAGGACCGTTCCTGATAGTGTTATATATGTGTTTATTATCAGGACTGTAATTGTCCAAGATAAATACTCTTAATTATACGTTCCATCAACGTATATATCAGAAACATTATCTTTTCATGTTGACCTATTTACGTGACACGTGGGCCACATTAAGTGAGATATTAAAATATCTTACATGTGAGTCATAATGTGCTTGGCCATGTCAAAACTCAACTTTGGGCCATTTTTATGATGCCTGCAGTTAACATTTTGAATCGGTACCTTGGAGTTCCTGTCGTTAAGGGGATAGTTCCTAAGCAAGCATTGTGTTGATCTCATTCAGTCTGTTGATCATTCTTTGTCTGGATGGTCGGCACAACTATTAAGTCAGGGTGGTCATACTACGTTAATTCAATCAGTTTATCAAGCAAAGCCGATGCACATTATGCCAGTTCATGAGCTACCAAAGGCAGTCTGCACAATCTTGAATCATAAAGCTCGTGACTATTTTTGGTGGTCTAAGGATTGTCGAGCTTTCCTCACAATTAATTGGAATGCGCTGTGCTGGCCTCATCGGTTGGGTGTTCTCAATTTCAAAGAATCGCCAGCGTTTAACCAAGCGTTGTTACTCAAGAACCACTGGGCCTGTATTACAACTCAACCTATCCTCTGGATTTCTAAGTTTCGGCTCAAATATAGTCGCCATTTTAGTTCTTTCCATGGCCCCCCACGAGTTGCTTCTGGATTTGCCCGAAGTTTCTTTCGTCATCATGATAAACTCCACTTCGGGCTTGCTTGGATCATTGGTGATGGAACTACTATACTTATTCGCGACTCCTCTTGGTGGCTATCTCATCTTGTGGACTCCTTACAGGATATTGTCTGGCCATCTCAATTTCAGGTTATAGCTAATCTTCTTCACCCTCTCACAGGTATGTGGGATCATGAGGCCCTGACAGTCTTGAATTCTCATCTTGCTAATTAAATTGCTGCTATCCAAACTGATCGTATTCAACCTGATTTACCTATTTGGAGACATACTAGTTCTAGACAATTCAATGTTGCATCAACATATCAAGCCATTAGGAGGCAATCCCCTATGCCTCTATCACAACCTTATTGGAAATATACGGAACACCCATAAAAATTGTAAGCTAAAAAGTAATTGAATTAAAATTATGTAACCATTGGCACATTGGCATTGACACGAAAATGTGTCTATGGTTCGAGGCAGTCTTATTTGTACAACTCCAAAACATAATTAAACCTAATTTTAGAGGATAAAATGATCTTAACCCATTCTTGGTCATTCTTTGGATGTCCCAGAGTTTGGAGGAGGCAATAAAGATTAGAGTTTAAAGGTTGGAGAAGAAATAGAAGAATTATTGGCTTCTACACGTTGGATTCGACGTAGGAAAGCTAACAACAATATATTTTGTGTTGTCATCAAATTAAAAACATCACGTTAGATTGTTGTATTATGTATGTTTGAATGAAAATACATGAATTTTAGAATAAAAGCTAATGACTTAAACATTATATCATGATAGAAAGAGTTATATGTTTGATTATCATGTTATGAAAGGGAGATACGACAAAAAAGGATTGATACCATGCTTTAGTGCATGGAATTGCAAGGTAATGAAGAATTGAAAAGAAATTATGGATTGTTTCGATGTAATCGTGCTTGTTTCATGTTATAACGAGTGATTGTATATGGTTTCATCTTTGAAGAAGAATTATGATGATGAGAATACGATTTCATGCAAAAGTATGTTGTAAGATGTTTCTATGAATGATGTAATACTATTAGAATTGTATTTGCATGAATTGGAATTAAATAGAATCGAATTGAAAACTGCATATCTGGAATCTGTTGAGGGCACCGACACATCACCAAATCGACACCAAATTGTGTCGATGACCATATGTTGATGGTTCAAGATATTAAAAATGTTATGAATTTTATGTTATAGTTTTACTATAGTAATAGTTGAGTTGTATTACTCATGAATACTGAATATAGTAGAAAAGAAAGTAGAATTTTTGTTTTATGCACCATCTACAAAAATTCATAGACACAAAAATTTGTCGATAACAAGTTGTCGATAGGCATTACAGCAGAACAGATAGATGAATTTTGAATTGAGGAAAAGTTCTATAATTATAATACCTAGGAATTAATGTGAAATTATAATTAAGGAATTGTCTTGGAACTATAAGAGTTAAGATAATGAACTAATGTGTATAAATATTAATAAGATGCCATAATCTACACTATAGAAAGAAATAGTAAAATTAGAAAAAATAAGATGAACTATTTAAGGTTCTAGAAGAGGACCAACAAAAGAAGAATGAAGAATAGAATGGAAATAGTAACAAGAGATGTTACAATAAAATATTATAGAAAATGTAGACATGTTAGGGTGAATGTTAGAGTTAGTCACCCATAGTTTACGACAAGAACTTGAATGAGATATATGAGTATGACCATCTCTTTGGGTATTAACTTGGACTATGAAGGATGGAATTGAAGAAATAAATCAGGAGACACAAGAGCAACCATGTTAGTTGGAAGGCATAAACCCAGACTGAGGTTGGCCACCTTGGGGGTTTAAATACACAAGATATCAAAGTAAGTATACAGGATTACGATAAAGTTCATGGTGCCTGTATTCCAAATTGAATAGGACTATGAATTCACTTCGGGAGTACTCCCTGTTCGAGCGTGGATGACAAGGGGGTCAAATGAAAGAAGAAATTATAAGACATATTCCTCAATAGAATAGATCATGTAGGCAACATTTAGGACTAGAGACTTTTCAAGAGAATGGTTCATAAATAAGAGATAACTAGGAAAATTTCATAAGATAATAGATCGTATGAGATTCACCATAGGAATGAAGGTATAAGCCATGAAAAGAAAAAAATAAAACGTTATGGAAATTCAGTAGGAAAATAATCCTAAAAATGAGTCATTGAGAGTAGATCAAGGCATGATGAAGAATATCTCTAATTATTGTTTGATGTAGCTTTACTCTTGAATATATTTAATATTATTGTGCTTAATGTTAGTTATAGACTTTCCTATTGAGGAGTCCATACTCAGGGGCTGTTTGGGAGGCCATACGATGATCGTAGGAAAAGAAAAAATTTTAATTTTTATTTGATGATTGAAGTATGGGTTTTGGGGATTCAAAAGGGAGAAATGAATGATGGAAGGGTAAGTATGGTCATTCGTCACAAGATTCCCATTTAAAAACCCATTTGACAAGTGAATGTCCTCATGAGGACATTCACATCAAGAATGAAAATGACCATTATGATCATTCACCTACTAAAGGTAAATGAAAAATGAAATGTACTTCCCAAACTCTTTTTAATGGGAAATGGTGAGAAATGATGGGAAATGAAGTGGGAAATGGCCTCCCAAATAGCCCCTCAATTATACCTTTTTTACATAGGTTTTGAAGAGTAAGTTTAGGAGTATTGGGACGCGGGCGATAGCCAGAGAGTAGATGTAATAGGAGTTATTTTCTTTTAAATACAATTTACTTTGATTAAAGTTAGGCATGTGTGTGCTAAGAATATTTTATTGTAATAAAATATTAATTTTACTCTTGAATGTATTTAATACTGTTGTGCTTTTAATATTGGTTATAGACTTCTCTATTGAGGAGTCTATACATAGTTGTACCTTTTTTACATAGATTTTGAAGAGTAAGTTTAGGAGTATTAGGGCGCAGACGATAGCCAGAGACAGTAGATGTAGCAGGAGTTATTTCCTTTTAAATACAATTTACTTTGATTAAAGTTAAGCATGTGTGTGTGCTAATAATATTTTATTATAATAATATATTAATTTTATTATGGCTCATGTATGCATTGACCCCGGATCCTGTTTGATTTAAATCCGAATACTAGTATTATGGTTTTAATTAATATTATGTTCGAAAATTGATTCCATAAGGTATTGGCCCAACAATGTGTTTGATTATATTTTTTAATGTTGATGGGCTCGAACTTTGGCTTCAATGTTTATGAATTTTGAATAAAGTACTTATGGTCTTCCACCATAAAAAATTTACTCCGATTTTTTTATTATTGAAATTGAGGCATTAGAGTATATTTGGCAACCTAAGCTACCTCATTGCATTAGGTTTTTTACATGGAAGTGATGTCAAGGTGTGCTCTTTCCGCAAGACCTGCTTGTGCAACGGCTTGGATTACGACCCGAAATGTGTATTTTTTGGAGAGCGTCTAGCATGACCGAATTTGGGGACCAGATTGCAGGACCCCAGGCCTGGGGATCTGCAATTGTGCATCCCCATGTAAACTCACATGGGGATGCACAATTGCAGATCCCCAGGCCTGGGGTCCTGCAATCTGGTCCCCAAATTTGGTCAGCAAAACATTTTCCTATTTTTTGTGGCCTGGAACCGGAAACTGCCGCCCATCTGTTTCTCTTCTGCCCGTACTCAAATCGGCCATGTCAGCATTTAACCGGATTGCACTCCATTCCACCAGATGCTACACTACCTTCTTGGACCACTGCACTACTTCACATTGCGCATCTTCGACTAGTAGTGATCTCTCGTTGCAGATCTATATAATTCTGGCTTGGACTTTGTGGCGTTATCGTAACATTTCAAAGTTTCAGGACGCTACCTTCAACCTAAAGCAGATACTACATCAACTCCAGGTTTTAATTGCCCAGTACATTGGTGCACATCAAGTATCTGCTCAGTCGTCACCCTTGGTAAGGAAGCAGGAAATTTATATTTTATGGTGGCCTCCTCCTCCGTCATAGTTTCTTCTTAACTTTGACGGGGCCTTTGAGGCACTCCTTCATCTGGTGCAGTTGCTGCTGTTATATAGGATGCGAACTTGTGCTTCATCTCAGCCTGTGCCTTCCAAACTCATGCCTCCAATGCCCTTGTTGCGGAGGCCACAGGATGTTTACTGGGAATTCACCTTGCCCTTTATAAAGGAATTACCAATCTTATTATACAAGGCGATTCCAAAGTTCTCATTGATATTCTCTCTGAGGATACGTCCTCTTGTGGCTGCTATGCGTCGACTTTTGGCAAATTTCCAGTCAGTCCGGTTTACTCATATCTATAGATAGGGGAATATGACTGCTGATTTCCTTTGTAATTTTGCTCTTGATCACTTTTCATGTAGCTGCACCTCCAGTCGAGTTACTTTCTGTTCTAAGGGCTGATTTTGTGGGATGTATGTATGATAGATTAATAAAGTTCAGGGCCTGCTAGTTTGGCCTTCGTTGGGAAAAAAAACCCGTTGGTTATAGGAAATGGAGGAATTAAGAGAGACACAATTGATGAGGAAGGCCCTGTTTGGTTAGGGATTTTAGGGGTGAGAAAGTAAGATTTTAGGGAAGAAGTTTGGAATAGGAAATAAGGTGTTTGATTGACAAGAATTCATTATCCTAAAAGAATTTAGGTCACGGTGGCATTTCCTATAATTTTTGAAAAAAGATAAGGTAAAACGCCCCTGTCTTTTTTCAAAAATTACAGGAAATATCACCGGAAGAAGTGAATTGAAATTTATTTGAAAAATATTCTTTTTTGGAGATTTTTCAAAAGAAGTTGGATTCTTTTAAGGCTACCAAACGGAGCCGAAGTGTTGGATGAGTAGTTCACCATACCACGGTCAAGCCAGCCCACCCCACTTATACACAAACGGACGAGAATACACAAACAGTTGACATATACCGAGCATTGAAGTGGTTGCCTAAAACTTGAGGTGGTAAACCACTCATCCAAAGTGCAAGGAGAATGGTGTCACACGTCTCCATTCGGCCTTTACTTGTTTAGAATAATCAATTATCACAAGAATGATACTGCTGTCGTCTAAATTTCCGTATGGGGTTGAAAAATCAGCTCATCTATGAGGTGTTTCAGTTATCCACTTTATCCGGTAGATTTTTCCAAAATAATCCAAGTAGATGGAACTAATTTTTCACGCCCCAAACGGCCCCTTATTATCATCGTAACTCATCCCAATGGCAAGTGGTATAATAATATTATTGCAAAAAAAAGTGTTATCATAATAACCAAAGGGTACATGTCAGAATGTTGCTTTGTATAAGAGGTATTGATCCGTACACCTAGGACCTCCATATGAGTAGGGATGGAACTTGGGTCGGGTTTTTACCCGACCCGACAAGACCCGGCCTTATTGGGCCGGTTCTGGGATTGCTTATGCAATACCCGGTTCCGGTTCCGGGTCTGAAAGAGGAACCGACCCATCGGGTCGGGTCGGGTCCGGGTTTTCATGTAAAACCCGGACCCGACCCGGGTACATGATAGATATATATATATATATCATATACTTGGACCCATATTTATTTTTTTTTATGAATATTTTTTTTGGGCGAAAGCACTCATATCTCTTGATTTGAGTAGTTTGGATTTTTATAGATATATATTATTAATAAAAAAATTAAAAGAGTTAATAGTTTAATGTATATGACATTAAAAATATAAAAAAACTGGTACCGGGTCGGGGCGGGGCGGGTCCGGGTTTCAAGTTCTGGTACCGGGGCGGGTCCGGGTCCTTGAAACTGGACCCGTAGTGGGTCTGGGACGGTTCTGGGTTTGAAGAATTAAAATGGTTCCGGGGCCGGGTATGCCAATACCCGGCCCAAACCCGCCCCGGTTCCATCCCTACATATGAGAAGATCATTAGAAAATGATCAGGTACATAACATTGATTCTGCATTATTAAAATATTATACATTATCATTAAGGTTAAGGGTAAATATCATAAAATTATGAGCCCCGGTAGCCTCCGGGCGTCCGGAGAGGAGCTTCTCTCCGGGCGCCCTATCTCAACCGTCGGATCTCATCCGACGGTTTGAGATCACTCTCCTCTCCCCTCCCCCCTCTCTCCCCCCCTCTCCCTCTGGTTCGACGGGGCGCCCGCCACCCCGGCGCCGCCCCGTCGCCCCGGTGACCACCTTCCCTCTCCCTCTCCCTCTCTCCCCCTCTCTCTGGCTCCTTCCGCCTCCGCCCCGGCGATCCCCCTCCCGCCGTCTCCTCTGGTTCGACGGGGTACCCTCGCCGTGGCGGTGGGGCAGCGAAAGGTGGAGAGCTCCACCTTTCGCTGCCCCACCGCCACGGCGAGGGTGCCCCGTCGAGCCAGAGGAGACGGCGGGAGGGGGTCGCTGGGGTGGGAGAGAGGAAGAGGGGTCATCGGGCGTCGCCGGGGCGGAGGCGAAGGGAGCAAGAGGGAGGGGGAGAGAGGAAGGGGGAGGGGGAACGGGGTCGCCGGGGCGGCGAGGCATCGCCGGGGTGGCGGAGCGCCCCGTTGAATCAGAGGGAGAGGGGGAGAGGGAGGGAGGGGGAGAGGAGGGTCTCAACCGTCAGATGAGATCCGATGGTTGAGATAAGGTCACCCGGAGAGAAGCCTCTCTCCGGGCGACCGAGAGGCTAACTTTTTCCTAAAATTATTGTCTGATACCTTTTCTTTATGGAAAAAACTAGCCAGCACTGAGCTGACGGCTGGCAGCACTACACACACTGTAGCATCGGCAAGACCAACTTTTGTTTTTCTAGTCGTACTTATCTGATATCTACCGAAAGTTTTAAGAGTCCCGATAGCCTGCAAACTCTCTTGTCGATTACTTTAATAGCCGTCCGATTTGATCGGACAGCTATGATGGGTTTTTTAATAAAAACTCGTCCCTCCCCTGATGCCCCTCCCCCTCCCCCCCTCGCCCTCCTCCCTCGTCGCCCCTCTTCCACCCTCGCCCTCGCTCTCGTCCTTCCCTCGCCGCCCTCGTTGCCGCTACTATCGCCCACCGAGACGGCTCTCCGTGCAACCTCCTCCGGAGAGAAGCTAGTTGTCCAAAGTTATGATTTTTAATCTCATTTTCAAAATTGCAAATGTATGATTTTTAACCTCATTTTCGAAGTTGCAATGTATTGGCACAAGATATTTTGTGCTTGATAGTTTGGCTAAATTGCCAAATTTTGGGGCACTTTAGGTTTCAGTTTCTAGGATTGATATATGTATTCAGATGGTTTAAATTACTAAACATAAAGAGTATGTGTTGAAGGCATCTGACGAGGCTTGCTTCGGATCTCGGTCTGATTGCATGGGCAAGCGGGTTTAATCATCTGTCTGCCTCCTGTATTTCGCAAACCACCTGATACACACAAACTTGAGAAATATGGTGGTTTACATGAAACAGACTTAAAAAAACATGGGTTTTAGAGAGCACTATAATGTATCATAATATTCTTGCAGTTGTCGAGAAAAGCTTTGAAGAAATGAGGTACAAAGATGAACATCCACTAATCATTAATTTGTTGAATTGGATGGAGAATTCATCGAGTTTGTACCACTTGATGCTTATATAGGTTTCTATGATTTAGTACATCCGGAGATGATAAAGGGACTTATTGTGAAAGAAGACTTGAAGCTAAACAGAGTCGCATCTTATTTTATACAGTCTAGTTTGCAAAAGCAGATCCAGTAGTTTAGTGGCATAGATATGTGGACTGTCATAATACCTATTACAGAATTTAGTGAAGCTGGACATGGAGAAATCACTAACTGAAACAGGATGCTCTCCTCTCCTGGACTACTGTAGTGGTTTGTAGTTTCTTACATGGACTAATGTTGATTTTGAACTTGGATGTGATAATAGATAGGACACTAAAGTCATAGTAGTAACTGGCCCTGCTCGAACCTACTGTGTTGGCGGAAATCAGAAAGCAAGTGTTGACTTAAATTATGTGCCATTCGAATTTGGGAAGCGGTATTTTCCTCGATGCTCGTATATTTTGAATGAGATCATGGATAATGATGACTTGACCAACCTTGCATTTGAGAATCCAGAAGAGCAGATTAAGAAAAAGAAGAGAGTTGTTGAAATCCAGGATATGCTGAAAGAAGCTTTCAAGGAAGACAAAGAGGAGAGAGAAAAGTCCGTTATATCATCTTCTTCTTCATCTACATCCATCGGAGCATTTTCATCTTCCCTTCGCTGGAAATGAGCTTAAAAAGATGACAGAGGGTTGTTCCATGTTTTGATACATGTTCTCAATTACTCTTTTAATGCAATATTAATTCAATGTCAGATATTAGCTCAAGAGTTGCTGCTCTTTGTGGAGAGTGCTAAACTTATTACAAATACCAGAACAAACTCAAAAAGTACAAAATTGTATATAGTGGATGGCAGATGAACAATCTCACTATGATTTGCAGTTTTGCAAGTTGTGCATATTCTTTTTCCATGACATTGCCCTGCATTTGAGTTACACTAATTTGAAAAAACGATTACTAACTCTTACATTTCCTCCATCAAATTTTCAAGCTAAGGAATTGTTGTAACCAATGGTGGTATTAATGTGAATCATATAGATTCTGAGAACACTGCACAAATAAGGCACAACTCCTAATTTTTCCGCATATGATACATTATGGTGCTCTCTAAAACCCATATTTTTTAAGTCTGTTTCATGTAAACCACCATATTTCTCAACACTACCATGTTACTCCTTTTCTAGGATCTTGGTGGATTCGAACTACCATATCTCAAGATTAGAAATCACCTACTCTTGAGTGCTCTATCCATTTGAGCTAAAGATCCATCAACAAAAACAAAGTTTTGAGGAGAGGAGAAATTTTTTTCAAGCCCTGATTCCTATATTCATCAGCTGAACTTCAAACATAAACTATATCAAAATCAACTTGAAAGATGAACTATCCATTTGAGATGAACTATCCGGAAACAAGTCTTCTCCTGCTTGGGCCGAGCAGAGCTTCTCAGATTCCTTTTGTTACAAACTATGCACAATTTCAAAACCGTAGTCTCCTGATCCAAAAAATAGTTGGAGCGCTCGCGTTCTCCTTTCAAGTTCCTTTGGCCAGAATGTCTTTCATTGTGATTCCTAAAAAGATACCAGAGTAATTTATTGCAATCATCTAAAGAAAGAAAATTATATGATTTAGAAATCTCATAGTGAAGGAGGAGCAGTTTACAACTTAACAATCTTCTTTAAGTCTATAAACCAAGTTTTACCTGCTATTATACTCAGCACATGCGGAGCCCATCATCTGTACGTCCATGCATAGAGCTTGCAGCAGCTGACATCACACTGCGACCCGGCACATTGCTTGTATAGGATTGACCCGGCACATTGCTAGTATAGGATTGCAGACTAAAAAAACATTCTAATTGACAACAGAGAGAGGCAAGAAAAGTTTAAAGCTGCCCAGGAATGCAATTTAAACGAACTCCAACTGTCCTCATTCAAATGCCGTTACCAGATACCTGACACGAGCCTAGAACAAATGCCCAAGTAAGCATAGCGATTACAACTTCTTAACTCAAAATTTTGAAAATTCAAATTTTGTAGTGGAAATCTTTAGCAATTTTGAAATAGTCACTTTCTTTCATAGTCGTAAATCACCTTTTGAATCAAACTAAGGCCTATTCGCCACTGTTACAGGCAATATAAAATTTAAAGAATGCAGGACTTCACTTCAAGAAGGAGTACTCTACCATCTTAAAAATCGAAATTCCAGAGTCAAAAAATTAACTCGTAGGCTAACAATAAGAAAATCAAATTAATCAATTATTACATAATCAGCACAACAATAACTAATACTCCTATATAGGTGGAATCGAGTTCTTTTGAAGCAAAACGAGGAATGGAAAATGGATTCTTGAAGATGGAATAAATTGATAGACTTAAACGATTGGAATATGTTTGTAATACATATTCTCGAATAGGTTGGAAATCGTACATGAGGGCGGAGGAGGATGTACGGTGGGCCGACGAGGCGTGTCCAGAGAGACGAGGATGGAGGAGGGGCGATGAGGGAGGCGATTGGGAGTGGCGACTGTCGGGGGAGAGGAAGAGGATAGTGGTGTCGGGGGAATAGGGTAAAAAAAACCCGTTAAAACCCGCCTCAATCGATCACTTTGCATCTAACGGTTAATAACAAAACCGACTGGAGAGAGCTTCTCTCCAATTGGTTGGAGAGTACCTTTTTCCAAGTTTTAAAAACCGGATCGATCATTTCTAGGCTCTGGATCAACTCGGTTGCTGACATCATTATATAAAAAAAAATCCGTCACGGAAGACCGGTCACTTTAATTTAATATGGGACAGAGAGAGTATAAAAGAAGTATGAATCATCGAAGATACCATCATTCTTCTCCTGAATTGAGTTGCACTGACTTCTTCCTCCCAAGTTCAGAGACTTCTTAGACATGGAATCAGGGCTGAGGCAACTGATCATTTTTTCAAGCCCATCTAAGGGGCATATCAACCCCATGCTTCAACTGGCCACACCCGTCTCCTCCAAAGGCTTCTCCATCATAGTCGTCCACCTATGTCTCAACTCCCCTGACACCTCTGCCTACCCGGCCCTGAGGTTTGAGCCCAGAATCGATGACATATCTGCCCACCAGCTTCGAATATGCGATTCATACCCCTTAACATAGCCCTCAATGAGAACTGTGAAGCGTCCTTCCGCGAGTGCGTAGCTCGACTTCTATCAGAGGATTCATCATCTCCGATTGTAGGCTTGGTCTATGATCTCGTGCCATTTGTACAACCTGTCTCCCAATATATCAAACTGCCGCATACCTTGAATCGGGGGGCTCGACATGGGCAAGGCGACGGTGGCAGGGTTGAGATGGCGGTAAAGGGAGGGGGGTTTATAAAGTCCGGCCCGGCCTGTCGGCCGGGTCATCGGTTCTACCGGCCAGGTTAAATAAACCCGGGCGGGTCAACCTATCGGGTTGAATAGGCCGGGCCGGTCCGGTTTTTAAAACCATGTACCTAGTGATCTTAAATTTGCTGGAAAGGGGTTTCTATTGGGTCGGCCCAGAGCAGTTGCATATGAGAAAAACCAGGGCCACACGTCCGGTTCCGTGACGGGATATTTTCATTGGTGAAAAGCCAACTTGAAAGCTCAACTCGACTCGTATTTCAACTCGAACTCGAACTCAAAGTTGGTCAAGCCAAGTTGGGCTCAACTCGACTTAAAGCTCAAAAATAGTATAAAATTCACAATTTGTATATATTTTCTTTCATATGTCCATCCATATTGTACACTATGTAGGGATTTTATGTCAATCAAGTATCAAGTCTTATTGAATCTAAAACTAACTTTAGACATCTATGAATTCAAACTAATCTTTTGTTTGGGTCATGAATTGGCCGTTTGTAGATGCTATGGATAGTGGATTATATTTGGTCATCATTGCCTTGAATGATGATTTTGTTGTTAGATGTTGGTTTGTTTAAGGCACGACAAAAAAGATACCCCATCTTTTCCTTTGACTTAGACATGGTATTTGGCCATTTAATTTTAATCACAATTAGCTAATATACCTCATGAGATATATCAGTTGATTGGCCCTAAATGGTGGATTTTCTAATTTTATCTACTCATCCACATCTAGCCCCTGGATTATGCCAAATTAAGCTCCAAATGGTTTTTGGGCAATCTAGTTTGAATTATCCCAAAATCCAAGCCCTAAATAAAATGCATATGTCACTCTCTCCTTTCAATATTCATAGTCTAAAATAAGGATATACTCCCTCAGTTCTGAAATATTATGTATATTTAGAAATACTTATTTTTCTAAAATATTGTGTATATGTTGCCAAATTACATAACTTCTTCTTTTCAAAATTGAAAGACTTGGAAGGATTGACTTTAACTTGTTCGTGAACGAGCATACAAGTTGGACTGGACATCAGGGAGAAAGAGTCACGTGACTTCCTTGTGGTTTTATGGTATATTAAAAATAAGAATTTTTCAAATATATATAGTATTTTGAAATAAATAGAATAATAATATAAAAATAAAAATTAACAAAAACCAAGCAAGCTCGCAGCTCAACTCTATTCGGCTCGAACTTGAAAGTGAAAATCCAAGCCCTAAGCTGAATCAGTCTAGATTTCGACTCGATTCCGTTCGAAAACGAGCCCTATATATTATCCTTCCCGGCTCCTACCTTGATTGTCCAAGCTGGTGCTGCTGCTCAGTGCTCTCCCTCCCTCCTTCCATTTTCCCAACTATTCTTGCAAGCAGCACCAGCCATGGCCGCGGCGGCAACAGCGACGCTCCTCCGCTTCCTCCCTCCCGCTGCTAAATCTCCAGACCACTGTTCCTCCTCCTTTTCCACTTTCCTCTCCTCTTCTTCCCCCATGTTTAGCAGTCATGGCCGCCGTTTCTTCCTACTTAAAACCACTCTCCCTTCTCCCATTTCCGCCGTCGCTGCACCGGAGCTCACTTTCGCCGCTAGCCCAGACTTCTCCCAAGGTGGGACTCATCTGCTTGAAATTTCCAAGCTCGGCATCTCCGAGGAGATTGTCGCGGCTCTCTCTCGCAGGGAAATCACCCAGCTCTTCCCCATTCAGGTATAACTCTATCCAATCCTCCTCAGCCTATTCAATTTGCTTTTACCTTTCGTGTTTTGTGAATACGAGCTTCAAGGCGTACTGTGCCTTTTGAGGGCTTTCGTGGGGATTTGAGAAGTGTTTACATTTATAAGTGATGATTTTGCTTGTGAATTTTGTGTATTTGAGACAAGATTGTATCTTTTCTGGGTGTTGCCTCAGAGGGCAGTGCTGGAGCCTGCCATGGAAGGTCGTGACATGATTGGGAGGGCTATTACTGGGTCGGGAAAGACCCTTGCTTTCGGTATTCCTATACTGGACAAAATTATTCGTCACCGACGCCCGAACAGGTCTGTGTTACATTTTTTCTTGTCTAATTTCTACTGTCTATAGTAGAATTTTCAGAATGCAGCGAGGGCCAGTTCTAAATGTGGTAGAATATCACTGTCTGTGAAATCTGTAATAATCGAGACGTGTAGCGATGAATGCATTTCTACATAAAAAATCAAGTTTGGATATAGTTTTTTCTGTTCATATGCTTTGCAGACAGATGATGGTTAGAATTATGAATAAAAGAATTACTTATGAAGGTTGCTCTAGTTGAAAAGAGATGACAAATTGACAGCAAACGACAACTTGATGAATTTCTATTTGCTTGTTTAAAGATTTGTACTTTGTTGGTCGGGTTTTTTGTGATAGTGCAGGGGACTTCTGGGACAAAACTCAGGCACTAAAACGGAGTAGAGAAGTTCAAATATTTTTCCTTTACAGTTTCTCATAAACGTTTCATAGACTGATAAAATTTATTGTCACCAGGCCATTGGATTTATTTTCAATATCTAATCTAATTTAAGAGCATATAAAATGTGTTATCAAACATGTTTAATTTTACCAGATACTTTTGTGTGTACAATGTCGTGTCACAATCATGTTTCTTTATTTTGCAGGTTGTAGTCCTCCACCACCGTATAGGTAACCGAATGGGGACATTATAGAAGTGCGTTCATTTTTCTTTCCTTGCTTCCCTCTATACACATGCATGAGTGTTACAGGCTTCTATTCACACCCATAGATGTTACAGCACATTGTATTCATGATATAAGGTGCTGCTAGTGCTCTATTCAATTTAGGCCTAGAAACAGAGGTTAGCTTTAGAGTAACACGTTCTGATGCTGCTTCATTGTATTGTGGCACTTAATGTATTTGTCTGGCTTGTAGGCGAAAACAAGTTCCCTCGGCTCTGGTGCTGGCACCTACTCGGGAGTTGGCTCGACAAGTGCAGGAGTTTAAAGAATCTGCGCCAAATTTGAGCAGTGCTTGTTTTTATGGTGGAGTACCAATTTCAAACCAATCTCGTGCCCTGGGTTTGGGTATAGACATAGCTGTTGGGACCCCGGGAAGAATTATTGATCTGGTTGAGAGGGGCTCCTTAGACCTGTCCGAAGTCAAATTTTTGGTTCTAGATGAAGCTGACCAATTTGCTTTAGGTAATGGCGAGAACGCGTAGTGGTCGGATTTACGAGAAGGATTGTCAGGAGGCAGAACGGCAGTGGTTGGCTGAGTGGAGGTTGCAGATCATTGGTCGTGGAACCGAGGAAGAACCTTTTCTGATCGACATCGAGGAAGAGCCTGATTTTGAGGAAGATCCGGAAGAAGACCCAGAAGAAGATCCGGAAGAAGATCCAGGGGAAGACCCAGAGGAAGATCCCAAGGAAGAGCATCTGTTCACTGGTTTCTTCATAAACCAGGAGTTTCAGAAGGTCTTAGAGCATCCAGTTTACGTTCGTGCAAAGGATGACCCAGATCTTTTCTATAAGCTGTATCTCAAATTCAAATCCCTAGGTTATAGGTGACCTCACATGACTGATTGGGAGATAGACTGGTATGAGGGTCATCTAGTGTTTGCACCTATGCATGTGTCCTTAGCCATTTTAGACGAGTACCTCTGAGATGTGGTGTTCAGGGACTCGATTAGGAAGCTTTAAAAGTGAGTAGGATCTTTAATAACTCTGCTTTTCTTCCAGGGATTTAGGTGTAACTCTTATTTAGTATTGAATAAAAACTCCGTTTTGAATTCAGTATTGGTGTGTTCTTTGTTTTGCTTGCATTGTTGTTTGTTCTTGTGATGTGGTTTTGACTGTCGCGCTAGTAGTCATGGATTGGAGGAAGAATTAAAATGAAACCTGGAGTTAAGTTCTAATTCTCCCTCTTTCCTTGACTGTAGATTTTCCGAAATAGCGACAACTAGAGCTCGTGGTAGGCGATCGGGTACCGTACCGAATCTTTCTCAGGAAGAAGCCACGAGCCAGAATCTGTCAGATGTGGTAAGGGAGTTGGCAAGGGAATTACTGAATGGCAGAGGTAGTAGCAATTCGCCCAAAATGAAGGTGCCTACCCTAGAACGGTTCAAGAGAGCGGGACCAGCTTTCTCTGGTGATGACAACCCCCTGAAAAGGCTGAGCGATGGGTCGTGGAAGTTGAACGATTGTTTAAGGGTATGAAGGTTTCGGCAGAGGAACAAGTCGTGTTCACAACCGATCTCTTCGTTGGTGAGGCCATATTCTGGTGGGAATCGGCAGAGCAGAATAATTTCGAGGCAGGACAAGAGATCGTGTGGGCAGAATTTAAGGAAGTATTTAATAAGAAATACTTTCCTCCACATGTACAGCGCAGGAAGGAGAAAGAATTCTTGGAACTGGTTCAGGGAAGCATGTCCGTACTTCAATATGAGGCAAAGTTTGAATAGCTGCAGCGATTCGCGACAGACGCGTGTTCCAACGAGCTAGTAAAGGCAAGGAGATTCGTAGATGGTCTGCGCGATGGACTAAGGTCAAAGGTTCTGGTTTCACAGCCGACTACCGTGGCTAAAGCAGTGGAGTTGGCCTTTATCCTTGAAGATGACTATAAGAGGGCCCAAGAGCGGAAAGGAAGTTCCAACAAGGGTCAGGATGGTAATTTCAAACGCTCAGAATTCAAGCGATTCGGGGAACAGCGGTCATTTTGCTAACCGACCGGCGAAGCAACAGAAACAGCAGCAACAGCAGCCGAACTGGGGGAATAATCAGAACCGTGCATTAGTACCCTACCGTCAGCCTCAGCGAAACAACGGGCCAGAAGCTGGAAACAAGTGCAGCTTCTGTGGACAGCCGTCTCATGCTGGGAAGCCATGTCCACAAGATACTCTGAGATGTTACCGTTGTAATGAAGTTGGTCACATTGCGCCTTATTGCCCTAATCGTGACAAGAAGGCAGGAGGGGAGACGAGTAAGAAGGCTCAGGCTTGAGTCTTTGCTTTGACCTCAGCGGATGCCCAAGCTTCGGACGACGTTATCGAAGGTACTCTACTTGTCTTGGATAGATTGGCTAGAGTATTGATAGACCCAGGATCGTCTAGATCTTTTATTTCTGTGGTGTTTGCTGCCAGTCTAGAAAGGAAACCTTCTAGACTTGAGTGTGATCTCTCCATTTCTACTCCTGTTGGGGACTCAATGTTAGCAACTGAGTGTCTGAAGGATTCTTTTGTGTTGATGGATGATGTTGTGATGCTTGCTGATTTGGTTTTGCTTGAGATGTTTGATTTTGATATCATACTGGGAATGGACTGGTTAGCTAAATTTGGTGCTACAGTTGATTTTAGTAAAAAGAGGGTATATTTTAGAATTTCGGGAAAGAAAGAATTAATGTTTCAAGGAATTCGTTTAAAGAAAGAAAACCGTCTAATTTCTGCAATGAAAGTTCAGAAATTAGTAGCTAAAGGATGTAAAGCCTTTTTAGTTACCGTAGTGTCAGAAGAGAAAATTATCCCAAAAATAGAAGAAATTGAAATAGTAAATGAATTCATCGATGTGTTTCCGGAGGAGTTGCCTGGTTTGCCACCAAGATGGGATGTTGATTTCACCATAGATCCGATGCCGAGAATTGCACCGATATCGAAGGCACCATATCGGGTGGCACCTGCGGAATTAAAGGAATTGAAAGAACAACTACAGGAGTTGCTGAATAAACGTCTGATTCGACCTAGTGTATCTCCGTGGGGAGCACCAATCTTGTTCGTGAAGAAGAAAGACGGATCCATGAGATTGTGTATAGACTACCGGATGCTAAATCAGGTGACAATAAAGAATAAATATCCGTTACCGAGGATCGACGACTTATTTGATCAACTGCAGTCAGCAAGAGTGTTCTTGAGAATCGATTTGCGGTCCGGATACCATCAGTTGAGGATCAAGGAGGAAGACATCTCCAAGACAGCCTTCCGAACCAGATACGGACATTATGAGTTTCTGGTAATGCCGTTTGGTCTGACCAATGCCCCTGCAGCATTTATGGATATGATGGACAGAATCTTCAAGGCATTGTTTAGATCAGTTCGTGATCGTGTTTGTGGATGATATATTGGTCTACTCAGCGAGTCCGGAAGAGCACTGAAGACACTTGGCTCAAGTGTTACAGATTTTACGAGAGAACCAGTTGTATGCTAAATTTAGCAAGTGCGAGTTCTGGTTGGACAAAGTAAACTTCTTGGGCCACATCATATCAAAAGACGGAGTTTCGGTGGATCTGACGAAGGTGGAAGCCGTTCTTCACTGGGAACAACCGAAGAGCGTGACCGAGATCAGAAGTTTCTTGGGATTGGCGGGTTATTATCGGAGGTTCATTGAAGGATTTTCCAGTTTAGCTTTGCCAATGACCAAGTTAACAAGGAAGGGAGTGAAATTCAACTAGAACAACGATTGTGAAAAGAGTTTTCAGGAGCTGAAGAGAAGATTGACTTCCGCACCGATTCTGAAACTACCATTAGGATCTGGTGGGTTTGTCATTTATAGCGATGCCTCAAAATGCGGTTTGGGTTGTGTACTGATGCAGAATGGACATGTAGTGGCTTATGCATCGAGACAACTGAAGATCCATGAGCAGAATTATCCAACTCATGACTTGGAGCTGGCAGCAGTGGTGTTTGCTTTAAAGATTTGGAGGCACTATCTATATGGTGAAACTTTCGAAGTGTTCACTGATCACAAGAGTCTGAAATGCATCTTTTCTCAGAAGGACCTGAATATGAGACAGAGACGATGGTTGGAGTATTTGAAGGACTATGACTTCTCTATCCACTACCATCCAGGTAAGGCGAATGTGGTTGCAGATGCACTAAGCAGGAAAACAGGAATAGTGGCGCATATGATGGTGCAAGAACGGCGAATGATGGAGGATTTGGGAATGTGTAACCTGGAATGGCCGACTACTAAGAGAGCGTCATTTCTAGGAAATATATCGATAAGATCGATGATATATGAGAAGGTGCTGGAGGCACAAAAGAATAATCCACAGTTGCAAAAGCTGTTGAAAAAGACAGATTTTACTAAAGGAATTGATGGAAGCATCCTATTTCAAGGAAGGTTGGTTGTACAAAGGATGTGGAGCGGAGACAAGAACTTCTCCATAAGGCGCATCACTCACAGTATGCGATTCATCCAGGGAGCACAAAGTTATACCAGGACTTGAAGAGGAACTTCTGGTGGAATAGAATGAAGCGAGATATTGGAAGGTTTGTCTCCAAATGTTTGACATGTCAACAAGTGAAGGCAGAACATTTGAGACCGGCGGGTTTGTTACAACCGTTGGAGATTCCACAGTGGAAATGGGATCATATTACAATGGATTTCGTGGTAGCCTTACCGAAGACTCAGAGGCAGAAGGATGCAATTTGGGTGATCGTGGAACCCGGCCATGCGTCTAGGGATGCTGGCCCCATCGGTGCTTACTGGCACAATGGGCGGAGATTGCAGACCTTCCGTTATATCATACAATCTAAAGCACGCGCGATTGCCGTCATCGGCTGAACTACAGAGGTTCAATAAATCTGAGACCACCATGGGTCTAGCTATCGCTCGTGAGCATACTATGATTCCAACTAAGAGTTCTTATAAATGACTCTTAGCGGAGAAACAAATATTTCAACCGATTGACACTAAATACATCTGAGCCATCTTATTAAGAGGCTTGAAACATGACTTTTTAAATTCAACTCTTCGCAGGAGTGTAAGACCATGTTCGGACATAACTCGAATTGACTCAAAATGAGTGTTCAATATCTTAAAACGATTGAATCTGGGAACTCAACTGTGACCCGACAAAATGGCTCATCAACGAGACACGCCACAAGATTCGCCAAAGATCACGTTCTGCCACGTTCACCGTACCTAGCCCTAGAGTAGACAATCCCCGACACTGAAACGATTGAATGACATGCCCATAATAAGTCATATCATAGGCATTGAATTACAGGTCAAGCAATGAGGCCTCTTGAACAAAGGATCGTTCAAGGATTAATTACGGACAAATGTTCTGGGTTAATGATCTTTCCAGAAGATACTTAAAGGACCCTTTGGTGATTGATCTTGTAAGTTCATATTTCTGTTTGTCATCATACAGATCAATGCGAATTGAGTTTTTAGTTGACAGTTGAGTGACGTAATATTTTGATTTAGGTGGGAGATTCGGATCAAAAGCTAGCTGATAGTATATCCCTTTATTCAGTTCCTTCAAATGCCTCTTCCAAGCAGACTATGCTTCAGACATTGATTTCTGTAAGAAAAAGTTTGATATGTACGCTTAAGTTCTATTCTAAACTTTTCATCCCATGTTATGTTTTGTAATATGCTCAGAAGCGTAAAGAATTTCCTCTATAACTTACTAATTTCTTCAAATAATTTTCGGTTTTGTTTAGAAATATGGCCAAAGCGAGAAGAGCATAATTTTCACAAAAACTAAAAAGATGCAGAAGTGCTTTCGAGAAGCATGGGCACAATACTTGGAAGCAGAGCTTTACACGGGAACATGCAACAGCTGCAAAGGGACCGCACTCTTGCTGCGTTTCGTGATGGACGTTTTAATGTCTTGGTTGCTACTGATGTGGCAGCTCGTGGACTTGATATTCCAAATGTTTGATTTGGTAGCCATCCATCTTTTCCATTTGATAACTAATTTTCTTGAAAACTTTTTACATTTTTCTAAACCTCATATGTTTGTTTCATCTATTCAGGTTGTTCATTTTGAGATGCCAAATAGTTCGGAGATTTTTGTTCATAGATCGGGCCGAACTGGACGTGCTGGTAAAAGGGGAACTGCAGTTCCTATGTTCACTGAAAGCCAACGTCGTACTGTTAGATCTATTGAACGGGATCTTGGCTGTAAGTTGAAAGAGGTAAAAGTTTTCTCTTTTTGACATGCTTTTGGAAGCTTTGGACTATATTGAATATAACTTCTATAAAGGTTTTGTTAATGGAACTGCACTAGCCCTACTTGAAATGTCATTTTTTTAAGCTTGACGATACTGTTACCATCGACCACTAATGTATAACCTATCATAACAGCTTCCAAGAATTACAGGCGGAGTTGGTAGCAAAATTAGAACTATGGATGTTGAAGGAAGTGACACAGAAATTGATGATGTAGACCATTTTGCTGCTGGGAATAATTGGCCACCTCAAGCTAAAAAGTATGGCAACGCCAGAGAAGCAAGGGGAGGGCCTTATAGTAGTTTTAATCTAAAAGGAAGGGGAACTCTGACAGGCAGAGTACCGTTTCATGGCTATGAACGTGAATCTGGAAGTGACCACTTTAGTAAGAGTAGATTTAAGCCTGTTATAAACACAGTTGGGAGGAATTCAAGGGTTGGGTTTTCAGAATATGGTCTTCAGAGTCAGTTTATAAACTCAGACACAATTGTTGATGATGATAATACTTTAAGGAGGAAGAGAAAGCCTATTAATTCTGAAAGTAGACATCATGATTTGAAGCAGATTCCTGATGGTCTTTGGTGAGTGATTTGTGTCCAGAGGCACAAAATATTCATGGCTTGTTTTGATGGGTAAGTTTTCAGCTCGTATGTGTTGCTTTTCTAGTGTGTTTATCTGGTAATTATTTTCATGTTACAAACAGATGTTTTTATTTTCTCGGTAAATTTCAAACGGATGATTCATGGCATCAGAACACAAATGAGCTAGTAGATCAGTCACATTTATCGTTCGTTAAAAGCGGTGGCTGCATAATCAATTGCTCCTGAGAGTTTGGGATTTGGATCTAGAGTAAACTCAAACTGCAGGTTGTTCACATGTCTGGAAACTGATGCTTGATTTCGTTGTGAGCAGAAAATATCGATGACCAAATGTTTTGAAGAATCTCATTGAGTTACAAAATACTCCCTCGGTTCCAAAATACTATGTACATTTGAAAATATTATTATT
Source organism: Houttuynia cordata (assembly GCA_039654745.1). NCBI lineage: Eukaryota > Viridiplantae > Streptophyta > Magnoliopsida > Piperales > Saururaceae > Houttuynia > Houttuynia cordata. Next base: position 24,782,757 of record CM077503.1, read on the forward strand.
CCAAAATATTGTGTACAGACTTAGAAGGATTGACTAGAACTTTATTCATGAACGAGCATACGAGTTGGACAGGATATAGGGGAGAAGGAGCCATGTGATTTTCTTATGGTTTTTATCGTCCAATAAAAATAAAAATTTTATCAAATGTACGTAGTATTTTGGAACGGAGGGAGTAAGTAGTTTTATAGGTTCTTTTTTCACATCATTGATTAAAAAGTCATCTTCACTTTGCTCAAGGACTCTTTATATTGATATCAAATGCTAGAAACTGTACCAAAAAAATGTCATATGTTTGGAGCAATCGCATTGAATTACAAAGTTGTTTATTATGGTCGCGTATTATGGCCAGTGATTGAATAGTCATCTTCGATTTGATTTATTACTTTTTTGGGCTAAACTGGCATTGAACATTAGTGCTACGAGGTGTAACCGAACCCCGCTCAATCCTTGCTCAAGAGTCAAGACTCATACGGCCAACATTTGCTGTTTCCTGTATTGTTCGTGTTTGAGAGGTTGGAAGCCAAACTAGCTGAAGCTGGTCGCGTGCACCAGCATTATTGATGAACGTGGCGCTGGTTATCCTTCTAGAGGAGGGACCCACATGGAAATCCAAAACCCTACTGTCGATTGGTTTATTTTTGCTAGGAGACTGTCGATTGGTTGATGGCCATTTATTAGTGTTCCAGCAGGTGCCAAGACAACCTAGTTCTGCAGGGATGAGAGGCTGCATATAAGCTGAAATTAATGCTGAACAGAAGATGAACAGAAGCAATGGAAACTAGTGCATGATATGACTGCAGTTTCGTACACATAGACAAGACGGGACATACAAAACGCCATTCCAAACCAGAAGACAAGATTCTTTAGTTACAGGTCAAATCCGATGAGAATTTATCTAATTAGGTATCGTCGCTTCTGTCTCCATGGAGAAATGCACCAGTGCTTTTGAAAGTATTACACATACCAAAGTGGAGTGGCTGATCAAATATCAAAATGTAACTGGTTAATCGTATTTCAAAAATGAAACAACTCCCCATTACTGAACTGATTATCAGAAGCCAGCAAGCAGCTGTATAAGTACATAACCCAGGCCACCATTTATCTTGTTGAACACCAAAACGGGTCAGAAATTCATATCAGCTCAAGAGGCAGTGATCTAATTTATTTCCTAGGCTGATTTACATGGGATTTAAGATCTCAGAGATGCATGACAAAGTTAGCAAGTGTGATGCCTGGGCCCCCCAAATAGACATGAGCCTGAATAAGGATAAATGACATTATTTGCACCACCACGTCATGTTGTACACTTGTACTGAGCAGATAGAAACAAACAAATGTGCAGGCTCCCATTATTTCATTAGGAACTTACTAATAATTCACGAGGCTGTAATTAAGCATATTTCATGTGGGATATTTCTCAATAATTTACTACCAGTTGCTATCTTTCTTCTAATCCGAGAATTGGCAAAAGAAATATCAACCTTGTCCTGGTCCTAATATAACATGAAAAAGGAATCTAGGCCAAATCATGTGGTTCAGGGACAAAGCATAGGGAAGCAGCAGCCATGGCTGCATCCAAATTTCATTCTTTAATTCATACCAAGTGAGATTCTTGCCAGCACTCTCCTGCTTTCAAACCTTCATTAGTTTGAACTTTGAAATGACCATGGCTGCACCATCTTCCAATGAAGAATAAACAATTTGACAAGATCGATATACTGCCTTCTTATGAATTATAATATATTGCCAAATACTGACTGTATCACATATCATATACAAATTACAAAGAGAAAAAATCAAGAAAAGAGAGGAATTCAAAGAAACCAAAGAACCAAGGAAATCTAAGTGAGCTCAATCAGAGCTTGCAGGTTTCTTCCTTGGCTGCAATGGAATTCTTGCAGTGAGCAATAGCAGCTTGAATTGCACTCTGCAGCTCCTCCATGGTGCTGTCATTTGAAGAAGAGATGGTCGCCGTCGCGACGAGGAGGCCGCTGTTGGTCGGCGATGTTCGCATGGAAGCCGGAGCGGAGAACTGTCCCCCACCTCTCCTCCTCCGCTCTCCCCACTCCTTCCACCTTGAATTCATAGTAGTACTAGTACCAGAGAAAGAGTGAGGATGCCAGCGAAGATGTTCTCCTTTCTCCTTCTGATCCCCTCGGAATAAGAAGAATGGCCGGACCACCCTCACGTACCTCTTTATCGCCCGGCCGATGTCGAATCCTCCGGCCGCCTTCTTCTTCTTCTCATCTTCTTCCAGCTCTTTGTGATGATCTCCTGTGAGTTTGATTTCCAGAGGCTTTCGCCACTTCGAGAGCCGGAACAAGGAGAAGGACTTGTTGGGCTTGGTCCTTCCTCTAGCAGGGCTGGCAGTTCCTCTACTGAGCATTACTGGGCTACTATTGTTGATGTGCTTCTTCTTGTTGTGGTCGGGCGGCTTCGGGTCATCGTCGTCGAAGAGCTCGCGGATGGGAAGGCTGAGGTTATCAAGCGAGGTGGTGGAAGATCTGGGGGAGATGGAGGGGTGAGAGATGAGGTGGAGAGGGAGGAGGTGGCCATGGAAGAAGATGTCATCAGCGGGCGACAAGTCGATGGCGAAGGAGGCTGGGGTCGCCGCGCGGCGCTTGTCTCTGCCGGAGGAGGAAGGATGGAGGGAGATTGTGAAGGAGAATTCATGAGAAGGTGAGGAGGTTGAGGAAGGTGGTGAGGAGCTGGTTGATGTGCCTGGCCTTGTTGGGCTTCTGCTTGATGATGGTTTCCTCTTATCTTCATCTCCTTTAGCTTCTTGTTGTGGTGGCTTCTGTGTTCCTACTCTTTCTGCCGTGTGGGTATCCATGGCTCAACAGTGTCCAACTCTAGCTAGCAAGGAGCAAAGAGAGCCAGATGGTTTAGCTTTTGAAGGCTTTTAGCTTTTCTTTGGTTTTTGTTTTTGTGGGTTTTGTTTAGGAAGAAAAGGGGTGGGACAAAGATAAGGGGGGGAGATTGGGAGGTTGAGGGGGGAGGGAGAAGTCAGGAGACTTGTAGCTTTGTCCACTTGTCTTACGTTATGAGTTTCCCCATGCTTTGTGAAGTTGCGTGCATGGTCGTGGGTGATTGCTGATAGAGCACTCGCAGGTTGGGACATTAAGGTCTTTGGGAGCACTGCCTTTGAGTTTGACTACTAACAAAAAGGTAGAGAAGAATGGAAGTTAGACGATCATTCATCTCCTTTTGAATTAACTTTCTGCAAGTCCATGCACCATAAGCGTTGGACAATGGAGTTTTGCGACTATTTGGGTCCACAATACATGTGATCATACTTCTGCTTTTGTCAATAGTTCAGTGCCACTGAATTTAGCTTAAGCTAGTCCTTCGCTCATGGGCTATTCAACGTGTGTTTTTATGTTTAAAAAAAAAATTTGCCAGCTAATCTACTACTCGCAGTTGAACATAGCATTTCACTTGCTGATAAAAACAGTAGAAGCTTCTTACTATGTTTGATACTAAGCCATTTGGGGCGTGATTAAAAGTTTTGCTACATTGTAGCATTCATGTTTTTTCTATATCCAGCTGAAACACCTCAGGTAGTGTTTCACGCTTTATGGAAAAAATATGGATGCTACAGTAGATCTGCAAAAATCAACTGTAGATATTTGCTTATAATCACGCCCCAAACGGCCTAGTTTGGTCCAAGAGACATATACACGATGTCACGTGTGCGGTAGCTTGTAATTCTATCGTTGGAGCCTCCGTACAGTGTATATATGGTAAAAAATAGTCTCAGTATGTTGATGTGGCCATCGTTACCAAAGAATTGTAATTATATTTCGTTTTCTAATAATTCGTATTTAATTTTTTTTCAAAATGAACTAAAATTAGTTCATTGTGAAAAAAAAAACATTATCGTTGGAACATTACAAGATGATAACTATCCATTGGAACATTATCCATGTCCCTATTGTAATCAGTGTTTTCTGAATTAAATTGTGGTCAAATATAGTTGTATTACAAGAACATATTTTCTCCGTCCTGTATTTGTAGCTACATTCAGTAAAAATGTGTTCCATATTACTTGCTACATTTGGCTCAATTTAATTGGATAGGTGCATTAGAAAAGCATGTCACAAGCTTTTTACAACCCTGTAAAGAAAAGGCTGAATTAGAAGTCGATAACTTGTAAGAAGCTTGTGCGATGCTTTTTTAAGTATCAAGCTAAGTTCTACCATTCTCTTAGCTGTGGCTCCTACGGTTCAATGAAAATGACAATTTCCCAAATGTAAGTATTAATATGGAATGGGGAGAATGCTTTTTAAACTTCTCTACAAGAGGGGAACTGTTTGTCACCATAAAGAAGCTCAGCAATTGAAAATGACAATTTCCCAAATGTAAGTATTAATATGGAATGGGGAGAATGCTTTTTAAACTTCTCTACAAGAGGGGAACTGTTTGTCACCATAAAGAAGCTGAGCAATTGAACACCCAAACTCGACGTAAATTCTACCTTTCCCCATCCAAAAATAAGCTAAACATAAATGGAAGAAGAAGATGAGAAGAGATGAAATTAATGACTGTGACGATGATAGAAGAGATGGAGGAAGTGGCTGCTGCTGTCAAGAACAACCGAGAAAGAGTAGTCCACGTGAATTTGATTGAAAGAGAAAGTTGTGGGGAGCCAAGATACGAAGAAGACGAGAATTAAGTCGAAGGGATGAAGGAAGTTGCAGAAGAGTACATCACTACACATGGATGCCAGCCCAACCGGAGAAACACCTTTACAACCAAGATCCTTGTACATATCTGGGCCTTTTCAAAGTAGAAACCAAAATCTGTGAAAATGGGCCCCCACTGGACCTTTCCTAGCATGTGACCTCAGGGACCCACCCCTTCTACCACCTTACGGTCTTGTTTTAGGGGTCAAAATCTCAATCATCTACTCATTATTCATTAGGGTCGGCAGTCAAGAGTAAAATCAATCATAAGACTACACGACATAAAACAAAGCTTCATTCTCATCCCACTGCCTTTGCTGCTTGAGCACCTCTCCTCAACGAAAGAGATGGAGATATGGGAGGGAAGGATGTTGCACATCAATCGCCCATCACAAGTTGCGTAAGAAAATGCTGAATCCAGCACTCTCTTTGGGAGAGGAGATCATCCACAATGAAAGACAGCACTACTCTCCATGTGGTAATAGTTCAATTAATTCATCGTACATGTGTGGATGGATGTATCATTTCAAATTCTAAAGGTTAACACGTGCCCCAGCTCATGTGCGCTGTCATGCGGAGCCGCATTGTCAGCCATGGGATCGAGATCCGACGGCGTGCTTTAATAGAGGAGTCGAGCGAGTGATTCAAAGCCGACCTCTGTATGCGCTGTTCAATCCAAATTTGACGGACCCACAATGCTTCTGTACACCGCCAATGTGAAAACGAGACTCTTTGGTAATACTAATCGAACCTATCAAAGTTTTCTACCTTGGAAGAGCCTTGAGAGTCTATGTTCATCCATTCGAATTCTCTTAATGTCACCTCAATCTGAAATCATCTTCGAGTCTCATATCATATGCATTCCACCCTTGAAGATTGGACATTAATCTTATCTTTGGCGGTGAAGTTTAACATGTTTTTTTGACTCAATCAAGGAAATTAGCATGAAATCTGAATGCAGCCACACATACGTCACAGAATTCGTTAGAAACATTAGCTGGAGTCATGGCGACTGAGGTCATTTCTTATCCCTTTAATGCATGAAGACAGACAATCCTTGTAGATACTTGTTCGCATAATTTCGTGGAAGACAATATAGCACACGCAGTTCATGCTTCTTCCCTTTGTTCTATAAGAATTGGTGTTGAATTGTGTCATCACAAACAGTTCTTGTGGGTATGATGAAATGGGTAACTGGATATTTTATCACCCATTCACAAATGACAACCCTACTTTTGACGTCAACTTTCGGAAATTCCCGTACTAAGATTAGATTCCAGTTTGTCACTTTGACTACATGAATGCCTCCGGTTGACAGGTTGCATGTGGATTGGTACGGCCGAATGATAAATAAAGGTAAATAGATAAGTGCGACTTTCACAAAGAACTTCAAAATGATACATGCTCGGCGACTCGAGCTCTAGTGAAAGTGAAAGATGCCAGGGGTGCGTTTGGAAATGGATAGTGATCGGTAAAAAAAAAATCAGGCTGAAAATAATCAAGGTGATTTGTAGGTGATTTTTCTGATTGTGAAAAATCCGTTTGGGTATCTGAAATTAATCATATTTTCAGTTTTTCACCATCAGCCTTAACTCTTGATTGGTGACTTGCGTTTGGGAACCTATAACTTGCTGATTTTTTTCAGTTTTCACCGTCAGGAGTGAAATTGAGCAAATTAGTAACCAAACACCCTATCAGGTGATAGGTGAAAATATGTGATTTTTTTGACCTATCACCATCAACACCTCTTATCAGTAAAATCAGTAAGCAAACACGAATAAGAAGAATCAGGCCGAATCAGCCTGATTTTTTTCAGATAATCAGTTTTCACCCTAAGCCGCTTGCGGCGTGATTAAAAGCAAAACATCCACTATACTATAGCCAGTTAAAACACCTCAAGTCGTGTTTCATACTGGATATAGAAAAAATATAGATGCTACAGTGGATCTGAAAAATTCACTGTAAATATTTGCTTATAATCACGCCCCAGCTCGGGCTTTGATTTTTAATCAGCTCTGGCTTGCATTTGCATCAATACCATATGATGATTAATTTTAAGGTTTCAAGGTGGTCTAGGCGTATAAACTAAATTAAACTAAAGCTAGATGAGCTTGTGCAGCTTAGCTCCAACTGAGTGATCCAAGTACTTCAGCTAACCGTGTCTGATCCTGCCTTGTGAGTAATAATGTCGCTCTCTCGATTTCTTTTATACCTTCTTAGAATCCCTCTCACCTCAATATGTACACTGCAAGTCACACTCATTTTAAAAGAAACTTGACCCCCACTTTCCACTGCAGTTCTTGTATCCGGGTAATTTTCTTTAAAAAACTTTTACTTCTTCCAAAAGCTGCAATCCATTTCTTTCGTCGAATATCTAAATTATTGTACGGATATCCCTGTTTTTAGGTTCAGTACTTCCAAAAGCTGCAATCCATTTTTTGCTTCCAGTTGTCAAATATCTAAATTATTGTACGGATATCCCTGTTTTTAGATTAAGTAGATTTCACCTCCACTTTTTAATAAACGTGAACCACTTAAGGGTAAATTTTACTTAACCCCTATGAATTATGGGGAAATTTCACTTAATACCTATGACATAATATTAAGCACATAACCTATATACAACTCATTTTTATCACTTTTATAACTATTTTACCCTTTCCACACCCCTCAAAACATGATAGTCGTAACAAGCCATCTGTATTTTTAGCCAATGTTCAGTTAGAAGGAGTGGGCTGAGATGCTACAGCTAGGGACAATTTTGGCAGTCTAGCGGTGGCACCTCCACTTCAATAGAAAGAGGGTAAAATTACCTCATTTTATAAGTTATAAGTCATAGGCATTAAGTCATAGGGGTTAAGTGCCTATTTTCATAAGTCATGGGGGTTAAGTGCAACTTCACCATGGAATATTGTCTTGCCGATATACTGTCGATATATCGATATCGGGCCCCACCCGATACAACAACAGTAATATCGGTTTTTACTATTTTTTAAAATATATCGCCGATATATCGGTTTCGGTCCGATATATCAGTATTTTTAAAAAAAGAAAAAAATCACTTTTTCCGTTTGTTTCCCATCCTATGCCAAGTGGAAGGATACGGGTTTAAAACGCAAACACATATTTTGAATTATATACGCATTTTTATGTATATTTTAAATTTTATGTTTGTCTAAATTAGTATCACTCATTTTAGAAGTTATATTGCAAAAATACATGGTAAAAACTAGTTTTAGACAACTGATATTTTTTTACAAATATCTCCGATATTTTATCTCTTTGGTCGACCGATATTTTATCGATATCCAATATGACATTCCATGAATTTCACTATAATTCACATGAATCGATTCTCTATATTCTCTGTCATTTAAAAAATATAAATATTAAAAAATGCTTAAAATATAAAAATATAAAAACATAACTAGACAAAGTTTACATTTTTGTCTGCTTTTCTGTTTGTTTTACCTTTAATAATTATAAAAAAATAAAAAATATCTGCTTAAATTTTTTATCCCAACATTTTTTTCTTCATGTTGACGGGTTTTTAGCTTGTCCTCGTCCTCAAATTTAAATGTTAGGATAAAAAACCCTAAAAAATAAAGTACCAAATAGGCTTTAAGGCAATAAAATTTCACCATTATGTCCTTAAAATTAAACACATACTGAAGGGGAATTTACTAAATAATTACTGATCGGGAACATTTCAACCTTAAGTGTCTCTTCTTGCTTAATTACAAAACTTGACTTAACAAGTAAATACAATTTATAGACTCAACAAATATATTGTTTTATAAGATATAGACTTTTAAATTATTAGTATCTACTAAATTCCTAATTAATACATACACATATTTCCACTTGTTTAATTAATGTATTATTAGTCAAACTATACTATTTTATTATAGATTTTTCATAAAAAATTATAGTTTCAATTACTAAAAATAGAATTTTTTATTTATATTAAAATATATAAATGAAAATTATTAATTTCAATGTGTTCTTTTATCAATTTTTGTTTATAAAACTTGACTTATTTTAAAAATTTTAATCCTACTTTTTCTGCTAAATGTCGAATATCCTGATTGTTGTATTGATACCCCTGTTTATTGGTTAAGTGGATTTCACCTCTACTCTGTAATAAACATTAACCACTTATAATTTATCTATAAATCGGTATTTTATGTTATTTGTTATTAAAAATGATAAATATTAGAAATACTTAAGATATAAAAACACAACTCGACAAATCAAATTTTCCTCGTTTGTGTTTTAGGGTTTATTTTTCGCTTAACATTTTTAAAAGAAAATTTAAAATAATCTAGTCAAACGTTTTATCAATTTTTTTCTTCATGTTGACGGGTTTTGGCTTGTCCCCATCCTTAAATTCATATATTTAGATAAATTTTTTTAAAAAAGAGCTATGAAATAGGGGTTTAAGTTACTAAAATTACATCATTATGTCCTTAAACCTATATTTAATCTACCTTTAAGTGTCTTTTCTGCTTCATGGCAAAACCTGATTTCTTGACAAGTAAATATAATTTCTAGGCTTAAAAAATTAGTTTTTTATAAGGTTAAAAACTTATAAGTTTATTGCAAACTTAAAAACTTATAAGTTCACTACAAATTTAAAAGCTTATAAGTTTGTTAGTATACTTGATTTACAAACTATTTATAAACCGTTGGTATCTACTTAATTTTTAATGAATACATACATGACTAATGACTATACTTATATTTTCACTTTTTAATTGATGTGTTTTTAGTCAAATTATATTATTTTATTATAGTTTTCTTAGTAAACAAATTGTAGTTTTTATGCATAAAATATATATATATATTTTAAATTTATATTATATTATATAATTAAAAATTATTCATCCCCCCTTTACGAAATCCTGGCTCATCCCTTGCTCAAATAGCTAAACAGTATGTTGGGCTGATTTATATACTTGTGATTTTTACGTGCATGGGTTACTGAGGTGTAAATACACCCGTTGGATTGTAGGAGAAAAATCTAACACTTGAAAGTGCATTACATCATCAAAATTTAAGTAATAGATTTTTTTTACCAAATACCTTCATAGATATGTTATTAAGCTATATGCAAATAACTCTCATTTTTTTATAACCTAAATTTTCTTCTACAAAAAAACCATCCCTTAATTCTTTGTAATAAGATCTTAGTAGAAAGAAGATTTGAGTAGAAAGAATTTGGAGTTAATTTTGTATAGTTGAGAACCTAGTAGAAATAATTGGGAGTCTTTTATGTATAGTTTAATAATATATTAAGAAGCTAGAGTATTCAACGTTTCTATCCCTTCTTAAAAGTGCCAGAGAACTATATTTATTGATAAAAGGGACCCATGTTAAGGAACTGTTCTATTCTACTTCGATTTCTTCTTGGCTTTTTGTTTTCCACCCGGAACTCCTCTTTCTCCTGCAACCATTGATTTGCGACCACATAAGGTGCAACACTGCATCGCCACATTGGTGGGCATGACAATCACTATTTTATTATTATAAGTTATTACATTTTAGTGATGTAACATATTTATCCTAGGACCAGAGTACGTATAATAGGCGAGTCACAACTCACAAGACCATATGCCGGCCAATCAATATATAGGGGCTGTTTGGGGGGCTATTTCCCACTTCATTTAAGTATATTTTCTACCATTTCCTACTAAAAAGTGTTTGGGAGACATATTTATATAGTTATTTACATTTATATTTACATTTACATGGTGAATGATCATTTAAATCATTTAAGGGGTCATTTTCATTCATGAGGTGAATGTCCTTGTAAAATGTGTTTTTAAATAGGAATCTTATGACAAATGACCATGATTACCCTTCTATCATTCATGTCTCCTTTTTGAATCACGTGACCCATGCTTAGTTGAAAATGATATTCAAGGGCTAAGAAGACATTTTTTATCCTTAAATGAGTTTCCAAATAGACTCCCCAAACAACCAAATACAAAAAATAGGCATTGCCAAACAAATTATTATTTTTATTTCATTTAGAAAAAAGAAAATAAAAAACTTTACCTTTCCTACTATCATCAAATGGCCTCCCAAACAGCCCCATAGTATAGAGAAGAAAATCCCATATTGCTCAGGGTGGATTGAGAAGGGCAGAGGAGAGTACAAAAAAAGGGACGGGGCAACATACTTACTGGGGCGGGGTTAATCTACTCGAGTTCTTCTCTATTGCAAGTTTTGTAATACCGAGCACAATTTGATAAATTCATACTGACTAGCTTTTCTTGCAATAACCCCAGATTAAGCGGCATTTTATAGGATCTTATCTACTAGTATGTTTCTGAAGCTTATAAAAAATAATTACAGTTGTGAAACGAAAAAAAATTCTATTGAACGAACCAAATATTTCGTCACAGGAATTTCAATTCATTTGCCAAGTTGGGTTAGCTGGACATCCATCCAAACTCCCTGTATACCAATGTCACAAGAAATGAAGACATATCTAGTTTATAATCCCTATAAAATGAATTTTGTACAAAGAGGAGCAAACCCAGAATGAAGGGCTTGTTAGGCATCTATCTTCATACGTGACTGGTGAGTACCCTTGAATGGTAGGCACCCCCAAATTAGTAGGCACACTCTTGTTCAGATCATGTAAAGACTTTGCAAAGGGTTGATCTACTCACGCCTCATTATGCCCTTGAAAAATTATATAGGCATTCCCTGTGGAACGTGACCTCACGAGTTGTTGATGAACCAAGGTACTAATGTCGGAGAGTTGGAACACTTTGCACATAAGGTCACTTTCCGATCACATCTTGCCAAGGAAGGTTCTCAGGTAAGTCACAAGAAGTATCTCAGCGGAAAGAGATGGCTAGTCACTTCCACTGCCATGTCTAGATGATCCATCTGGAACATACACAAAAAAAAAGTAGTCACACTCAGGAGAACAATGCCTTTTCAACAGAATAATAATAATAATAATAATAATAGTAGTAGTAGCTAAAATCCAAACAATAAAATGACATTACTGACAGACAGATAAGAAGTTATCAAATAATACTTGTTTTGGCTATTGACTTGGCCACTCCCTGCCTTTTTCATTTTTACAGTATACCACCTACTTTTATGTTAAAGAGGAATTAAAAGGAGAAGCTCAACAGTCATTTTAGGTAAAAAAGATATTTGTCTGTCACTAGGAAAAAAAAGGCCAACTGCACTTTACTAGCCCTGATACGCATAAAAATAAAGGAATTACAAAGACAAACAATACCTCCAAGTTGCCTTTTTCCTTCCATGGCTTCTTTTTTTGTTTGGCAACTTTTGCATAGAAATGGACCATCCCATGGGCGCATTTTTCCGGGTAATGATGAACCTGCGTGAACAGAGATCCCCTCTCCAGGTTTCATCTCCACTTGACAAACAGCACACATGAACAGCTTGAATATGTTGCACAATGGATACTCCATGTTCAACCTGGAAATTCAAACAATAGAGATAATTTGTACTGGTTTCTCAAACAGAAATATTGGCCTCATTCAGAATTTCATCTGAAACAGTGAACAAGATTCTTGGAAATTCACTAGTCAAAACCACCAAATACAAACCTTTGAGAAAGAACTGCCGACCCTTCCTCAAATATCTCTTCCACCAAATCTGGATCACAGAAATCCCTATCTGCAGATGTCGACTCTGTAGATTTTTTCCGGAACAATTTGAAAACCCCCTTTCCTGATTTCTTTGGTGGTGGCAAGGGTGGAGTTAGCTTCTCTGGCGGTAAAATATCAATCACAACGCATGTTGTGTCATCACGAAGTCCCTTTAACTGAACAGCTTCCTACAGTAGCACAAAATAAGGAATGACTTTTTGCGTTTGCCATTAAACAAAACTATTGCTCCCTGAACTAAATATTACTTTCACAATCTGAGCTGCTGCAGCATCTACTGGTAATCCTCGAGAACAACTGAGAGCCATCTCAAAAGATAGAGCATCCCACACACCATCACTAGATAAAATAAGGCGACCTCCAGCAGTAGATAACTACAGCAGTTAAATCAACAAAACAAATTAGATTTCAGTTAAATCATTGTAAGTAGACAACTACAGCAGGCAACAACAAAATCTGGGTAATAATGTTTTTAGAAAATTAATCTACAAGCATATAAAAATAAATAAATTAGAAAATTGCTTAAGTTATGTGCACAATGATATATTAGTTCAATGAGAAATTATTCGCCAATGCTAAACAAGGGATCTTTAATCAGAACTAAAAATTGCACCTAACCTCATAATCTATAAGCACCACCTTGCCAAAAGCATTGCAATAAAATGTTTCCTTATAAATATTTCTCATACATATGTTAAAAAGATGATTCAGTAAAAAAAGTCTCAAGCATCTACTTACACAGATGAATGCAAATTAACCATAATTTTATATAAACCATATGCATCAGTTACTAACATAAACCATGAGTTTAAGAATGTGAAAATCAGCTAACCTTCACTTGTTTCACATATGGAATAGGTACAATGAACTCTCCAACATCCATATCTCCAATAGATCTTGATAGACACAAGCCACCGGGCCAACATCTTAAAGGGCCAATCTAGAGTATAAAGACAATAGCTCATTTATTTCTTCCCCCGTGTCATCCAAGCAAATCAAATAAAAAAACTAACAAGCATGTATAAGCATATAGGTAGAACAAAGCATAAAAAAGGTTGAATCAAACGGCTAGAATCCTACTGTTACATAATTTTTTTCAAAAGAAGCACTGGCCCTAAAGATATCGTATAATCATAAAAAATGATCAGAAACAAGTTAACTGTGTTAATTCAAAATGAAAAAATCTTAAAGCATTTCTTACATTGAAAAAGCTTATCATGCCAATGAAGCGAAAACAATAATGTGAATAATCAAATTACCTCCGTGCCACCACCAGTATTCAGTCTACCAACCTCACCTCCACTAGCCGTTACTCTTTCCACCCTGTCACATTATATTCAATAATCAATGAACATAGAAGGTGAAGAGAATTTCAGGAATGAAATTATGAATAAAAATGCCAATTTCAAATAAACTAAGTTACGTACTCCTCCTCATTTTCTTCAAGTCTATGATCTGCAGATAAAGAATAAATTGCACCTTCAGCAGATTCAAGTACACATCGTGAATCGCCAACTGACGCAACTGTTACAACCCATCCATCGATGATCACAAAGGTAACAGTTGTTCCGGAAGAGTGTGCTGCAAATAGAATTAAGAGCTGTAAGACAAAGAAAACCCCAATAACAAACAGAATATGAAGTAAAGCGAATGCATGCATTCAACATTACACAAGATAAACCTTCAAGGTTTTAAGAAAAATATCGAGTACAATGTAAAAATTCACATATGACAAAAAGTGACTACATCACTTGTTCTACCTTCATAAAAAAATGGTCCAAATAACTAAAACATAAAGCATCAACCTTCTTAACGGACTATCTTAAACGGTTCAATACATTATGAGAGGCTACTCAAAACGCGAGAAATGTCATTGAAGAAACAAAAAAAATGTTTTTTTACACCATAAGGCCAAAAAAACATGTGGCCACGTGGATACTCATTCCGTCAAACACAGAGAATAGGGCTAAATTGAACGACATTTTTTGCGAACCAGATAAATTGAAGGATGGTGGCATCAATATATAATCTTTGAACATCTAAAAAATTCTTAACCAGAACCGTATAATTGGTCTACTATCAGTACCATGGTCTTGAAAATCTTTATCTGTTTTTACGAATCCTGCAACCAGAGCCCTTGGTAGAGAAGCTAGCCACTCATCCCTGCTAAGATCTGCAGGTATGGCACTCAAAACATTATTTAAGAGATTCTCTTTGGTGTATATAGCAGCTGCAGATCCATTGTGTCCGTCAAACAGCTGCAGAAGAAAATGCACACTTAAGCATGAAAAGATAAAAGACCAATAATCGCACAAAGAAAAGTCACGATACTAAAGGCCATGAGCCATCCAAGCACTATCTACACCACAACAATGGTTTAAGAATGAAAAGCATAGTAAAAATGTAAATGGTGAACATATCGCAATAACCAAATAATTCACAAAATCCTATTACTTGGGTGACGAAACATGATGTATCAAAAGGCAAACGTCATCATCAACAACACCTCATTCAAATAAATCGCATCAGCAACTAGGTTCACTGTCATTTGATACTATCATGAGGATGAATCAAAAGGCAGCTGAATTCATTTTTCAGCATTTCATTTAGACTCTTGAACATGTCATCCTTTTCAAGCACAAAAAAAATTACTTTGCCTTTGATTAACATCTGCTTTTACACGAAATTTTTTATAGATTTACACTAATTCCGTCCAATGAAATTTGTCTGCATTTGCAAATGAGTTAAATTTATTGGACTCTAACAAAAAAAAGTTTCCCCCTTTTCCGTGTTTTAGTCGCGAGGGAGAAAAATCTCCCATCTAACGACGGATCCCTGCTTTTTCAAATGCAGACAGGCTTTGTTGGATGGAGGGAGTATTAAAGGAATTCATTTTGAAATATCTTAGGTTAATAATAATTCCGGACACAGGGAGTAAAAAAAATCCCATCTCATGTAATCCCATCTCATGTAAAATGGAGCAATAGAGATGAAATTTGATATCATCACCATCAAAGGCGCCAAGGACTACAAGGAGCAGTAGCATTAAGCATCTACCAACAAAAGCTTTAAATGGAAAAATAGCATACCCCAAAAACTGAGAACGTAGCCGACCCATCCCCGGGTACTCTCTGACATTCAGTCTTAAGCAACGTAAAGTCCTCACCCTTCTTGCTCTGGCTGGCCTGACCATGTAAAATGTCGGGTTTCTCAATCTTCTCATTCGTTAACTCCCGCTTGAGAAGCACAGCCAGAGGGACCATGCCATTCTTAGAAGACATCTTGTCCACTTATACAAACAGCTTTGTTACTCTAAAATCAGCAAAGGCGCTTAGGCCTGATGGCTTGGCATGACGTAAAATCGAAACACTAAATAGATCAAGCCAGCAGATGTAATTGCATTAGTACACTCCTAAAACATGGCAATAAACAAGTTAAACTCATCTACAGCAAAACAATTTCCTACATAAAGCTACAAAATTACCTTCTGATAAACAAAAATATCCCGAAAACAACAATTATTCAAAAATGTCGCAAAATGTAAGGCAGAAAGATAAGAACAAAAAGCAGTTCATGTCTTTAATCGGTCCAAGACCAGATTTGATTCACACCACACAAAGATCTTCTACAATGAAATTGAAAGTAAAAACATGTAAATATACGAAAATGGCGATAGAGCTCACAAGAACAAATGTCACATTCTAAAACCACAAAATCCATGATCAACAACCAGATTGCCAAGCGCTTCCTCCAACAAAAACAAACAAATCAAATCCCCATACAAAGAATCAAAGAACCATTCAACCAACACGATCCCTCAACAGAAAGGAAAAGAAAACGTAACAAAAAAATGCAGCAGAAAAATTCACAGAAACGCTTACAACTCAAAAAGGAGGAGACAAATTCCGCCGCCACCTTCCCCTTAGCTCAATCGCGAGCTACCGGAACCGGCGCCGGAGCCGAGCACGGCGATCGGGAAATGCGGATCCCCGAAACCCGCGAAAACTCCATGTTCTTGCTTCTTTTCTTTTCTCGTGGGAAGGCCCAAGGAGGGAGTTGTAGAGAGAGAAAGGGAAACCGGAAAAAGCAAAAAAAAAAAGAAGAAAAAAAATTAAAGAGAGAGAGAGAGTGGAGGGGCGATAATGGTGTAGCCTTTCTAACGTGTGCTTACCTGTCAACAGCCCTTTCCGAATCGGGCACCCCTGGATTTCCGGCTCTGGCGCCGGGACCCACTCCCCCACGTGCTGACGTGCCCCGTATAGTTATCCGGATAGGTTGTTCGCGTGCGACGTCCCCGCCACTTCCCCACCATCGATCCCCTGGTTTCCGCGTGGACCCCATACCCTCTTTCCGCACTCCGGTTTTGGCATGGCCGCTCCCGTGGTGGCTTTCAAAATTTCGTGGATTGAGTAAAAAAAATATAAAATCTTGGAAAATGACAGTCCACGCTGGTGGATGTATGAGGGGGAGCGGGAGCGGGAAGGGGAGTGTGTATAGCGCAATTTAGTGCGAAGCCGGCACGTGGTGGGGTCCGGTCTATTGCAAAACGTTGACTGGTCAGCGAAACGGTCTCTCGTTGAGGGGAAGATAGTTGGCTTGAACGGCGTCGAGGACCATCGTCCTGGAACTGCACGGAGAATCTGAGCCGTTGATGAGCAGGTCCCGCTGATCCAAATGAAGTTTGATAATTTGAGACAAATTGGGTCCCAGCGAGGTTTTCACAGCGATCAACATCGTGTGAGGCATGGCGTTCACGTTTTGGAAAAGTCTGTCTGGGTCGATTAATCATGAGTTGGTGAGTTGTTCTACCATACATATCCAGGATCTCTCTTTCTTTTTGATACATCAGGATCTCTCTTTCACATCTACACATAATCTACACAGTAATTTCGATAATCCATTTATCCGTTCCTAAGAAAAGATTAGCTTATCCTAATCCTAATATCATTAACAAAAATAGCACATGCTAGCGCATAGTTTGTATAAATGGATTAGGATTTTTATAAAGCATATGCGCTTTTGGTTGCACCATCAACTATGCTGTGAAGCTTCGAAAGTTGATTGTCCAATTTTCATGCTCTAATTCATTTCTACTAAGAAATGAGTTTTTTCCTCTACTCCATTCATTCATTTGAACACGGCGAAGATTGCGAAATTGCAAAAGTAAATACTCCCGCTATATCCCCTATTGAAAGTTTATTACATTTGGAAAAAAAATTTCATCTCCCACATTAGTTGCTGCATTTGTTTAATTTACGTGGATGGGTAATTGAAAAAGCTTCTAACAAAACTTCTTACAACCCATTTGCAGGAGCAACTCAATTTTAAGTAGATGAGTTAATCGTAAGAAGCTTTTGAAATGCTTTTTTAAGTGCCCCACCCAAGCTTTTATTATTCTCGTAACTGTACGAGTCCTATGCCTGTTTCCAGTTTCAACAATCAAAGTCATGCATGGCAAAAAGATTCGCCAATCAAAGTCGACCGAGTCATGCATGGCAGGTACGTGATTGGAGGCTAATTTGGCACCTTCTGTTTGGGGGAGCCCGTGGACCAGCTTAGCTTTCTTTATTTAATGGAATAACACAGATTTTGATCATCTTTGTCAAATCTTCCATTTTGAGAGTGGTGTGGGCCAAAAATCTCGGAATCTCTGTCCCTCTTCCATTTTCTACTCTCTCTCGGCCTCTGGCCTGTGCTTAACAAGGGCTTTCAGGTGTATATGGTGCAGAAAGTTGCATTTGTCTGCATGAAAATTGTGGACATCTCTGTTATTATACGTTGTCAAAGCCGGAAAAAAAAACAAAAAAGGAAATAAAAAGACTATGAATGACCCGCACTCCTGCAATCATCTCATTTAAACAAAAACAAGGCAAGAAAGTTTCTATCTTCTTTTCAGCCCAATAATCCATCTGCTGGTGTTTGGGCCGATCCTGCCTTCTCATGAGTAATCATGTCGCTCGTTCTATTTCTTTATATGTTAGCATCCCTGTATCTCACCTCAAATGTATACGAGGGTCTCACCAATTATTAGAGACTTTCCCCCTGTTCACTCCGGTTCCTATATTCGGGATAATTTTCTTTATAGATGCTGGTTTCTTCCAAAAGTTTCAATATTGCTTATTTGTCTAGTTACAATTGTTGTAGGGAATATAGGTTAGGTGAAATTCACCTCTATACTCTAATAAACATGATCCACTTAAGAGATAGCTATAAATCATATTTTTATATATTTAGTTATTAAAAATAAATTAAAATATACAAGCAAAACTCTGCAAAAAAATTACCTCTTTCGTGCTTCAAGATCTATTTTCCCTCTATATTTACAAAAAAGGAATTAGAAATAGTTCGGTCAAATTTTTTGTCTTTTTAAGGGGCCGTTTGGGGTGTGATTGTAAGCAAATATTCACAGTGGATTTTTCAGATCCACGGTAGCATCCATGTTTTTTCCATATCCAACGTGAAACACGATTTCAGCTGGATATGGAAAAAACATGAATGCTACAGTGTAGCAAGTTTTCCACTGTGGATGTTTTGCTTTTAATCACGCCCCAAATGGCTCCTAAGTTTTCATATTAACACAATTTTTTTTCGTCAACCTCATTAATCACTATAGACCCCTATCCGGAGAGGAAAACCAAGTTGGCTTCTGCCAAACAATACTTAATAACAACAATTACACAGTAAAGTAATATAGATCCTGTAGCATATCAATGATATTATTTAAAGTAATTAAATTATCTAGCATCTAAAATTTCAATTTATACACACTTAATAAGTTGCGCAAGTCGTTGGTGTGAATTTGTTAAAATTCAAACTTATCTATGAAATGACTGCCTTTTGATGTTTTTTTAATACCTAAGACAATAGATAAAGAGTTGGGGTATTTCAACAACTAAGCTAAGAGAGCCTGATAAATAACTCGACGAGTGGTAAATAATATATTTCTTTTAATTTTTTATGATATTTCCTTTAAAAATATAGGACACATTGAAAAGTTGATTTTTTAGGCAAAATTACGGAACAAATCATAGAGCTAAAGCAATATATCTAAGAAAGACTGATGTATTCCTTCGGCAATATACGAGTGCTTAAAATCACCATTTACTTGGAAATTCAGATTGGCTTAAATATGTTAAAGTATTTTCACTTTACATATCAAAATATGTTTGTTATCTTTATATATAAAAATACTAACTATGAAATCAAAAGTACCAATGTTTGTTAAAAATAGTCAGTCTTGTCTTATAATTATCAAAATGATGTAGTAATTCTTATACTATTTTTCACATTACATGGAAATTCATATTGGCTTAAATAAGTATTTTCATTTTACATATCAAAATATGTTTGTTATCTTTATATATAAAAACACTAACTACGAAATAAAAAATACCATCCCTAATGTTTGTTAAAAATAGTCAGTCTTGTCTTATAATTATCAAACAATGTAATAATTCTTATACTATTTTTTCCTTTAAGGAACTAAATAAGATTAGGCATTATTAGTCTTCTCACATTATTTTACTCGTTGAAGACTTTTTATTTGTCGTCTCCCTCGCCAACATGTTTCAAGGAGAGGAAAACATTACCACTACATTTTTCGACTCTCGAGGTTTGTATCATTTTTCTTTTTCACTTTTATTTTAATTTATTAAATATGAAAAAGTATTTAATACTCTTTTTATGGAAGTCGGTTTATTTTACGCCATCCATTGACTAGCATGGGAAAGATAACTTGAAATATTACAATGACAATATTAAATAACTTTTTTCTAACCAAGATAATTAAGTTGAAATAAAGAAAGCATTAAAATTAATAAGGAATTTTGTCTACGGGCGCGCTTTGTTGTAGTAGGATTTATCAGGTTTTCATCTTTACCAGCCGATGGTTTATGTCACCCTCTATTTTTTTCTGAATGTGTTTGTGTAGAATGAAAACAAGGCACTATTTATAACATGTTTGCACTCTTTAATTGTTATCAGTAACATGTGTCAGGTTCAAGCAAGCTTATGTGGATAGTGTATAACTACTTTTTTACATCAATTGACAAAAATGGACGTTTTCAGTAAATTGTAAATAAGTGTATGTAACATGCTTCTCGTTATTAATGTCCATAATTTGAGTTAAATAGAACTAGAAGTCTGATTGTAAAGTTGTATAACCATCATGATCATGCTTATAGTGATCAACAAAGATAGTGAAAAAGGGGATGTCAATTGTACTCTGTATTGTTCAATCAAATTTGATGTGTTCGTCCTGAAATTTCGTCAATTGGTGTTCATAACTCTCCCCTGCAATCAAATTACTTCAATTATCTTTGATCATTTTGCTTTGCTTATTAGTATCAAGGAGAGCATGGATGGAAGCCTGCAAATTATCTTGGACTTTGTGAAAACATATTGCGAAAAGCCAAACAGTGGTAAGGTCTCTCTTATTGATCAACTATGACTCAAGTTTCATCTTCTGTTTAAGTTTTAAAATGTACACTTTCTCGTGTTTAATTAATGAAACCAATATCTTTTTTTTAGGTTGGTTTTTTTCTAGTTCCAGTATGCTCACCTTTGGAAGCTACAGTTGGATCAACTCTTTGACCTCTATTCTTCAGGAAAGATTAAGTGAAGAAATATTTTTATGTGCAAAGATGTTTAGCATGATCTTATTATCCTATATACTATTAGCATACGCGTTCATGTGTATAGCATGCTTTCCTTGCGTTAATAATGCAGAATAGAATGTCAAGGTTCTCATTTGGTTGATGAAATCACCATGTAAAGATTTACAAGTTCTATGTTATCTATCTTCAAGTTTTTCTCATATATTCGTCAAGATAACATTCAGTCAGATTTTTCTAACTAATATCTTTCTAAATCCTTCTCAAGTCTTAACTATGCAGCAAATAAACTGTTTTATGCTGCTGGAAAAATGTTGTGGGTCAGGTATAAAAGAATTATTTTTGTTGTCATATATTCCTATGTATTATATGAGGTCTGCATAGAACAGAGAACCCTGCATATGAGGCTGGGCTCATGCACTTCGGGATGAGCCAATACCTGGGTTGTGGGATAGCGATCAGGGGGCTTATTAGTATCAAGGAGAGCTGGATGGAAGCCAGCTAATTATCCTGGTGATATTATGGTATATGTCATTGAAAATATTAACCTGGGCATACTACCTAGGTGTATAAATGTTTTTTAGGGTACATGTATTAGTGAGATTTTTAGTTCCAAATAGTTGTAGACCGGCAATGTTGTAGTGGTTGTTGATTCTAGTATGAAATCATTTCCTTTAATGCCATCTGTTTGGGTTTGAGTTGTGAGACTATTACTTGGTAGGATTAGTTGGGAATTTTTGTAATAATTTGGAGTTTGAAGTTGAGCGATTAACCATGTGCTAAGTAGATATCTATCTGAGCCAAAAGAGTTTGCATCCTTATCACCTCAAGTTCACATAATCATCCATGGTGTGAAGGGAAGCATTTTTCATCCGCCTGGAAATCCCCCATCATATGGGAGCTGTTGACCATCAGAATAATTGTGTGCCATCGATTATGATGATCGATGGCTCTCATTTGATGGCAGAAATCCTGGCAAAAAGCATGAGGCGGATAACAAATGCTTCCGACTTACCAAAGGTAACATTGTGGAGCATGAGGCAGATGATAAATGCTTCCGGTGCGAAGAGGATAATGAATTTTGACTTACCAAAGGTAACATTGTGGACAATGACGTTATTTGTTCATGTAGGTACTTTTTTTTACTCCTAGACACTTAAAAGCCACACTATGCACATGAACGCTTGCTGATTGCCATGCCCACCGCCAAATGTATAACTATGATCTTATTAGTTAGGTCTTTCATGAATCATGTTGCTCTCACGTTAATATTCAAACAAGATAAACCTACGGGCTTTTGGAACATGTTTTCAGAAGATGATGGTGATGGGTTTGACAGGGAAATGATTCTGATCGCCGGCCCCTTCGCATCAAGGAATTCCGTATCGGATATCGGTAAAATATCGGTCCGCCTAAGAGATAAAATATCGGATATATTTGTAAAAAAATATCGGTGGTCAAAAACTAGTTTTTACCATATATTTTCATAATCTAACTTCTAAAACGAATTATACTAATTTAGACAAAACATAGATTTCAAAATATGTATAAAAATATATATTAGGATGAAAAACAAATGAGAAAGTTATTTTAAAAAAAAAATTCCAATTTTTTTGAACATTTTTTTTAAATTGGGAACCAATATATTGACGATATTGTAATAAAATTTAAAAACTGATATTATGCATTATCATTTTCTCAGGTGGGGCTCGAAATCGATATATCGATGATGGAATTCCTTGCTTCGCACTGAAATGGTGGAATTTTCAGGGTGTTCATAGCTGTGGCAAGTAAACCTGGAGGAATATGGAAATGAAGAGAACCTCCTAAACTTAACATTTTTCGACAAGAAAAAAATGGCATCTTTTCCTGACCTAGTCAGGAAAAGATGCCAGAAAATCCCTTTGGGGGAGAGCCAAACAGGCCCTGAGTATGATATGAGTTGAAAGGTACCAGGCTCCCAGCCAAGGCAAGGGCATCCCGTAGTAGATGTGCCGTCATTTTTTTTTTGATATTGGTTATGCCGTCATATTTTAAGGTATCAGAAATTTGCCTGATCCTCCTCATTGTCACATCATTTCCATTTTATGGGCTTACGGCAAGTAATATCAAAACAAGGTAGATCACTTGCTTTCTTCACTCCACTGTTCAAGTCAATTGAACAGTTTCTTTTGAGCATATTACATACACAATTGCACATACAGGTGACTTTTAAAATAAAAATAAAAGGGGTGTCCTTTTATTGAAAAAAAATATTCCCTCCGTTCCAAAATACTATGTATATTTAAAAATATTATTATTTAAAAATATTATATATATTTTGCCAAATCACGTGACTTCCTCTTTTCGAAATTGAAAGAGATTTGGAAAAATTAACTAAACCTTTGTTCAAGAACAATCATACGAGTTGGATGGGATATAACGGAGAAAAAGTAACGTGAATTCCTTGTGGGCTTCATTGTCCAATAAAAATAGAAACATTTTCAAATATACACAATATTTTGGAACGGAGGGAGTAAAAAATAAAAAGGGGTGTCCCAAGTTCTTAAGACCTGACTAGAAGGGCAGGCTACTCTCCTTTGGTATGTCCGAGGCCCACAATACACATTCGGGTATATAGCACTGCTTAAGCAGAGCAAACTTTGACTCTTGTTTGCAGGAGAAAATGCTTAACTTATTTAAGACTAAGCATCTACCCTGAACGAACATTAAGTCATAAACAATCTCTGGAAGTGTAGTGCTCACTGCGCAGGCATTCTGCAAAGAACTAGTTGCACATAATGCTCACAAATTTTTTTTGGTAATCACTAGAAATCTAGTACTCTTTTATATGGGTAGCTGTAGAGTATTCACTATGTTTTTAGAGATGAGTTTACATGAGATCGTTCTCATATAAGGAGCATGAGGCCAATTTTTATTGCCGTTAGATTCCGATCGGAGGGTGGATATCAAATCAGTAGGTTGGTGAGTGTGTCCCATCAAGGAGTGGGTGAGATCATTATGGATATTTATAGCCGTCAAATCAAGATCCAACGGCTACGATTCAAAGTGACCTCATATAAGCAATATGAGAGCGATCTCATGTAAACTTTTCCCATGTTTTTATGGGGTAGGAAGATTTAATGCATAAGAGATGGAAACAAGAAAATGTTAAAAAAAACGGCAAAAACATGTGTGAAAGGTCATTCAACTTTGTATACCTGTTTCTTTTCTGAATTTAATATCAAAATTTTCCATTCTTGGAGAGCTCCAAACTCGTGATTGTCATGCATCTTTTCAATAATGTGCTTATGTGAATATGATTAATGTCTATCCAAATCAAAGCCATGATGATTCAATTTTTTCCGGCCGTTCCAAGTCCTTTTCCCCCGTTTCAACCAAAGTTTCTTCCTGTCCTTGGTTTTTCCTGATTTTCCTCAATCTTTTGGAGACTCTCAATCAACTGGCTGACGGCTGCAAAAGCTGGACCGGCACTTAACTGCTAGTCTGCTATCACTTGCTTATAAGTCATAAGACTCGTAACCAAAGCTTCTTCCTCTCTCGCGCTTTCAGCTCAATCTATGGCCTATGGGGTTCCTTTGACTCCAACTTCTGTTGTTATAGTATGACAAGACACCAATTTGCTATAATAATTAGGCATGTCTAAACATGCCATTTTCTTAGTTTAATTTATTTATGTATGCATAGGAATCTTAAATTAGAAGGCATAAATTAATCTAAAGATGACAAATAATTTTCATGCAATAATTGACTCGCTCCAGGTTCACTGTATTTATGGGGTACTGTACCAAACTCACATCATGAATCATTGTTATCACATTGCGTCCACGAAAACCCATCTGCTTAATTTTCATGAAATAGCTTAATCATTAAATTTACAAACAGGAAGGCCAAAAGAGGGGCTATGATCCCCAATCTTTCGTCACACACAAAACAAAAAAATACAAATAGCCACAGAACTCACCATTTCCTTTTTATTCTTTTGCTTAATTTAAACTACAAATAGTTTATTAGATTTAGATTTTAGCGTCAAGCCTTCAACGATTTGCGTGTGATATAAAAGTTGCATTATTTCTTGTATCACATATCTTTATTTTGTATCACATATCATAATCCATATACTTATAAAAAATAACATACTCGTATCACAATCCACATATAAACTACAGATATTAGGTAGGGTTGCCATCTCGTTTTCTTAGCATAAAATATGTTGGGTTTTGGGAAGTGGGCCCAAAATTCTACAAGTGGAGTAAAGCCCACTAATATAATTTCCATCTTAGGCCCACATTGATTATTTGATTGAACTAAGATTGGAGGGAATTTTATTTTTAGTTTATTTTATCTTTTGCTAAATTTGGAGGGAAAATAAAAAATCTCTATGTTCGGATATTTCTTTAGTCCCACATATATATAAGCTTTATTCCTCTTTGTATATATATTATTGGAGTGGATAATCTCTCCAAATAAATGTGTACACATTAGTGGGCACACGCACATATGCGCGCGTGGCATGGGCGAATGAGCACATTACGATGCTTTAGTAGTGCACTTTGTACTTCGCAATTCATATTTAGAGCCTTTGATTTTTTATATAATGGCTAAATATTTTTGGAGCTTTGAGCCATTGATTATGATCAAAATGGTAAGACATGTAATTGGGTGGATATTGGATCTTTGTACTCGTTCATTTCCCTTTGTGAAAGGGCGTCTGTTTATCTCCCTTTGTGAAAGGGTGTCCATTCGTTTCCTTTGATGAAATGAGTATGTTGGATTCAGGTCTATATATGGCTGCCTTAAACAAAAAATAAGACAGACAGAACACAGTTCATTCTGGAATTCTCTATCCTCCTTCTCTGATTCTTTTTTCTTAAATGCAATATTTACTTTCTCTCTTAGTTCGGAGTCAGACTTGTTAGAGTGCACCGCTCGTCGACCAGTGATCCATTGTATCTTGGGGACATATTGCAAGTGGAAGCCTATGCACATAAAGAGCGGCAATATCTGTTTCAAAGTCAGCAGTGCAAATTGTGTCTCAAACGATTTCAAATGATTTACAATTTCAAGTTTAATTGCAATATAATTCAACACAGTTGGGTAAATTACAATCTTTCCCGACTACATATTTTCCAACAAGATATTCAACTTCTTAGAAAGTGGAAGGCATTCATGTTCAACTTAACCATTTTAAAATGACACATTACAACCTGTTTAACATAGCTGTAAAGTCTTCCGCCATACAAGTTACAACATATATAACGCAATTCTTTTGGGCTAAAGTACCACATCTATGCTATAAGCATTACTTAACCAAGTCATTCCCCAATTCATCTCTTTTATATGAGATATTTATTCAGTACATCCAGAATGCCAAATAGGGATATCAGCATTGACCACTTAGCGTGAACTGCATGTGCAGTGGCTCATTACTTGCGCACTAACACATGTGCACAGGATCGATGGCTCCTATAAAGTGATAGCATATCCCGGTCAATACCCCCTAAGTACTGAATAGTTTTTCTGCATGCATCTGACCATAGCGCATATTCCCTCTAGTCACTTTTAATTGAGACCGTCCATAATTGGTCAATTTTATTGAGATTTATGGTCCACAGTAAAAACCTAAGCTTTCCTAAGTGTCTTTCATTGCGGTTGCTGTTGTGCAGCTATCGTTGCCGTTTTTAGCCTAATTTTATGAATAATTAGAGAATTATACTCCCTCCGTTCCAAAATATTGTGTACATTTGAAAAAAATTCTCATTTTTATTGGACCATGGAGTCTACAAGGAAATCATATGACTTCTTCTTCCTTATATCCCGTCCAACTCATACGATCGTTCATGAACAAAGTTTTAGTCAATCTTTCCAAATTTCCTCTAGTTCTGAAATGGAAAGAGGAAGTCACGTGATTTATTTTGAAACAGAGTATTTTAGAATAATAATATTTCTAAATATATATAATATTTTGAAACAGAGTAAATATTATTTAATTTTAATACATATATTTTTTTAATTATCTCGATTAAAAGTGACAGAAGGGATAGTACACATCGAACGGACTGACTTCATTCCGGACTCATTTTATTACTCCCTCCAGTCAGATTTTTTTTGGGATACATTAAAAATTTAATTCATTATATCTATTAATCTATTAAAAGTGACAGAGGGAGTACATCACAATTCCCGGAAGAAAAGGTTGTTTGATGATTAACCCAGCCACCTTCCTTCTTCAATAAATAAATGATTTGTTTATTGGCAACTCATCTGAATGAAGGATTGATACAGGACTGATGGATTGGATGGGCCTTCTTGCCACGTTCCATGGATACGGAAGCTTCGTTGATCAGCAAAGAGCAGTCAGCTCGCCCATGTGAACGCCGGCTTGAACACCACGTTACAAAGCTGATATTTTGGTTAACGGCAGGTTACAGCGCACAAAACAAAGTCAAACATGGGAGAACACAAGAGTTGAAGAAGCAGCTGCTTTTCTTTCGCCTCTTGTGGGCTTGACCAACGTCTTCTTTCGTCACTTCTTCCTCTCTCCTTGCTGTACAACAGTGATTCACATCAAGCTTGTCTTGTCATGTCGATTACTAGTATCTCTGTTTCTAGACACCGTCCTGTGGTTCAACTGATCCTTCTTGGCTGTTGCTGTTGGGTTCTAGATTGCACCATCTTCCTGTTCTAGCTCTGGTGTGACATGGAGGATTTGGTGGCAAAAAGCTTGAAGATTGCCTATGTTGTGTTTGCCTTTTGTTCTGCTCTCTTCCTTGGAGCTCTTAAAGGCATGTTCTTTTTTTCTTCTTATCAAGTTTTCTGTGTTTTGTTGAATTTTGAGCTCTTAAAGGTGGTCTTGTTTTTTTTTTTTTTTTTTTTTCTGTTTTCTTGTAAATATGGTGATTTTTGTTTGCCAGGAATGGTCTTTTTCATGGTTGTTGATGATGGGATTGATACTTGATGTATTTATCTTAGCTGTTATCCAATTTAATCAGTAGATTATTCTGTTGGAGCTTAAATTGATTCTTGGAAATTGCAGGTCTTTTTGTTGGTCCAATTGCAGGTTTGATTCTGATATTTGGAAACGTGGTGGTAATTTTGGGGCTCCTTCCTGCTCATGTTGCTTGGACAGTCCATGCTCTTGTGAAGTAAGCTCTCCTTTTAGTCTTGGGAGACTGATTTTCAATTTGGAACATATGAGTATACTTTAGCTTAGCATACGAAATTTAGATTATTGGATGGTTTAATTATGTAGGACAACTCGATTTGATGCTGCTCTTAAGATTGCTCTATCGTTCGCTCTCCTGCCATCGTTTGGTCTTTGGTTAGGACTCAGCATTGCCGGTAGTGTCCTCGTTGGAGTAGGCTATGGGTTCTTCACCCCATGGGTATCGACTTTTGAAGCCTTTAGAGAAGATAGAGAGTCAATGAAATTCAAGCATTGCATTGTGGTAAGTTACGCTTCAAAAGATAAATAAAAGGCAGTATTCTTATACGCATGAAAAATGCAGACCAATGAAAATTAGCTTTGCCCATTGATGGTCAGGATGGAACTTGGCAAACAATCAAAGGAAGCTGCACAGTGGTCCGTGATTTCACCGACTTCTGCTACTTCTCATATCCACAGTTATTGAAGGAGCTATCTGAATCCTCTGGTTCAGAAGAAACTCATACTATAAGGTGTGATAGTTGAATGATTTTTTTTACATCTGTTATTCAGAATCAGAAGATGCATTGGTTTCCATAGTTTGCTTCTAGTCCACAAATCAGAACCTGTTCTGACATAATCCATGGACGAGCCTTTCATCTTGCACAAGATTACTGGTCAGATGAACCTTTAATCATGCACAAGATTAATGGTCCAAATGCTCATTTCCCAGAATTATCACAAATTCTAGTTCCAAATGCAGGATATTTGGCTCATTGACTCTTAGCTCGGTTGGCCAATTTAGTATCATCATTGGATGTAGTGTTAAATAACCAAGAGTCCCAAAAGCTCGAGCTGGTCAGAAAGAAATAGATAAATGCTCCCTCCGTCTGTAATATTATTAATATAATTTTTTTCAAAATGAACTGGTTTTAGTTCATTTCAAAAATCTTATGCAATAATAATCATGGATGGAGGGAGTATTAAGCTCCACTCAACTTGTAGCAGTAACTATTTGCGTAGTTTCATTGAGGCCCATATGGATGATTTGTGTGACACTTTCCATCTAGAAAGTATGGATATGGCAAAATGGCTGTTGTGTCCGTATCTGATACGTATCGGACATGGATACGGCAGTGACACGTCTGCATGCGTGTCCTGCCATATCCAATATAAAGTATGTATTTTTATTTCGCTGTTAAAAGAGCCGGAAAGGTGCTTGTAGTCTAACGGTAAAGATGATTGTTTTTTAAGCAACACACCCAGTTCGAATCCAGGCAAAGCATAACTATCTTGCCAGCTAGAAATTACGAACAAAAAATAATTTTTCAATCACAAGTTTGTAGTTGTAATTTTTACAAAATTTAAAAGAAAAAATGTGGTGCTACAATACTAAAAATATGTTTAAAATTTATATAAATAATTTTTTATTAGCCATGTCGTATCCTAGTTTTTGGAAAAATGCTGTGTCCCCGTGTCCATATCATATCATGTTGCCGTATTCGTATCCGTGCTTCCTAGCTTTCCATCCAGTGGTGGTGTGATATGGTGAGTTAATTTAAGAATTTCAGTGATCTTCTGCTAATTTAACACTGATGCAGATTGATTCATGTGCCTGCAATTGCTATCGTTGGCTTGATGGGCTTACTTGTAGAAATTCCTCTCTTCACTCTTATTGCTGTGCTTAAAAGTCCATATATGCTCTTTAAGGGCTGGCAAAGATTGTTACATGACTTGGTAAGCCGAGAAGGCCCTTTCCTAGAAACTGCTTGTGTGCCGATAGCTGGTTTGGCAATCATTTTTTGGCCACTTGTGGTCATTGGGAGCATCTTGCTTGCTGTGCTTTCAAGTTTCTTCGTGGGTTTATATGGTTCAGTCATTGTATACCAGGTCAGTCAAATCTATATGATTCTAATTTAGAATCTAACATTGGCAGATTCCCTTCCTTATATACTTTATTTCAGTTAAATATGTACTTCTCTGATTATGCCAATAACAGTTACACATAATGGCAGGAGAGATCATTTCGTAGAGGGATTGCATATGTAATTGCAATGGTCTCAGAGTTCGATGAGTACACAAATGATTGGCTTTACCTGAGGGAGGGATCTCTTATTCCAAAGTAACAACTCTCCTTATAATTTTGCTTTACATTTCCAGTTTGAGAGTAGTTACTAAAGTTCTAATTTCTCACAGCCAGGCCTCGCTATCGAAGAAAGAAAGCATCGCATTCATCAGAGCTTTCAGTTGGAGGTGGTTCTGTTGGAAGAGGCAAGGTATCTGAAGCTCCAGCAATGCTAGTGCCAAGTTTGGCTCCTTCAAGATCAGTTAGAGAGACTATACAGGAAGTGAAAGTAGTGCAGGTGGGTACTCAAATCTTGTGCTCATATCAGTAGTGAAAAATAACGTTGTGGCTCTATTCCAATTGATAACCTTGTCCCCAATTCATCATAATCATTGTCATAATCAAGTCATGCCTTCTCCCAACTGCTTAGGGTCGGGGACATGGATCTTGTGCCTCCATTCTAGCCTGTTTTGTGTCAACTCTTTTGTAAGAGATATTTTAAAAAATGTAGATGGGAAAAGATAATAAAGGCGCTACTCACTGAAGCAATTTTCATCCTCCTCGAGGTTATCTGCCAGGATATCCATCAAGTAGGAGCCATTGATCATCACGATTGATGTCTCACATGGTTCACCGTCGATCCTGACGATCGATGGCTCCTATTAATGGAGGATATCCAGGCGGATATTCTGAAGGTGGACCATAAAGTATTCCCCTGGCTCACACACTGTGAGGCACATTGGCACTCATATTAATAGAGGGGGGTGGGCAGGATCCAAACCTGCCTGCCTCCTGTATTAGCGCATGGTTGGATCTAGCGCCCATGCTATGATGAGCGAGTTACCATATTAACTCCACACTTTGTCTGCTATATACCATTATACCTATGACAAAACAAAATGCTAATAATATTGGTAATGCCTCAGATATGGGAGGACATTATGAAGTCATGTGAGATGAGAGGAAAGGAGCTTATGGATGCAAAAGTGATCACAGTGACAGACCTAAGTGAGTGGCTGAAGGCCAAAAATCCAAGCCAAGGAAGTGTGGTTGGTGTTGGAGTCCCTTCTTATGCTGTTTTTATGTGCTTAGTCAATTCAATCAAGGCCGGTTCCCAGGGATTAGTACTTATAGATGGTCTTCACGTCACCCCTGAGAACTTGCCACAGGACCGCCTGTTAGAATGGTTCTTTCAACCTTTCTTGGTTATAAAGGAGCAAATCAAAGTCATCAGACTCTCAGAGGGAGAGCTGAAGTTCCTGTCCAAGCTTCTTATTCTGGGTGGTTCTTCAGAGCGCATGGAGGCTTGGGATGATGGTTCGGAGGTGCCTCAGGATCCCATGAAGCTTGCTCAGATTCAGGCCATCAGTAGAAGGTTTGTTTTTCATCATTACTAGATCCTGTCACTCGAACGACACTTGGTCCCTTGAAAATGCATTTTAGGATTATTTCAACTTTTGATCTATATGACAAGAGTTTATTTTCTTTGCAGATTAATTGGCATGACGAGGAGCATATCTAAGTTTCCAACTTATAGAAGGAAATTCAGGCATGTAGTGAAAAGTCTCATCGCAAATTGTCCAGAAAAGGAGGGATCCATGGCGTCTCATTCCTCCAAATCCGTTGCTTCGCTCGAGATTGTGTAGGCCAAAAAAAAGGAGATTGATTTTGTTCACATTTCAGGTGGAATAGCTGCTTTTGTTATATGGTGAGCAAAATGGTTGCGCTTGGGAAAGTATGAAGATTAGCCTTGTGAATACGAGATAGCATTTCTATGCGACTTCACATTCTTTTTTGTATTTGAAACAGCATGCCCCGATACCGAGTGATCTCTGAATGCCTTGTATTGTACATTTTCTTCACGACGTGTAAAATTTAATCAAAGTGAGAGATTCAGTTCTAGCAGTTAGCATAAACTATCAAGATCTGATTAAAAAGACGTGTTTGCATTCACAATTGAAAATCGTGTTCTGTATATTGACCTTTACAAGACAGCTACAGTCAATTTAATGCAAGAGTGCTACATCCTGCAGAATGATGGTCCTTTGCATCATTTTAATTGTACCTCTTGCCTCCATTCAACAATCACGGAGTGTAAGGCGTTAAAGTTATAATCAGTATTTTATCCGACCAAGTTCTTTCAGCCAAGGAAGTATTTCTTCCAGACCTTCCTTCAAGCTTCTGGGTTTATATCCCAGCTCCAACTGCGCCTTCTCACAAGAGTATGTCCACTGACGTCTCAAGACATTCACAGTCTGCATAATATCATATACCAACAGAAGGTCAATTAACTTTGTTCGCAATAAAAGCGGTATAGAATATG
The DNA here is from genome assembly GCA_039654745.1 of Houttuynia cordata. Lineage (NCBI taxonomy): Eukaryota > Viridiplantae > Streptophyta > Magnoliopsida > Piperales > Saururaceae > Houttuynia > Houttuynia cordata. The sequence goes on from CM077503.1 coordinate 24,815,247, forward strand.
TGTGGAAGATAATATAGAACTCCCTCCAAACAAACGAAATGCTGAAAACAGGAGACCGTAGAATAAAGAAATAAGAATATGGAAACAACAGGTGAAAAGGAAAAAGGACGGGAAAGGCACAAGCAGGGAAAAGCAGATGAAGCAAAACTGGCATCGCCATAATTGTCATAGTGATCATGCATATGACAGTGGTTACAGTAAACCAACATATTTGGCCATCCCTCCTATGGTCCAGAGCCAGAGCTTGTGCAATAAAAAAATCTTACGCACTTGGTACAGGTATAAAAAGTGCAAAGACATGAACCTTCAATAGTAGTTTTAAAAAAAGCCCAAAGCAAAATAACATTCTCAACTTGTGAGGCTGACTGAGCAGTTAATTATGTCCAAGACAGAAAATATTCTTAACCATAATAGCTGCCTCTGTATTGGATATTTTGTGGAGAAACAAGGCCAAGTCCCAGTGCAGCAAATGTAATCAACCTCAGTGAAACAAAGATGGCACAATCACAGGACTCCAACAGCCTATTCCAGTGCCAATAGCATCCCTTAGTAATACAACTGGTTCAAATGACCATATTATGTAAAAGGCTCTTACCGGATAACTAATCAGAGGAAGATTCCCTGCAATTTTTGCCCAAAAAACTGAAATCCATCCATAAACCTCAATTACCCATAAAGGGATATGGAATTTGGGCCGGCTCGTATTGGTGATGATAGCAGCAATGTCAAACACCTGTACAAAGGATGCATTTTCTCCAGTGAGCAGATATCGTTCCCCATCTCTTCCCTTTTGCAATGCCAATATATGGCCATCTACTACGTCATCGACATGGCTAAATGACACCTTATCAGTTCCATAGCCTATATAACCAGGCAATCTTCCATTGTAGCGCTCAATCAACTGGTGTCACAAAAAGAATGTCAATTGGTTTAGCTACAAACAATTTGATTTTAGAACTCCAAATTGTGCATTACTAATTTCTCTATCGGAATAATAATTTTTCGCGTTGCACATGAAGGTATCAAGCTAAGAGACGATTAACCTATAGGAATTGATGCTATACTATTTTAAATAAAAGCCTGGAGAGACCCCCCACCCTCTGTGACGTTTTCTTTCTGGGCAGTGATAACCCTACAGCAGATTCCTACACATTTCCATACACAGCTGATGTGCATGGAAATGAGTGGGTGGGGTGATGTGGGGTCACATCAGTTCACCCACTCATTTCCATACACATCAGCTGTGTATGGAAAATGTGTAGGAATCTGCTGTACAAATATCATTTCCCTTTCTGAAATTACTAGGTTCTTCTCTACTTTTGTTCGACAAAGTCATGATGTAGACATTATTTTTTATAAAAATACATAGACATGATTGAGTTATGTCTCTGAAAAACTGCATTTCCATTGGTGAGATAATATTATTTCACCAATAAATGGAGGTGGTCTTCAATGATACAGCATTGAAGAAATGACATGAAATAATATAAATTCATAGAAAATTAACGCAGAATCAGGGTACAAATACAAATCAACATAGAAAATTAAGAAAAACTTTCAAGTCTATGGAAAGAAGTATCCAAGTATATGAGCAATGTGAACGTGAAACTAGTCAAGCTATGATAATAATTATCGGCTAAACATTGACATAGTTTTTTTTTCTCTTTCTGCTCAGTAAGACTAATCTCGTGGAGCACCGGATTTAAGTCATTGCACGTAATAAGCGACACCAGTGAAAGACTAATGAGCACACAGAAGCAAACGTAGAAATCGGTATAAGAAAGCAAAGCAAATACCGATATGAAATTTGAGACACTAATAGCCAATAATCTCAATAATGTCTCACCAATTGAGCCACAATGTTGCCAGTAGTGAGCTTTCCCGGACCATAGATGACTCCTGGATATAAAATAATAATTGGCAATCCTTTCGATGCTTCTTCCAACGCAATTTGATCGGCCGCCACCTTCGACTTCTCATACTCTGTGCAAAAGAACTTCCTTTGATGAATCTGCATCCATCATCATCACCATTTACAACAAAAAAACCCATAAGATTTCAAACCATGCACCTAAAAATCTACAAATGAAAAACTCCAAGAAATTAAGAACAGCAAAAAGGAACAAGACCTGCTTCTCGTCTGCAACGCTTCCATCAGTCGGCCCAAGGGCGAAAAAGGACGACGTGTATACGATCTTCTGCACCGTCCCCGCCTCTCTAAATGCCCTCAACACGTTCTTAAGACCCCCGACATTGACTCGGGAGAAGAGGGAGGGGTCGGGGAGCCAGGGCTCGACAAGGGCGGCGGAGTGGAATACGACGTGGCAGCCAGAGAAGGCGGAGAGCAGGGAGGGGTAGTCGGTGATATCGCCGTAGGCAAGCTCGAGCTGGCCGCCGGCGGGAGGGAGGGCGGTGAGGTCGCTGGTGGGGCGGACGAAGGCGCGGACGGAGTATCCAGCGAGGAGGAGGGCGTGGCAGAGCCTGCCGCCCAGGTAGCCTGACGCTCCGGTCACCAACACCTTCTCCTTCATCTTCGTCCGGCGCCGGTCAACGCCTGAGATGGCAATCTTTGACTGAAGTGAGGGAGGGAACTGAAGGAGAGGTGGCAAGCGTTGATTTTCGGTCACCTCGGAAGTGGGCCGATGGTATGACTGGGCCAATTCTTTGTGGGCTTATAGTTGGGCTTCAAGGCGAAAGGTTCCATTTGTCGGCCCAAGAACGGGTAGGGAACAATGCGGATGAAAAGAGGGTCACCACAAAAGCCTCGAAAGTCAACGTTCACAGTTGAATTCTCATATTCTGATTGGTTTTACCTAAGATTCAAAATACAGCCTTATCACTAAGCTCTTCATTAAGGAATAAAAACGAGAAGACAATTGCAGCATTCACTAGAAAAAAGTTCATGTGTGCATAATGTGCCATACATACTTGGAATGTGCAATTTAGCAAAAAATTAAAAAACTGAATACGCACAAGATTTAGAGATCAAACCGAATACAGGCACCATACAATTGCCCGCAGCACACTCATGTGTCCGGGCTCATAATTGGGGATCATATTCAATGCAGAAATGCTAATACCTAGAGACACGGTTTCTCGAAATTTTGGTTCTCATGCAAATTATCATTGACATCAAGTTGTTAAGGCTTTGTATTTCATGTTCCGTTCTTCCTGCATGAAAGAAGTAGTGCAAATCTGACTTGACCACAAATTGCACAGGGAAGGGGGAGAAGACAAGTATGCATAGACCTTTATAGTGCACAATTTTGTTTCCATTTACCTCGGAGATCAAGACATCACCAATATGTTTCGTTGTCTCAAATTATAAATACAACTCCTCCATAAACATCCTGTACATCTTGGCAGAAAAGGACCCAATATAGCATCTTCGCCGGCGACCAAAGAACGAAAAAATACATTACATATATTACAGAAACATCTAGGCCTATAGCTACTACCCTCTCCACTAGTTTAGATGGACAGTAAGGCACATAACTGCGGGTCAATGTCTGCCAAATTTTCGGGAACATTAGAGCCTCGATCTTCTAATGCATTTCATCGAACTGAATGGGTTGTTCTTCTTGGATGAAAGACCAAAGATCGTCCTTTTAGTAAATGAGCCACCGGTTTTGATGTCCCAGTCTTCAATATTTTTTGGCACGCACGCATCAAATAGAACCTGTCCCAAGACACTGTGCGCACTAATATTTGGTGGGCTATTCTGCAGATGGATAGGCCGTTCCTTCTGCTCATCCTGCACAGTCCTTACATCTTTATCATCATGAAACTCCATCGAGCTGGGTAAGAAAAAGTGATCGCTCGGATCTACTGCCACTCTCCGGAGACTCTCATTTGAGTTCATGGCAGCTTTATGAAGCTTGCACACCTTAAATATCTGGTCAGACGAACTTCCCAATCCAGATTCTTCTAATTGTTTTTGGTGAATTCTCTGTGAGTATGTTACAGCTGCTTTTTGAAGCAATTCTATAACAAGAGCTTTGTACTCAGCCGGATATTGCTTGAAGTGGCCTGAAATGAATTTAAATCTTACAGTCAGATTTAAACTGATAAATTTAGCTGTGGTGACTTAACATTAGATATTATCTTTTAACTCAGTGCCCTTATCTTTTCTTTTTCAAGAAATTATTTAAATTTTCCATGTCAATATGTAAAGACTCAGGATAGTTCGTCTGCACTAACTTAAAGCATCCCCACTTTTGCAGCTGCCTGATACAAGTCAGGCTCATAGTTCGCAATATGGGTGATTAGGTATACATCAGTTACCTAATGATAAGAATATCAAAGACATAATGGGAGATATTAAGGAAAACAATGTTGCTGACCAGAAAATAATATTTTCACATCTATCTTGTTAATCTAAGCATATATTAACGTCCAAAGCCCTAATACTAGTCCCAAACAATCATAGTATGACGCGAATATCCCATATTAACATAAATACACTCACTACACAGAACTTCTTACTAAAGGTAAAGATAAAGAAAACTCATGATATTAAGCTTAGTGACTGCTTTTTGGTGGCCTGGTGGCCTGGTGGGATCTCTCCCCGTAGTGGATGAGGTCCCAGGATCGGCTCCCGTTGGCATAATAGTAAGGATGTATGTGTCTTACATATCTAACAAAAAAGAAAGCTTCCTGGAGGGTTGTCACTATCATAATCATAATCAATTAACTCCTTTTCCCATCTATTTGTGGTCGGCAACATGGATTTTATGCCTCCATTCAGGCCTATTTTGTGTCAACTCTTTTGTAAGAGACATTAAAGTCATCCTTTTTTATTAACTCCATCAAAGTTCTCTTAGGTCTCCCTCTCCCTCTTTTAGCATCATTTACATGCATCCCTTTTAATTTTCTCCTAGAGGCACCTATTGATCCTCTTTGCATATGCCCATGTCAATGCAACCTACATTCCCTCGACCCCTAAAACAACTACTCCTAAAGTCTCACAAATATATTAATTTTTAATTCTATTTTTTCTAGTTATCCCACTCATCCACCTTGACTACATTCAACTTATTTATACTTCTCTTTGGTGCCCAGCACTCCACTCCATAGAGTATTACAGGCCTAATGGTTGTCCTATAGAATTTGCCTTTAGGCCTTTTTTAAACACGCCTATCGCACAAAACTTCTGAGACTGCCCTCTACTTTACCCACCCCCGCTTTTATTCTATGCACCACATCACTATCAATATCCCCTTCTTTATGGATAATGGATCTTAAGTAAAAGAATTGATCACATCTTAGTACTTCTTGTCCATCTATTTCAACTAAGATTCTATCTATAATTTTACCTTCTTTGAAATTAAATTCCATAAACTCTGTCTTTGTCCTACTTATTTTGAAACATTTTGATTCTAGAGCCTCTCTCTATAATTTTAGTTTTGCATTCAAACCTATTTTACTCTCATCAAGTAAAACTATATTGTATAAAAAAAACATACACTAAGGTAGACTAATCACAACCCCCCCCCCAATACATATCCTTTATAATATCTATGTAACCTTTTATGACTTTCTTCTTCAAAACTTTTCAAATGAGTTCTCTCGGTACTCTATCGTAGGCTTTTTCTAAATCTATGAAGGTCATATAAAGATTTTGTTTTCTATCCCTATACCTCTTTACTAACTGTTGTAACAAAAATATAGCTTCCATTGTTGACCTCAAATTGATTTTCTATTGCAAGCATCCTTCTACTACTCTCTCCCATAACTTTATCATATGCCCCATAAGTTTTATACTCCTATAATTTGTATAATTTTGGATGTTCCCTTTATTTTTTATACAAGTGTATAAGAGTACTCCACTCCTCTGTCATCTTCTTAAACTTCCAGATATTGTTAAACAAACTAGTCAACCAAGTTAAACCAACACTTCCATCGGGTCTTAAAATTTTGCCTTTCTCCATCTTTCTTAACGCAACTCTTACCTCTTCTATGAAAAATCTCCTCAAATAAGTTATCTATTCAACGGGACTAAACTCAATCTCCATCCCACTACTATAATTTTCATTCAGTAAATACTTAAAATATCCACGCCATCTCTTCGTAATTTCCTCATCTTTCACTAAAACCCTTTGATCTTCACAAAAGATATTCTGTGGTCAAGTCCTTGATTGAGCAAATTGGAAGATCAACAGTATGAAACAATATCCATAGAGGACGTTGTCATGGGAGAATAGAACTCAGAGACCATCAAAACAGATGGGAGAGGGAGGGAACAAATCTGAAGAAGAAACAAAGAAATCTCTCCCTGGAAGGTCGCTGTCACCACAGAAGATGTCACAATCTTCGCTGGAGTACTCAGTTGCCGTTGCTGGAAAGTGATTGGAAGGAGAAAATGAAGCTCCGAGGCCCGTTTTAAGAAGGGGTAGTGGGACCCGCAATGGAGGGTGGTGAAAAAAGGAACTTTCTGTTGTAATCAGTTGTAATCAGTCTAGGAAGATAAAGAGTCAGCCTCGGAAGATGAAGAGTCAGTCTAGGAATATGAAAGGTCAGGAATGTTGTAATCAGTCTAGGAAGATGAAGAGTCAGTCTAGGAATATGAAAAGTCACATCTTGTAATCAGTCTTGGAAGACGCGCCTCTCCTTCCTTATAAGGAGGACGTCTTCCTCCTTTTGGGTAGGCAATATTGAATCTAGTTTTCTTTATTCTCTTTTCTTCTTCTTCTTCTTTTCTCCCTTTTTCACCATGGCGTTTGATTTTGTTCGTGTTCCATACGGGAACACAACATTGGTATCATAGCAGTTCGATCTGCGGGCTGATGCTGATGTCGTTCCGATGGCGCTTGAGCAGACGTCGTGCAATCACCGAACACGTTGTGCAGCCGTGCACCGTGCTGTCACCTCGTCAGCCAGGTCGCCGACGGCTCCACCATCGCCGACGCCGTTGTTGGACCCCGCCGCCGACACCGGGTATTCTGCTTCAGCCACCACCGGCTCTAATCCCGACCAAACCTATGGAGATCAGCATTCACCCTCCTCTGATCGATGGAATGGATCACGGGCAGCGAGGTGGACAGACCCCGCCGGTGCCGCCCCGCCGACCACGGTCATGCATCCCACCGGCCATGCGTCGCGCAAAGCTTCCAGCTTTGCCACCTTCCAGGCCACTTCCAGACCCCGACAGACCTCGATTTCTTCTCTAAACGTGATCAGAGACGCCGCCACCGTCGTCGCCGCCGCCACAGTCCTCGTCGGCGGCCGCCGCAACTTGCTTCCGTCCTGCTTCCGGGCACTCTCCGTCACCCCCGCCGGAAAGCCCGACAAGGATGACATCCGCCTCGCCATTCCCAGCAACGGCCGCCCTCACCTCCATCACCAACATTTCTCCGCCTCTGCCTCCGACGACCGTTTCGCCGCCTCCGCGGCCACGCTCCGTGTCGCCCACCTCGGCTTCCGCCGCAGCCTTTGCCACCACACTCACGACCCATCCAGGTGCCTCCTCGCCGCCGGTTGCCACATGGCCCCTGCCGCCGCCAAGGGTTCTTTCTCCTCTTTCGCCGTTAGCTCCTCCGCTGCCAGCCATGGACGCTCCTCCACGGCCACCATGATCCTCGCCAACACGGAGGTCAACCAGGCGGAGGACTCGGTGGACATCCATGTCCTCCCCGTCATGCAGATTGGCTGCGAGGGGGTCCTCCACAAAAGCTACGTGACTTCCATGCGCAATCCAACGGCCCAGATCATCTATGGCGGGACCGCCATTGGGAGACACTGGGGTCTGGGCATTGCTCTGTTCTCCTCTCGTGGACCGAGTGTGAACAACCCGTCCATCCTGAAGCCCGACGTGATCGGCCTCGGCGTAAGCATCCTGGCGGTCTGGCCCAGCAACCTTGGGCCCTGTGGGCTTGCAGAAGATACTAGGAGGGTTGGTTTTACTGTGCTGTCTGGGACATCGAGATGCTCCCCGCACGTGAGCAGCATCTCGGTCCTAATACGCGAGGCCCATTTGACGTGGCACCCAAGGTTTGACAACAATTGCATGCTGCCTCCAGTCCATCAACAATCGCACGACATCCTCGAGACGAGCCGATCCAAGTGCTACCACCCCATCGGTGTCGACCATCTCAGCTTCCACCGTGCCTACCACGACTACCGCCTCCGACACACCACCGCCGCCCAGAACACTACCTTCCATGCCACTGTTGGAATATTGGATTCTGTCAAGTTCATTTTCTCCGACGGCGCCACTGCCCTCCAAGAGCGCCGCATCCCTCCTCCCACCGAGAGCCCGACCGGTGGCGTCTCGTCCAAGGGATTCCTCCTCTTCTGCATGCTTGAGTATGCCATCGCTGTGGCTGCGTCTACCGAGATGATCGCCGACGGTTCCCACATCCTTTCTTGGTCGCCTTGAGGACAAGGCTGCAGCGGAGCGTGGTGGAATGTTGTAATCAGTTGTAATCAGTCTAGGAAGATGAAGAGTCAGCCTCGGAAGATGAAGAGTCAGTCTAGGAATATGAAAGGTCAGGAATGTTGTAATCAGTCTAGGAAGATGAAGAGTCAGTCTAGGAATATGAAAAGTCACATCTTGTAATCAGTCTTGGAAGACGCGCCTCTCCTTCCTTATAAGGAGGACGTCTTCCTCCTTTTGGGTAGGCAATATTGAATCTAGTTTTCTTTATTCTCTTTTCTTCTTCTTCTTCTTTTCTCCCTTTTTCACCATGGCGTTTGATTTTGTTCGTGTTCCATACGGGAACATTCAAAAGGGATCAGCAAGAGCAATGTCTAAGATATACTGGCAATAACTGAGATATACATCTCAGATGTTGCAGATATGGGGGAAGATACAATCTTTCCCCATAATTTGATATATATATATATATATATATAGGGAAAAGTTTATATGAGATCGCTCTCATATTGCTTATATGAGGCCACTTTGAATCGTAGCCGTTGGATCTTGATCTGACGGCTACAAATACCCATAATGATCTCACCCACTCCTTGATGTGACACACTCACCTACCCACTGATTTGATATCCACCTTCCGATCGGAATCTAACGGTAATAAAGATTGGCCTCATGCTCCTTATATGAGAACGATCTCATGTAAACTTATCTCATATATATATATATACATATATATATATATATATAAATCAAGTAATCAAGTAGCGCATTTTCCCAACTATTTGGGGTCAGCGAGACGGATCTTACTTCTCCATTCCAGCCTGTTTTGGGCTACCTCTTTTGTAAGAGATAATAAAATCAAATCCTTTTTTATTAACTCTATCCAAGTTCTCTTAAGTCTCCCTCTCCCTCTTTTAGCATCGTTTATATTTATCCCTTCTAATCTTCTCACAGGGCATCTAAAAGTCTTCTTTGCATATGCCAAGACCAACGCAGCCTACATTCCCTCAGCTTCTCCCCTAAAGGCGCTACTCCTAGGCTCTCACGAATATATTCATTTCTAATCCTATCTCTCCTAGTTATCCCACTAGGGCTCTATCTATAGTTCCACCTTCCTTAAAATTAAATTCCATGCACTATGTTTTAGTCCTACTTATTTTAAAACTTTTTGATTCTAGAGCATCCCTCCACAATTCTAATTTCACATTTAAACCTACTTTACTCTCATCAATTAAAACTACATCATCTGCAAAAAAACATATACACCAAAGTACATTATCTTGCAAATAACTAGTAAGCTCATCCATAACTAAAGCGAAAAGATACGGACTTAAGGCTGACCCTTGATGAAGACCTACCGTAACCGGAAACTCCTTAGATCCCCCCCCCCCCCCAATAATCTGCACACTAGTCACAGCCCCTTCATACATATCCTTTATGATATCTATGTAACCTCTTATGACACCCTTCTTCTTCAAAACACTCCAAATAAACTCTCTCGGCACTCTATCGTAGGTTTTTTCCAAATCTATAAAGGCCATATAGAGGTTTTGTTTTCTATCCATGTACCTCTCAACTAACTACCGTAGTAAAAATATAGCTTCCGTTGTTGACCTTTCTGGCATGAAACCAAATTGATTCTCTGATACTTTAGTAACTTCTCGCAAACGCCCTTCTAATACTCTCTCCCATAACTTTTATACCTCTATAGTTTGTACAACTTTAGATACATATATATATATATATATGTATGGCATATATCTCAGATATTTCAAACCATGTTTGGGGGGCCCATTTATTCACGAGGGGCAGTCGGGTTTTCTAAACCCACTTGGAGCCTCTTCTTAAGTGCCATTGGATGAAGATCCACTGGCGAACTATATATGTGCAGTGCACAATACATATAAGAACAGTCAAATTTTTCGATGGCTTCTCCATTACCACAGGGTACACCAGTAGTTGATGGTCGATTGTCGTGCACATTTTTGTATTGCATAGTTCAAAGTACCAAGCGACTGTTAGCCTTTATATTGATCCATATCATCTTAACCCCTATCTAGTTTTGCAGTGGTCGAATCTTGGTCTTAAGCTGTAAATTCCCGTAGCTACAAAATTAGATAGCGGTATCACTGCATCTTACTCTACCATTTTTTAGATAAACATTCAACCTAAGGTTCACCTTGTCATTGATATCTGGAAGTAACAGTATGCAGTTAGATACACACCTTCATGAGGGGACTTGGCCCATTTTGTAAGTTTAACATCCCCACCGAGCTCTTGAAGTCGCTGAGCAAAATTGCAGACAATATGATAGGGAGCAAAATCGTCATCTTCGGAGCACAATATGAGAAACGGACTCATATTCTGAAATGTTAAGTGATTTGTTAATCCCAAAGCTAATCTAAGCTACAATTTGATTTCTATCTGTCAGAAAGAAGACTCACAACAGATGCATAGAGAGTTTGCCAATACTCAGCCCGCTGAGCTTCAAATTTGTTGAGGAAGAGAGCATCCAAACCAGAAGCAAAGGATTTTGCCATCCAAGAAATTAATCTCGGGGATTCTGACAGTTTTAGGACTGTTGGATGAAGCACAAATCGAGTACCAAGATCACTGGTAAAATCTACAGGACTGGAGTCATATATGTACCCACTGATGCAATCTTTGACTAGCCGACATTCATCCTTCACCAGAAAATTAAAAAAAAAGAGTGAGTGAGAGAGAGAGAGAGAGTTCTTTAAAGGATATCAACGCAATCTTTCTAACTTCAGAACATACATGAGCACAATCCCACATTAATGCTTAAAGAGGAAAAAGAATACCAGATTGAATGGTCCTTCAGATATTCCATCAATTATCTGCATGAAAGAGTGAGCGGGAACTGTGTTAAGCCAACATAAGAGATGTTATAAAAATCCTAATGAGATACCACCGACACTCATCAGACTCAGAACTTTTACCTGGAGAGCCTTGTACATGCAAGCTTGTGGACCACAAGAAAAGGCCGCAAACACAATAGGTAATGGCCTAATTTTTACTTCCTTGATTTAAGAAAAGTGAAAAAAATAAGTCTCAACATATATATGACAAAAAGAAATATAGGAATACAAGTCTCCAATCGTACTTTTCCTACAATCATAATAACACACACCTTAATAAGCTCGTGGAGAAGACCAGATGCTAGTGATGCAGCTTTGTCAGGGAAAAACCTGTGACAATATATGTTTTTTTAAGATAAGTGACAAATGTATATTACTCAATGTTAGAGACTTGATGCATGGTAAAAGTATTATCTGGGTACGTCTATAATAAATTTTTTTCACTCATTGCTCATGGAGGAACATTGATGCATTCACGCAAAGATGTTTTACTAAAAAGCATAGCCATTTTCCTGAAATGACTAGAAAGACAAAATCCTAAGAAGAGCTCCCCGTGACTGAACAATATTCAGTTAGAGAAGAGCAAGGCGGATAAGTAGTAATGGGACAAACTTCAACTAAACAAAGAAGGCAAAAAACGTTGCTACAGCTCTTCCATTAACATTGTCTACTGCATTTCTGAGTATTGAATGCAATGAAGTACACTAAATTAGACCTCCAGCGTCACGCCATTCTGATATCTAGATAAAACTTCTATTTTCATCTTTAAGTTCGTTCTATATCTAGAGTCCTTGCTGTCAAAGTGAGACAAGAAAACAATTACATTTCTTGTACTATTGCATATACCTTTATTGTTCTAGCTAGCAATGGCAAATTAACAAACAACAGCCTATTCTGACCACATCTTAATCATAAAGTCACGCATTCAATTTCCTTTCAATTGCTCACATCATTACATCTAGGAGAAATAGTTAAAAGAGAAAATTGTTTGTCCGCAGTTGAGCATATGAATATTACACTAAATTCAGATGGTACCCAGATTAGTAACTCTCAAAATCACTTCTTCCTGAAAAAAAAAAACTCCCTCCATCTAATGAAGCTAGTCTGCATTGCGAAATGAGTTAAATATATTCGACTCTAAAGCCTGTACAAAAAAACAGACTCTCCCCTCCCCTTCCATGGTTTTGGTCTTGAGGGAGTCAGCCATTTAATGTAGGACCTGTCTTTTATCAAATCAGAGGGTGTAAGGTTGACAACTGTCATGAAGATGACGTTTTACAGCCGGCGAAAATATTGGGTGATCAAAATTTGACATAAAAAAATTGTCATTTTATACAGGTTTTTGCATTGTTATCCTAAAACACGCAAAATACGAATTTGGGCTCCGCAAGTGGGCAAAAAAAAGACGAACTTCCTTGTTCAAAACTCATAATATTACCCACGCAAATCATTCGTCACGCTATTCTTCTCCCAATTTGCAGCACTCATAAGTTCATAAGCACAAAACAAAATCCTAAAAGATCACCAATTGTTCACATATTCAACTAATCTAGAGTCCTTCAATACCCAACTACTTCACACAAATTATCCAAAAAAGAAACCAAATACTTCACATAAAACACAGCTTTTTCAGAACACCACCAAAATCCAATCCCAATCTATAAAAGCACATTTAATACAAACCGCATATTTCTAGTCACACAAGGAAATGAAGTAGCGCGGATCCACAATAAAGCTCATGATTGGAGGAAACTAAAATCAAGCTTACTGGTTGAGGAAATCAGCATGGCAGACAAGCGAATTCCAGCCAGCGGAGCCGTAGAGCTCCACATACCGCCTCAAGTGCTTCTCCTCGCTGGACATCCACGCAAAGACCACCACGATTCCTCTAGCAACATCATCGCCGCCCCCCTCTTTCCTCCCCCAGTAGAATCTCCCTCCGCTCCCCCACATCTCAATCCCCCCTCACCTTCCCAATCGCCAAACCCACGCCCGACCCTCAAAGACCCTAAACTCTCCAAATCCGCCTCAAGTCCGCCATTGTTTCTTTCTGATACAATCGGAAAGGCGTTGTGGGAGGAAAGCAAATCGAAAAATTCCCGGAATATGCGGACTGGATTTGCAGAAGCTCTCAGCTGCTGCTGCTGCTGCTCCTCCCTTCTATCGTGCGCGGTTTCGGGAGATGGATATCTATCTGCTCGGGAGCTAACTTGCTCGCGTGGGCTGGGCTTCGCAGCTAGGCCCACGAGGTGCGCAGGATAAGGATGGCGCATCTAAGAGTAATTAGTTTATTAAGGAGTGCATAATTACAGTTTTGGCCTTGTACACTTAGGGACAACGACGACTGATTAGCGTACTAATTCAGGTACTAATCTGATTATTCGTATTCGAATAATTGGGTTTTCTCCATTTTTCCTTATTTTATTATTATTGCTAATAAACAGTACCACATACATGCTCGCAATTGATAAAGTTTATTCAATGCCTTATTTTAAAAGAAGGTTGTGCCAAATATTTACGCATTAAATTGGAAAATGACAAACTAATACATTCGTGTTAAATGTATTTGTATCTAAAAAAAAAGAGGCTGGGAATCGGACAGTTGTCTGCAAGTACTTGACATCTGCACCATCAGCCTCAAGTAGGTCTATGGACCACATAACAGATGGGTCAAGGACTCAAGATAGGATAATCTTCTGTGGAGTCTTATGTGCACCATTGTGCTCCTTTTATACACATACCATTGTGCTGTCTAATTAGCACGGCGTCTTGCAGTTATCCTTGTGCATTTTCGTTTTAATTAACAACCATTAGCAACAAACCAACATAAGTCTTCTCTGATGAAATCGGCTGGCTGTGGTTTTCTAATGCAGACAGATACTATTGGACAGAGGGAGTATTTTATTGCGAGTTGAATTAGCATTTTGCATAACTAAGCAGTTAATTAAACATGCTTAAAGCAAGATATTTGCTTATTGCTATTACTTGTAAGAAAAGCAACATACCACATGGTAAATATTTACTCGTACATTACCAGCCTTGGCCGTTATTGACCACTTGATTTGACCAATATATATATTCATGCACATTGAAAGTCCGATCTAGATAAGATAAAGTTTCATAAGCTAGGTCCTAAATAAGTAGCCCCATAATGGAAAGCGATGGCCAGGAAAGAACAAGGTTACCAAGACCTATCGTAAAGAAATCTTCTAGATGATACTCCCTCCGTCCAGAATTATTATCACTATAAGGTTTATTTTGAAAACTCATGGTGATAATAATTCTGGACGGAGGGAGTAATTGGATAGATATCACCCATTATGCCAATTATAGACGATACTTGAAGAAAGACACAATTTCGATAGCAACGACATTAATAAGAGCAGGAGCCAGGAGGTAATACATAACTATCAAGGTCGCTACATATTTGATTCTTTGTATCCATTGTTTATCACAGTAGAACAGTTACACAATAAGGACAAAGAAAACACCTGCAACGGACGTCATATGATTTTCAGGTTGCTTCTCATATCCACAATTTGTTTTTCACACCATAAGCCACTGCAACAAATGTAGGAATATAGCAGTGGATTATGTTACCCAAAAAAAAACAATCGTCTAACAAATGATGGGCAGAAGAGCTTAGAGATGATCAACATCACATTTTACCGACATTTTGTTTTGGAGTATCAGTCAACTAGTCCATCTAATGTAGATATCAAAATATCTACGCCATCTCTCTTTAATTTTCTCACATTTTACTAAAACTCTTTAATCTTCACTCTTAATGCACATAACTTGCTCTAAGTTTATACTTTTCTTATCTCTTAACGTAGCTCAAAAAAACTATAAAATATAAGCCAAGTTACTAGCATACACTGACCTTACAATCACAACATCCTATGGACTGAGTGAAAGAATCAAACTGGTTAAAAAACAACAAATGAGACATTTTTTCAAGTCGCATGATAATAAAAGAGGTGCAAAAAAATCCAATTAAGGGGCCATTTGGATCGTGAAAAATCCTAGGAAGCACCGATACGGATACAGCGATACGATACGATACGATACGGGTACGGCGATACGGCAATTTTCAAAAAGTCCCGATACGATACGTCGGGGATACGTTTTTTGAAAAAATATTTTATATATTTTTAAAACACATTTTAGATTGGTCCTAGTGTCAAAACAAACAATAAGCATAATAAAGAAAAAAAATTTAAACACCTGTAGCCATAGTTTTCAAAACCGGACCGGACCGGCCGGGAAACCGGTCCGGTTCCGCCCGGTTCGTTTTTCCCGAACCGGTGAACCGGACCGGACCGGTCCGGATTATTTTAAATTTTTTTTTTTTGAAAAAATTGTTGCAAGAGGGGGGATTCGAACCTCAGACCCCCCCCCCCCCCCCCCCCCCTCACATGAAGAGACTTAACCACTTGATCTACGCTTATTTTGATGCTAATGTTATACAAATTATATATTTATCATATATTTACTACTCCTCTCACCTAAACCGGGTCACACCGGTTTGAGCCCGGTTTGACCGCGGTCAGACCCCGGTCTGACCGGACCGGCCATCAATCCGGTTCGATGGCCGGTCCGGTTTTGAAAACCTTGCCTGTAGCAATCCTAATATCCAACAACTAGCACCCTAATAGCCACCTATAGTAACTTCCATAATTTTGATAGAATTACACTATAATGACAACACAAATAATAATAATTATAAGTTATGAAATTAAACATTATAACTTATAATAGTTCACATGTAATTCAAACAATTACAGTTTTTTTTTTTTAAAGACAATACGCCATCGATACGCATGCAGCAGTATCGATGGCGTATCCGTATCCGATACGTATCAGATACGGGTACGGGGGCAAAATTGCCGTATCCGTGCTTCCTAAGAAAAATCCCAAACATCCACTCCCAAAAATAACATATTGGGTAGGTGGATTTTTGGGAGGGAGGATGTTTGGGATTTTTCACCATCCAAGCAGCCCCCAATTTATACCATGTATCAGATTTTGAATAACATATTGGGTGATTTCAAGGTTTTCAAAACCGGACCGGCCATCGAACCGGATTGATGGCCGGTCCGGTTGAACCGTGGTTTGACCGCGGTCAAACCGTGGTCAAACCGGTTTGACCTGGTTTAGGTGAAATAAGTGATAAATATATTTATTTGTTCCACATTACCATCAAAACAAAAGTAGTTCAGGTGGTTAAGTACATGAGGGTGCCCGGGAGGTCTGAGGTTCGAATCTCCCCTCACGTAAAAAAAATTTTCAAAAAAAAATATTATTATAATCCGGACCGGTCTGGTCCGGTTCACCGGTTCAAAAAAAACCGGCCGGTTTAACCCGCCGGTTTGACAGAAACCGGCCCGAACCGGACCGGTTTTCCGGCCGGTTCCGGTCCTCCGCGGTCGGACCGGCCGGTCCGGTCCGGTTTTGAAAACCATGGGTGATTTACTGTGGCCATAAAGCACACAATGGCCATGTGTTATAGAAATATGCAGCTAGCCCCTATGATGTTAAGTGAACTGAAGAGAATCAATTTTAGGACTGTTCTACACTTCTGCTTCCTTCACTGATTCCTTTTTAACTAGCTTTTTTTGTCGCCAACACACGTTACAAACTTACTAGAAAAAACAGACACCAAAATTTTTCAGCAGCAAGATTACTTCCTAAATTACATAAAGCTTCCTTCGATGTTTCAATATCATTCCATTACTTCCTAAATTACATAAAGCTACAGAAAATGCAAATAACCCCGCAGAATTGAGCAGCTTTCCAAAGCTGCTTAAGCAAACTACTAAAAAACTAATATAAAGTCAATGCTGTTTTGATAAACCTTGTATTCTGGCTTAGCGTGTTACCAGAATATGTATAACTCCCTTCTAGTCACAGAAACAATTGGAATTGAATTAATGTTAATCAAACTGACTTCTAAGTTGGGTTGAGAAAAGAATAAAATCAGTGTCAAAAGAAATGTAGGAACTTTGGGCAAACAAATGAAATTGAAGCACGAGGAATGTACCTTTGCCGTTCAGTCTTCACAGGTTATGCTCATGCACTCTCTCTTTAGCATTTCGTCGAACAAGAAAGGGCAACATTTAAAAAAGCTAAAAGCGCTGCATTTGCAGAGGATCTAGAGCCGAAGAGGTGGGATCCAAAGAAAGGGAGGAGGATGACAGTCTGCGGTGGTCGCCGGAGAGGGAGGAGACAGTGGTTGGCCAGGGCGACGGCCTCCGGACAGAAGGGTTTTGGAACGATTGGGCGAAGGACTGACCCAAACCGGGCGGATGGCTGGAGAGCAGAAGCGGTTCAGACGTTAAATCGCTCACCTCGTTATTTTCCCGCGCATTACTTGAAAAGGGTAAATTATTTAGTGCGTCCAGCTTGCCACGTAGAATTTGCATCTGCATGACTGCGGAGTTGCTCCTGAGGAATCAATGGCTTGCGTGCGCTCCAGTTGTTCCCAGTCACATGGGCGTAATCCCAAATGGCACACCCCACACACTGAATAATATCTCTTTAGACTAGGGCCTCAAATGGCTCCCTCCCTTTCTTTTGTTTCCTTTCCTTTTAGGATGGGTTTTTCGCCGGCGGCCGGTCCACCAGGGATCCATCCATTTTAAGGGGTGGGCTATATAGAAAAAAGGGGTGGAAAAAAAGGACCATGGGGGCTAGCCCACGTTGTATATATATAATCGTTGCTAGATGCCTTTAGTGTGAACATTATGTTCACAAACTTGAAATTCGATAAGAAGGTGTTCACTTTTTCTCTTGTTAGCAAATTTGAATGTATTTTAAATTACTTAATATTAACAATTTCCTGATCTTCTCTATATTCTAGGTAGGGCTGTTCGCGGACAGCCGTATCCGCGGGGCCGTCTGCGTCCGAGGTGTCCGTGGCCGTGTCCGAGCCGTTTAATATTGTCCGCAAATATTGGACACGGACACGGACACGGCCACGGATCCTCAGACAGCCGTCTGTCCGAGGTCCGGTACCTTCCAAACCCTAAACTAAAGCTATTTTCACTTTTCAGTTTTCACTCCAGTTCTTCCCCATCCAGCCAAGTGGCCGACCCCCGCCGCCGCTACCCCGCGTCCCCATTTTCCCCCCCATCGCCCGGCGGCCGCCTCCTCCTTGCATGACGGCGCCTCCTCATTACATGATGGCACCTCCTCCTTGCATGACGGCGCCTTGCATGATGGCCCGCCTCCTCCTTGCATGACCCCCCACCGCCCGCCGATCGCCCCGCAGCTCGCCCTGGCCACCCCGCGTGCCCAATCGCGCCGATTCCCCAGCCGTAGGCCATAACACACCTCTGTGAGCTTCCCGTTTCTTGATATTTTGTGTTTATCGCGTGTTTTGACTGTGGATTGCTTCTAAAAGTGCTTTCTTTTTTATTTTTGGAATGATCGGATTTGCAAAGTCAGGTTTTTGCGGTCTTTTTTGGTGGTTTATGTGTGATGGAAATCGATAAACTGAAGATTGCTATATATCTTTTTTTTATGGATTTAGAATCATCCGGTATAGATGGCGATTGTAGGCTTGTAGCTGCTTTTCTGTTTGTTCTCAGTTTTACCAATTCTAGCTTTAAATCAATTTCATTTATTGTTGCATTGTTAAATCTCATCATCATCATACTTGTTGTCTTACTGTGACTGTCATGAATGCTCTTACCGTCCCAACTGTTATGCTAAAAATGATTAGTAGTAAGATATTCCTTGATGTACCTTTATGTAAGAATAGATATCTAGTGTCTTATTATTTTTTGTTTTCATTACATTTTACTTCGGAAAACAAAAAGGAAAATGGGTGGGTGGCGTCGGTTTTATCCTATGGATATTGAACTATTTATGAATTCTGCTTACTCCATGGAAGTCAGTGGTTAATGGAAATATTACACTGCACTTTTTGTTAGTCATTATAGATTTTTTTTTTCATCTTTTTAACATGATGGTTGTTCATCCCTCTTTATCTGTTTGTTCCTTTTAGTTATTTTGTGTTATCTGCTTCACTGAGTGATTTTTTATTTTTCTTCATTGGTAAAATTGCTGCATGATTTTCCATTGTTACGATACCATTACAGTTATGTTATGAGGCATCTATACAGAAAACTGTGTTATCATTTTTTATGATTATTATAAGTGTGAATATATGTGTGGCATCCTACAACCATAAGTAGTTATTCTCCTGGAACCCCCACTTGGAACTCTTCCTCTTCTTTGATTCAACTTTCATCATTCAAGGTAAAGCCTCCTTAATGTTGTTCCTTTGTGAGTGTTTATTTACGTACTCTTTGTATATTGTGTTTCTTTGAGCATAAATTATTGCAGTCATCAATGCCACAACATAGCTACAACATGTCCTCTGTTTTGACTTATGGAGTTGTGGTTGATTTATGGTTGTATCTTTTGCTTGAAATATATGTGTTCATTCTTTGGTTACAACATAACTGTGTTGTTTTCTTGATATTCTACATGCTGTCTTATTTCTATTTCTTAGTAATCAGTAATAAATTTTTTTAGCAGATGATGGCTGAGTTTGTTATTAAAAGTATGGAAAGCTTAAATAGTGAATTGGAAGTTATTAGTAGCACCGAGAAAAATGCTGAAAAGAATGCCAAGGAAAATGTAGTTGATGTTGAGGAGGGAGATGCTAGGGACACAGTTTCAATTACTAGAAAGCGAAGATTAATATCTGTTGTTTGGAATCACTTTGACAAAATCGATGTGCCTAACGGCGGCAAAGGTAAATGTCATTATTGTGGGGTTACGCTGGATGCAAGTGGTTCTTATGGGACTAATAAATTGTGAAGACATGTTCAGGGAAAGTGCCCAAAGTTTCGACTAGATAAAGGAGGTGACATTAAGCAACAAATCTTGAAAATGGGTAAAAACAAGGATGGAAGTGCATTTGTGGGGACATTCAAATTTAATCAAGAGAATAGTAGGAAGGATTTAGCTAAGGCAATAATCCTTCACGAATACCCTTTTTCAATTGTGGATCATGCGGGTTTCAGGAAGTTTGTGAAGAATTTACAGCCTTCATTTGTTATGATCAAGAGAAAAGCAATTACCAAAGATTGCATGGATATATATGAAGATTTGAAGGGAAAAGTACAAGATATGTTGGACACAAATGAAGGTAGGATTACAATCACTAGTGATATGTGGAAATCACTTTAGAACTTCTCCTTTATAAGTATAACCTCTCATTTTATTGATGTGAATTGGGTGTTACAAAAAAGAATTTTAAACTTTAGTCAAGTTGATGGGTCACACACTGGAGTTGATATTTGTTCCATTATTTACAAGAAGTTGCTTGAATGGAAAATTGATGGAAAAATATTTAGTGTTGTGTTGGACAATGCAAATGCAAATATTGTTGCGGCAAGAGAACTTAGATCTATCCTTCAAGCAAGTGGTGAAATTTCAGTAAATGGAGATTTCTTACATGTAAGATGTTGTGCTCATATTCTGAACCTTATAGTGCAAGATGGTTTAAATGCAGTGAAAGGAGCATTGTTTAAAATTCGGGAAAGTGTAAAGTATGTGAAAAATTCAGTACAAAGTGAAGTCACATTCAAAAAAATTGCTACCACCAATCCGTCTACATCAAATATCTCTTTGGTTTTGGATGTTACAACTAGGTGGAATTCAACCTATAACATGCTTGATGTTGCCTTAAGATTTAGAGATGTATTTATGCGCTTTGCTAGACTTGATAAAGACTTTAAAACTTTGCCAAATCCTGAAGAGTGGGATGATGTAAAAATTGTTCATCAATGTTTGGCTCCTTTCTTAGAATTAACTGAGTTGTGGTCTGGGACAAAATATCCAACATCAAATCTTTTTTTTAGCATGGTGTGTGAGCTAAAAATGAGTTTAAAGGAATGGCTTTCTAGTGATAACATTTTACAATCTTCTTTAGCTGCTAACATGATGGAGAAATATGACAAATATTGGAATGAGACATGCATTATTTTGGCAGTGGCATCGATTATGGATCCTAGGATTAAGTTAATGTCGATGGAGTATTATTTTCCAAGGTTGTTTGATAATGGAATGAGAAAGATTGATGAGGTAAAGACTAGTTTGTTTGGTTTGTATAATGAATATAAAGAGAGTTGCAAGCATAAGACTTTTAACAATGGTTCATCCTCTAGCACCATTGTGAATGGGTCTTGCTCTCTAGTTTCTACTTCTACTGGAAAAAATGCTAGGCTTAAAAGTCTTAGCAAGTTTATTGCAGAATGTTCTTCAAGTCAGCCTACCAAAAATGAGTTGGAACTATATTTGGAGGAAGTGGCAGTACCATTTAGTGAGGACGTGGCAGAAGAGTTTGATATTTTGTCAGTGAATGCAGCTAAGTATCCTGTTTTAGCAAAAATGGCTCGCGACATATTAGCCATTCCTATTTCTACTGTTGCATCTGAGGAGGCATTTAGCACAGGAGGACGAGTAATTGACAAATATAGAAGCAGTTTGAAACCTGAGACTGTGGAAGCCTTGATTTGTGCACAAAATTGGCTTCGCAATGAATATGAAGGTAGTTCTCTAAATGTTTTATAATTTTTTGCATTAATACTAATTACTAATTGCTTCTAAAATATCATGTTATTGTAGCCCAAGGCAAATCTGGTTCAAACTCTCTGACAACTGTTTACTCTGCTGAGGATTTGGATGGCGAATTTTATAATGGTAAGTCTCTCCTACTCTTCAGACTAGTGAGTATTTTAGATTCACGGTAATACAATGCAACTCATCTGGTACAAACTAGACCTGAGGAGACTTATAAGCCAATTCACCCAAACTGCTCATAGGATTCAATGGTGAATTCATGTGATGGGTCTATTAAATGGTGAATTCATGTTTGTCTTATGTGTTTTTTGTTTTTATATACCATTATATTGCATAATTATTTGTTCGTCTTCATTGATGGTCATAACCCAATGGACGATGGTAACAAGTGTATCCTTAAAAATGGCCTTTATTGAATCACAACAGGCTACAACTGTGATCTATCTTGTGCACAAGTATTTTGAAAGAATTTGGATGTCCTTATTTGACATTCCTGGAGATTTAAAGGTACTCGTATGATCTTAATATTTTTTTTATAACTTAATACCTTTTAATATGCATAGCAAGTGTGCTACTGAGAATTCAATGAATCATTAAAATCTTTAACTTGTCCGTGACTAGGGGTGTAAACGAGCCGAGCCGAGCCGAGCTTGGGCATAGCTCAGCTCGAAATTTCACAATCGAGCTCGAGCTCGGTCCCTCTAGGCTCGAGCTCGTTCACAAATCTGGAGCTCGGCTCGAGCTCGAGCTCGAGTGCCTTATACAGGAAACCTCGGCCCAGGCTCGAGCTCGGCTCGTGAGGTGGCGCATCACCGGCCGACGGTCGGAGGTACCGCCGATGGCGTAGGACTCCCACTCGTCGGTGTTGCCGGCGAACAAATAAAAAAAATAGCTTTTTTGAGATGGCGGAACCTCACATGACGCCCCGCGCCGCCGCGGTCGCCTCGTCGACCCACACCGCCGCCGCTGCCTCGCTCAGCGCCCCCGACCTCGTCGCCTCGTCGACCTGACGCCCCCTCGCCAGCCCCGTCGCCGTCCCCCCCCCTCCTTTTCCCTTTCTCTGTTCGCCATCCCCCCTCGCCGTCCCCCCCTCTTCCCTTTCTCTGTTCGCCATCCCCCCCCTCGCCATCCCCGTCGCCGTCCCCCCCCCCCCCCTCGCCAGCTCCGTCGACGCCCCTCCTCCTTCCCCTCCGGGCAGCCCCGCCGCGGCTCCCCTCCCCTTGCCAGCACCCCCCCCCCCTCTCTCCCCAGCCCCGTCGCCCCCCCCCCCCCCCTCCTTTCCCTTTCTCTGTTCGCCAGCCCTCCCCTCCCCCGACAACCCCATCGACACCCCTCCTCCTTCCCCCCCCGGGCAGCGCTATCGCTGCCCTCGTCGCCGGCAGCCCAGTCGCCGCCCCCCTCCCCTCGCGTGCCACACCCCTGACCCCCCCCCCCCCCCCCTCTTTTCCCCTCGCGTGCCAGAACCCCCTCGCCCTTTGGGAAGGATCGAGGCCCATGTGGGCATGCGGCCTGGGCCCCATGCCCACACGAGCCTTGGTCTTTTTTTTTTCCGAGTGTCCGGGCCAGGTTTTTTTGGGTAAATATGTCCGGGCCAGGTTGCGCGCAGCTCGACTAATCCTGGAGATGACTAGCACAGCAACCTACCGCCATAGTCCCCCACTTAAATCACAGAATGGACCGGGAGGGATTCAAACCCGGTCTGCCCCCCCCCCCCCCCCCAACCACTAGGCCATCCCATGGGGGGTGCCTTGTTCCTTTACTCTGGTATTGAAAATGGGTCATGCTAGATGGACTTCTTTTTCTCTGTTTCTTTACATGACGTCAGCAACCGGTCAACCCGGGTTGACCCCCGGTTAGACTTACTCGACAAGAATTTTGGGTCATCGGTCCGGTTTTTAAAATATTACTGAAGCCTAGACTAAACAGTGGGGCTCTGTATTCCAGCGATCTCTAAAAAATGGCAAACCTTTCTATACCACTCACTCGCTCTAGTGTTTTGCTGTGCTTTGGTAGAGGATCCTACGAATATACTGCATGATATTAAATGGACAACATAGACATGTGATGTGAGTCAACATATGTACGACCCAAACGCCTGGCAATCTTCTGCTACAATCCTTCCACCTTCCTCAAGGCCTTCCCAAGGAATTTCTTAATTTTATTTTAAGCCTATAGACTGGCTGGCTAAAATGAGTCAGGTGGATTAGAGTCTGCAACCATGAAAGCCAATTACTTAATTCAATATATTTGCTGTATTTATAAAAAGATAAAAATAGTACTAAGTCTATTGACATTAAGAGTGTAAACGAGCCGAGTTTAGGCATAGCTTACCTCCACTTGAAAATTTCAAATTCACTTGTATGGGCCCCATCATTCATGTCTAATGGTAATTCTTAATTTTCAAGATACTGGTAGAGTTGATTGTACGAACAATTATCATATTTTAAAAAAAATTATCGAACACCAACTTCTCTAACTTACGATGAAGTGAAAAAAAAATTCAATGTTTAATAGAAGGCAAAATTTGTCTTGATAAGGGCACTTAATTAGTAACGAAATAGTAAAATAATTTAATTATCTCTAGTTATTCCACATTTCCGATAAATGGTTCTAAGCGTATATTGAGCTTGAAGCCTTTGTATTTCTCTTCCAAAACTTTGCACAAAAGTAGTAGGTACTATATCTTCCTGTGTGAATAAGAAAGTGATATTTTTTATAAATAGATATTTATACATACTAATATATTTATTTTATATTTGTATATATCTATATTTTTATATATAACATAACGAGCCGGCTCGCGAGCCAGCTCGCGAGCTTATTCGAGCCGAGTTTAAACGAGTCGAGCCGAGTCGAGTATCGTTGGGCTCGAGCTCGGCTCGTAGTGGTACGAGCCCGAGCCGAGTCGAGCCGAGCCCGAGCCGAGCCCGGCACGAGCCGAGCCTAAAGTCGAGCTGAGCCGAGCCGAGCCGGAAAAGCTCGCGAGCCGGCTCAGCTCGTTTACACCCTTATCCGTGACACTGTTTTGGAAAGAACTTCATGGTGATTCTATGTCACTTCCCCAAATATCAGGGTCAACTTCAGGACATAATAGTCCAGGTCATAACATACAACTATCTTTCTGAAGGAAGTAGGATGAGAGTAACCAGTATTTTTTGCATGAAAGCATGATGATATAACTGAAAGGCAAAAGTTTTTTTTATATGTTCGAACTTATAAGCTAAGTACTGGGCTGATTAAGGACAAAGCAAGAGAGGATAAGAAAAAGAAAAAAACCAAGATAGAGAGAAATCGAGAGATAGCAGGTGAGATTGTCCCAGAAAGAGTTTAAAATGAACAAACCGTTTGTACTGTATCAGAATGACCAATCGGATGGGTTGAAAATTTCATATCTCATAGGTGTAACATTCTCTTGAGTATTCTCAGTCAGAGAGCAAAAAAAATACATACATCTATAAACTAGCTGATGAAAAGAAATATAACTGAATCATCCAAGAAAAGATGACTAGCTATTATGGGGTAAGGATAAAAAACTGTAGTTATATTTGTAGAATAATAACCTACTTTAATTACAGACTGTGGAATATTCCTGCAAAGAACTGCACCCCAGCCAGCATATAGTGTCCAAAAGCAGCCTTCTTGTTTTAGAAGTTCAATGGCATTTTATAGTGAACCTGCCTGCATTTTATAGTGAACCTCTCCGAACTAGAACATGAAGTAATTATAAATACAAAATTTATGCTACAATATCTCTTAATCATAATCAAGTAGCGCATTTTCCCAACTATTTGGGGTCAGTGGCATAGATCTTACGCCTCCATTCATGTATTATTTTTCTAACTTTTTTTGTAAGAGATAGTAAAATTATATCATTTTTTATTAACTCCATCTAAGTTCTATTAGGTCTCTCTCTATCTCTTCGTCTTTTGACATCATTTACAAGCATCCCTTTGAATCTTTTTGCATGGGCATCTATTGGTCTTCTTTGCATATACCCATACCAATGCAACTTACATTCCATCAGCTTCTCCCCTAAAAGAGTTGCCCGTAAATTTTCACAATTATATTCATTTATAATCATATCTATCCTAGTTATTCATTAATCTATTTTAACATTCTCATTTCAGCTACACTCAACCTATCTATATGACTTTTATATGGTGCTTAACACTTCGCTCCATAGAATATTATAGGCTTAATAGTTATCATATAGAATTTGTCTTTAGCCTTTTTGGAACACGTTGTAACACCCGAAAAAAAAATCGGTATGTTTATTAAAACTCTATGTTAGGAAGAGTTTTATGGCTTAATATGAGTATTGGTCATATGGTGTGAATTAAAAATTTTGTAAGAAAAAATCATAATCATAATTAGAATCAAGTAAGCGCCTTTTCCCAACTATTTGGGGTCGGCGACACGGATCTTACTCCTCTATTCCAGCTTGTTTTGGGCTATCTCTTTTGTAAGAGATAGTAAAGTCAAATCCTTTCTTATTAACTTCATCCAAGTTCTCTTAGGTCTCCCTCTCACTCTTTTAACATCGTTTACATGTATCTTATCTAATCTTCTCACAGGGGCATCTAAAGGTCTTTTTTGCATATGTCCATACCAATGCAACTTACATTCCCTCGGCTTCTCCTCTAAAGGCGCTACTTCTAGGCTCTCACGAATATATTCATTTGATTGATGCAGTAGTCAAAAGGTGACCACCACCAAAAAGGGAACACCTTACGTGTTTTCATGGCTCCTTGCTCATACTACACCTGCAGAGTGAGATCCAACAGGATTAAACTGATAGGTTTTCATGAAAATGCTAAGCCCGCGTAGAGACTGCAGTTCTGCTTGAAGAATCCTCGCCAAACGCTTGCAGCACGATGCACGGGAGCCCTGTGCTTTGATCCTTCGGCAGTTGTACGGGCTGTATGTATGACCATGAATGTGAACCTAATAATTTCTCATTCATGAATTTCTCTCAACCCATGTGTCAATAAACCTGCGTCTCTAAAATTCATCAATAATGGTGGGCGTTAATTTCCATAGCCTCATTTACAGCTTGAATCAATAATCAGCTTTTTTACAATTTAATGTTCATCTTAGACAACGAAAAGATGGATTAGCATTGATTAGGCTGTAGAGTTGTCATTTCAAAGCTGCACATCATATAGTAGCATTTACTATGATATGATAATACGATTGAAATTCACATGTTCATTCCATAGATAGCCATAATTTTTGTACTTGTTGCAGTGACGTACCAACAAATCAACTTTAATATTTCCATTCATCATCGCTTCTCCAGCATTAGAGTATATAGTACTTGATATAACATCAGTCCCAGCTATATAGAGTGTCTCTTACACATGATGCATTGATATTTGGAATCAATTCTTTTTTTGCTACAACACTGACCTGCTGTGTGAAAATTTTCATCATAAACCCTGAAACATGAGATGACTGCCGGGAAAAAAAAACTATTTTGAAATACTTTTAAATGACCGAACCAAGAAGGGCCGTGGGGCCCGCATGCCACATAAGAGTGACGGTGAAGCAAGGCGGTTAAGCCGTGGCAGCTGAAACTTTCACCAAATGTGGTCAACACTTTACTCTTGGACACATTTTGGGGGACCATTAATCCAACCAAAACAAATTTCCCAATTCTCAATTTTTTTTTGAGAAAACAATTCTCACTTTCTGAATCATATAAAGAAAACAAAATTCGTGCCACGTCAGTATGCACGCGTGGCTTTCCATTCACATTTTCCATAACAAAAATCTGATTAATTAGCATGTTATTTCTTGCATCTCGACGCAAGGCCATGGTCCCCAATTGGTAACTGCCTAACTGGTCACACCTCTCTTTGTTCCAGTCCATTTTCCAAGGTACAATCGCACTATGTGCCCCCCCTGCTTCCACGTCTCTATTCATCATTGTCCTAACTCTAATTATCAAAAGGAATCTACACTTTTGGAAGAAAACAAAATCAATCCAAACATTATCATTTGAATCAATTAGCTTTTATATATAAGATATTATTCCATTTATCTAGATTATTCATTTGTGAATCTGAGTAAATTAAAAAAGAAGAAGTAAAAAAAAATCAAGAAAGTGGAAATTTGGAAAGTACGAAACAGGTATTGGGGAGTTGTAACGACTTTTGATTCGATTCCAAATGGCCATCTCGTAGTCCCGGCACTCGTTCAAGCCCATTTACCTAACTTACACCCCAAATACGATCATTACGATTCGGACCGATCTCCCACCAAAAAGGACAACAACCACCACCCACGTTACCCGGGAATCGGACGAGTCATCAACCGCAATCGTCAACCCTCACCGGCCATTCCCGGTCATCCTCATCCTTCTAACCGCCCACAGACGGTCCGTCCAACGGGCTCCCCATCGCCAATCCGGTACGAGCCACGCCACTTCTAACGGCGCCGTCAACTCAGCGCGCCATGAGTCCGTTCTCCGTTAACGGAACGGTTTAGGGACCCGAAACTGCCGATCCGGGCTTTTCGGCGACTCTAAAAGGGGAAGTTGGGGAGAGGTGTGATGGGGAAGTAAGTGAGGGAGTGCAAGGCGACGGGTGAGTTGGCGGTCTTGGAGGCCGGCCCGCTCACTAGGGCGAGGAAGATGGCGCTCTTGGCGGCGGAGTCCGGCGGCGCGAAGCGGCGGAAGGTAAAGGCTGCTGAATTCAATAGGTTGGTGCCGGAGAGGGGGTTGTCTTGTCGGAATCCGGGGACTGCGGCGCGGGTTGCGTCGTCGGAGGAGTGTTTGAAGTCGGACACGAACGAGGGGTCGGCGTCGTGGTGCTCGAGTAATGGGTTGTGCGAGGAGGAGGCGCGGGGACGGTTGAGATCCGCACCGGATTTTGAGGTTATAACCGTTTTTTAGTGTTTTTTGGTTTTTTGAATTGAAATTCAAATTCGTATTCATGTTATTTGTCTGTAGAAATTTGCCCGTTATAGTTGGTTTCAGTTTTCACGGCGCTTTCGTCTCTACCATTTCAGGCCAGGGAGGGTTCCCAAGCAGGGGAGGATTTCCACTCCAGGCGCAGGTCTCTGCTTCTTCACCACTTACCATTTCATCAGCATTTTCTTAGTTTCTTTTTCTTCGTCTTCCAAGTTATGATTTGGTTTCTGAATGAATTTCTTCGTCATTGTCGTAGCAGAAGATCAGCGGCGACTCCAACAAGCAACAAGTCGGAAGAGCTGGATTCGGCTACCGCGCCGTCGGAGGCGGAGACGAATTCCCGCCACAAGCTGCCGCCAGTTTCAGCGCCGGTTACTGCGCCGGAGATGCCGCCGGCGGCTGAACTCGACGCATTCTTCACAGCGGCGGAAAAGCGGGAGCAGAGGCGGTTCGCGGAAAAGTAAGTACTACTAACAGTTACAGTAGCGGCCAAGCAGTACGCCTTACAAACGGTGCATTTTATCTTCTGCTGTCTCACCGTGCACCTCGGCCACGCTTTTCCGTTCTCTGCAGGTATAACTACGACGTGGTGAAAGACGCCCCCTCGGACGGCCGGTACGAGTGGGTACGATTAAAATGAAACCAAAAAAGAAGAAGAAAAGATTATCCAAAAGAGAGGATCAAGGAGGAAGACCGAAGATGGCAGTGTTAGTGGAAATCTATAGTTTAACAGGAGTAGAGTTAAATTTCGACTTCTTTTGTCTAGTTAATTAGCTTTATAGATGTATAGTTTGTTCTAAGTTTTATGAAGGGCCTCATTATGAACAGATCTTCTACGACAAGAAATCACCATTATTTTGGAGTAGTATGTTTTTTAATCTCCTTGCAGTCTCTGCTCTGATACTTTTCTAGTGAGTGATCGGATGCAAATAAATTTCTCCTGATTCTATGGGGGAGAATATGAAAGACCGACTTCACTGAAAGCCATACAATATAGTCTAGCTGATGATTCCCATTTTATGCACAGGGAAATTATGGTGTGATGGATGAACTAAGAGAATGAGAAAGTGTAATTTCTAATGAAGGACTCGAGAAACTGTTAGATATAAATCAAAAGCCCAAGGACCCAAATATAAATGAAATATTAGAAGCCCATACGAAGCTTAAGATGTCCAACTAGTATTGAAGATGCAAGCCCAAAAGAGAATAATTTAGAAGCATGGAATATGTTAGAAGAATGGAGCATGTGCTGTGTAGTATAGAAGTCTCTAGAAGACTTAGGGGCCGTTTGGGGCGTGATTAAAAGCAAAACATCCAGATGGGATGTTTTGCTACACTGTAGCATCTGGATATTTTATATATCCAGCTGAAGCACATCATGAGGTGTTTCAGCTGGATGTAAAAATCCACATGGATGCTACAGTAAATATCCACTATCCAGTCTGGATATTTTGCAATAATCATGCCCCAAACGGCCCCTTACTTAGAAGAATTGTGTAGAAAATTTTTTTGTAGAAATTTGTAGAAGGATGTTGGACTTTTATAAATATGGAATGGTAAATGGAGTTATAACACACAAGTAAATAAGAAAACTCAAGAGGTGAAGTGAAGTGTGAAAGAGTGCTCTTGTAAAGTTTGCAACATTATCCCTTGAATTATTTTTGAGATAGTGTAACTTATGAGAATTTTACCTTTCATACCATTGTCTCATTTTTTTTCCATATACTTTTCTCATAGATCATAGTTGTGAGTGAAGGCTTAATAAAGCTAACATCCAACATAAATTACATTATTTCTTGGGCATCTTGCTTCCATGACCTTTGCCTACCAGCAACATGCCCACTTCATTGATTAGATGCGATGAAGGCTAGTCACCAAACACCAAACAACAGATACTTGTAGATTGTAAATGTAAATGAGTCCGGTTTACATGAGAAGTCTCATGCGCATGAGTCGAATGATCTTGAGCCGTCGAATTTCAACCTGATGGTTAATGTCAAATCAGTTATAATAAGCGTGAATTATCACGCCCCTTGAGCCGTCAAATTAAGATTTTGGCTCATGCAAGCCATGTATCATATAAACTTTTCTTATTGAAATTGGGGATATTTTAAAAGAAACTCTCAGTCAGCTTACCCAGGTACAAGTAATCGCAAATCGTCGGTTCTTGATCTAATGGCTACAAGGGTAGGCGATAATTTTACCTACTTATTTAACATCTACAGTCGGATCACAATTTGACAGCTTGAGATGACTTGACCGAACTCTTGTAAATTTGGCCCAAACTGATTACTCCTTTAAAAATATATATTCTGCACATGACCGAAATAGGGTCCTGTGAGGGATCAGTGGCTAAACAAGACAAACCAAGTTTGGCTCCTAGTGGGCAAGCGTCAATATGACATTGACTTTTAGAAATGTTTATTTTTCGTTTTGGCAGCAAGAGCCTTTGGAAAGAGTTAAGAGAGCCATTCAAGCGTTAATCACGTAGAAAAAGGCAAAAAAATCCTACCTAGTGTAGGATTTCGGCACTTTACACTGCAGCTGCACCCATTTCTCAGGACAAAGTTTAGCTCAACCAGTCATTTCCATGCCTATTATTCTGGCATTGTTCACATGTATGTAATTAGCCGTACTAGATGACTAGATACCTAAACAACTCAACTGACTGGTGGGAAATTACTGTTTATTGATCACCATTTCTGTATCTGTTAGCTAGTGTACAGGCTTGTAGCCATTGGCCTTTGTATTGCTACTTTGTTAAGTCTTCATAGCTAGCTGTATGCTAGGAAAGAAGTAGAGAAAAAAAAGTTACATCCAAAGTCCAAACAAATTCTCCACATCATCAAATATCTTCGATGATAAGCATTTCGATTTAGGGTAGCATTGATCACATTAGTAGCTTAGATAATTTAGTTAAGAACTGGTATCTGAGGCATGCATGCACTGCCCACCTTATCAGTTATCACAGTACTGAAAAATGACGACAAAGCGTCTAGATTGAATGATCCATTTGCAGAAGACCCACGCTCGCCCATACTGCACATGTTACAAGACAACAAACAAACAGTACCAGTGGCAAACCGCTAGCAGAAAGGACACACCAAGAGCAAAGACGGAACAAAGAAGGAAGAAGCTCGGGCACAGGCCCCCCGTTCCCGGCCAGGCAAGTCAGCTGCCCTCGTGTGGCTGGCTGCAGATACTCTTTGGCAGTGTTGGGCGGGCGAGGGTAAAATGGGTGCATTGGATTCCGACTCAGGAACTGGCTGCGGCCTGGTCGAACGTGGATTAAAGCTGACGAGATGTCTTGTCATGGCGATATTTTGTCAGACACGTTTGTTGTTTTAGAAAATTGGTAGCCCCAAGTGGAATGTGCCAACCACCAATCGGCGGCAGTGGGCTCTTTTCTGCTGTACTATGATGCAATGGGTTCAGTCCAATGTGGTAGACTTGTGCTGTCTAGAAGAATGTTGGTGTCTGCTGAGCTTATCCGCAGTCCACTAGTGGAATCCCATGGAACATGGTCTTCAAACATGATGACGATGATGGTTCTTTTTTGTTCGCGTTGAGAAGATGATGTTCAGGATTTAAGACCAGGAACTGTGGGGGATACGACGTATTAGAAATAGGGAAAAGTTTAAATGAGATCGCTCTCATATAGCTTATATGAGGCCACTTTAAATTATAGCCCTTGGATTTTGATCTAACGGCTACAAATAGTCATAATAATCTCACCCACTCCCTGATGTGACACACTCACCTACCCACTGATTCAATATCCATCTTCCGATCGGAATCCAATGGCGATAAAGATTGGCCTCATGCTCCTTATATGAGAACGATCTCATGTAAACCCTTCCCTTAGAAATAAATGTGTTTCAAAAGAAAAAAAAAAGACTCAATTAGCTGTTTTAAAATGGCTAATTGATGAGTTATTTTAAGTCACGACCTTTCCATATTTGTCCTTTTGAATGTAGGTTTTCGAAATCTAAAAAAAAAGTCTTTTTATTCTCCAATTGCTCTCCTCTTCTCTCTACTATTTTTAGTTTTTAATTATTATTCTTGAAGTCGGATTTTTGCGTTGATTTTGTGTGTGGGCAATACACTCCTTTTCGAGTTCTTAATCGAATTCTTTTGAGTGCACCAAGGTTCGAAAGAGGTCCGTTGTATCTCTTGATCGATCGCTAGTGAAGCGTTGCAATAAGCGACGAATATTCGTTCAAAGATAGTCCTAAAAGGCGCATCGGATGACATTGAGTTCGAATTTCTTATTTTGGATTATTTGATATTCAAAATGAGGAAACTTTATAATTATAAGAGCTGGTTCTTATCTATTGATTGTTCTACATCAACAATTTTGTAACTTCTACACAATCTTATCTATTAGTGGCTAATTATATAATTGTTCCAACATTACCTACCACTTGCAACAAAAAAAGTGGCGTTTAAATAACCCAATTCCTATCTTTTAGCTTTGTAATTCATTAACATCTTCTTATTTTTATTCCCTTCCCCCCCCCCCCCCCCCCCCTCTCATACTATGGATCAATAACTTCCAAAGTTATATCCCCAAAATGTGTTTGGTGCGTTAGGTGTTGTGTGCGTGAGTTGCCAATGTCATGAGAAATTTGTTGCAAAAAAAAAAATCCCTAATTTAGGTGAAGATGAGGAACTTTCTAAATGATAATTCCACCTCTTAAAACTTTTTATATAAAGCTGTGGGCCTCCTGCATGGTTTCTTTTTCAATTTTAAAAAACAAATCACAACAATCACTTTGCATGACAGTGATCTAACGATGCCAAGTCGTATTTAATGTTTCCAAACAACGAGATTAATTTTACGTGTTTAACATCGTCTGAACTGATCTTGACTACGGTCTCTCCTCAAACCTCAATACATTTTTATAAACAATGGGCCATCTAGTCCTTATGAGTTAGAACCCAACCAAAAATGCTGGCCTCTTAAAGCAGTGTATCCCACCTCAATCTCCTAGGACAAGTACCAGTTTACCACACCCTCAACACATCACACACACTGCATGTCGGTGGCCCTTTTTGATGAACACCAGTGAACGTATGCTGCTAAATTTCAAGACTCATGATCTGAAAACTACCTTTTGCCATTTAGATGACGGAGTAGGATGACAGGTTTAATTTAGGAGTAAAATCAATTTAGTAACTAACGGGTTGTTGGTGTGATGGCTATGGCACCAAGCGTAGAGTTTGACCCACCCGGTGCATAAGATGTATGGGCCTTATATACACCCAAGGGAATTAACGGTGAGATACGATGCTCCAAGAGGTCGGGTTGTGTAACACCCAAAAAATTAGTAAGTATTTTAAAAACCGAAATTTGACCCTCTTAATGTTTGATTTCGTCATGTTTTGCCTTACGAGAATCAAAGTTGGTGAGAAGAGCTTTCCAACGCCACCAATTATGCGCAATTTGGAATTCGGAGTGAAAAGATATGAGAAATTTAATTTTAATTGAACGTGACTGTGATCGATAGTCATAAGAACCGATCGATCGACAAGTTGAACCGATCGACGCCTTATCAAAACGATTGATCGTAGTTACTGTGATTTTTGAATGTTTTGTTTCACGTAAAGCGATCGATTGACAAAATTGCGATCGATCGGCTGTAACGCGGTAGTGTAAAACAACGCATACGACGATCGATCGTCGGTTGCGGTTTTGCGATTTCTAATTTATCTTTGGGGTGGATTTGCTTGGAAAAGATACCAAATCCCATTTTGACTTGATTTGCACGTCTCTAGAAGGATCTTGAAGCCTTCCTATTGGTTGGAAGTGTCCATGATTTGGAAAATTAGTTTAAGAAAGGATTCTCCCCCAACTCTATATAAACACTAGAGAATTGGCTTGTGCTAACCCTAGAACGTCTAGAGACCTTTTCCCTTCTCCTTCCCACATTCACCCATCTTCTTTAAAGCTTCTTCTTGTGGGAGTTTGCAAGAGATTGGAGCGGGAGCTTTAGAGGAAGCGGAGGAGACGAACAACGCGTAGAAAGGCAAAATCTTTAGTGAATTCAGTAGGATGGTTTTTCCCCTTTCCTCTCTTCTGATTATATGATATTAATAAGTGTTTTGATTCAGTACCTTAGAGTATTGTTTGGATTCTTGTGAGATGAATGAATTGTGTCATTATTTCTATGCGTAGTGCATCATAATCATATGTGTATTCATGTTTCGTTTCTAGATGGGAATTTAGACATAAAGTCTAATGCTTTATTAATTTTTCAGAGACTAGAAGTTCTGATATTGCTTGATTGATTATGATCCAAGTTGAGTTTGTGCTTTTAAGGTATGTCTTACATTAATTGGCTTATTTGGGATGTATTAATGTTTAAAGGCTATATATATATAAAAGAACACAATAAAGGAGTGAACTTTAGTAATTCCAGATAATCCTAGGTTCTGTAATTGGTCTAGGAGGGGAGTATATGGTCTGTTAATGATATATTATCATCTATAATGTGTTATTAAGTAAGATAATCAAGTTTAATTAAGAGTCTTAATCTCGGCCATAACTGTTTTTGTGCTGACAGTCAGTAGTAAATAATTCATAACTAATTTAAATAAAATCGGAAAAATATAAAATCAGTGGGGTTAGAAACTAGACTCACGAGGGTATTATCAATAAAAATTTCAGAGGTTCAGTCCTATTGTATAGAGCACAGTAGCCATAGGAGGAGGACTGTTGTGCAGGAGGCAGTGAGCTGAATCTGAGAGAAAACACTAAGTATACAAATAATATCATGAAATATGATATGATAATGTCTAACGTGTCAATACTAATAATTGGACTATATACTTATGGAATATCACAGTAAGAATTGGATTAGAAGTAATCTAATTAGGAGAAATAATCATTTGATCAAGAGATTTATAACTATCTACCTTGAAGCGTTGATGTCGGTTTGTGATTCCATTTGGAATTCAAATCATCTAAGAATTCTGATTCTTATCTCTGATATTTATATTATAGAATTTCAATGTGTATAAGGAATTCCTATCTAGGGCTGAGCATGAAAGATATGTATTGATTGTATGTTACTCCTTTGGTGAGTTGTTATTACTCGAAGTGTTTGAGTTGTCTTGTTATTCTATCCATGCTCTATGAGAGAGTCTTTTCTGGTAAGAGATACCTTATGATCTTAGAGTGTTGTGACCTATATTCCTTTGAGATATTGCTCATATTGATTACATGATTATTTCTTCCACTGGAGACCTTACGAGACTCTCCCCATGGTGGATTCATAGTATACTCAATTAAGCCATTGCTAGATCTTGCGAGGTCGCTTATATTTATGAAATTGTGATTCCATACTGCCCGAAGGGAGACACTATACGTACGTTAGATTGTGGACATTACGGAAGGTCCTCAGTCTCCGCCCATCTTGTCCGTAAGCACTGGTGGGGCCAGCATCCTAGATGCATGGCAGGGTTCCAAAGAGAGGACCCCTAGGGTGGTTCTGGTATATAATTTTAGTCACTTGCGAGAGACCAGGGTAGCAAGCAGAAATTATAACTCCTTTCACTTTAGATGTCGGGAGCCTTTGATATGATTGTTATTCTCTCCTTACACATATGTTTGTTTGGAGCCTTATGCGAGTTGGAATTGTTGTTGACTAACCTTGCAGGTGTATAGACCACGGTTCAGTTTAGATATTTTGAGATGTTCACAATCATTTGTTATTCTTATCCTCTTCATACTGCTTGTTTTCATTCAGTGGGTTTTTACATCCTACTGAGCGTTTCTATGAAATACTCATGCATCCTCTGATGCAGGCGCAAATGAAAAGTGAGATCAGGAAGTGCAGTAGTGGAATGGCAGATTGCAGGCACCGAGAAGAGTTTAAAGATTATTTAGTTATTTGTTTTTGCTTTTATTTATGCTTATGACATTATTGGCAATTGTGTGCCATAGACTTATAGGTTTATTTTATTTGACTTTTTTAAATGAATTATTATTAAGTAAATTCATTTCATAGTATTCATTGATGTCTGTTATTGTATTACACTGATTGCGGGCATGATCGGTTACACATCCTTTTGAGATGATCGTAATCGGTTTGGAAAATCGACTATTCGGTCGCGTGCCCGGGATCTCTACCTCGATATGTATCTCATTGGTTGGCTTCCGCACTCCGATCGAGGTATAGGATTTTGGGGCGTGATAGGTTGGCCTGCCTCTTCTAATCGGATTCGAAGGACCTGGGCACTCCTCATTACCAAAAAAAAAAAAAATTATCCAAAGTGCCACAATTGTCCAAACACCCATTTGGGCCCAATGTTGCCCTTCTCAAATTGCACCTCGTGGAGCCACTATAGTGAGCTCGTCTTAAGACGAGCTTGAAGTAGCAGGTTGGGTATTTGAATATGGGTTTTGGTGATCATACCAGGCCCAGAAAAAAAAATCTGGAGGGTTTTCTGACATCTGAATTGTCCAAAAGAGCTTTCCTCCTCAAATATCTGAAAGGCTCGCGTTTTCCCTCTCCGCGGAGCGACTGACGAGAAAAGAGAGAAGCAGATAAGAAATAAAGAAGCAGATGATGGCTGGTTCAACTGCGTCACTTCAGCATCGTCTGTTATCGTCATTGGTCGGAGATCGATTCCTTCCTTCATCTCGCCCCCTTCACGCCTTCTTCCGCTACAATCCAGGTTTGCTCTTCTTCAGTCTTCTCTTCTTTCCACTTCACTCAGCTGATTTCATTGTTCATAGCATCTTAGACTTATAAGTGTGTTTCCCTCGTATTTCATTGAGTGAAGAATTGAATGAGCTTCTTTGATGGAACAGTTTTGAGTTTTCTGATCTGACTTGGGTCTTACTCAGTTTAAGTCTGTGCTAACAAGTAAATATGCGAGTCCCTGGTTTACACTAGGGATTGAGGGCAGTTGTGCATATTGGTTTTGTTGTTTCTTTTTGGCGGTTTTGCTAAGATTGGTTTTACAAAATATGGGATTCTTACTGCCATTTTCTGACTTTTGGTTCAGTTATCTGTTTTAAGCTACTTTCTCAATGTATTTTTTTATCGGTTACTTTCTCAATGTATTAATTACCTGATCTTCTCTGTGTTCTTTTGGTGCATTGCGAACTGTGTGATTGTTTCCAAATTAGTTTGAAATATTAAGATCGAGTTGATAATTAATAGTCTAATTTGGTTTTTCAGAATTAAACGGAGTATTAGTTTATGAGAAGTAGATGATGGACAGTAAATTTTTAGAAACCATGGTGTCGTTTAATGTGTATCTGATCTTGACGAAATCATATGTGCAGGTAAAAGGCATGTCTCCATGCGTTTATCAAAGGCATTCACCGATCTTTTGTTTAAAAAAAGGCATCTTGTTCTCTCTCTCTCTCTCTCTCTCTCCAGTGTCTATTTACCTTACACTCCAGTTTCTAATGCTTTTTATTCGTTTTTCCAAGTTTGACATAACTACATTTTAATTTCAAAACCAAATTAGTGTGAAGCTAACTTATTTAAACTAGTGATTGTAGATTACTATATGAAAAGGTTACTGATAAGTGTGCTCATTATGTGCATACTTTGAACTCTTTAGCAAGTTCTAAATTTCTATCAGGCTGCATTTAGAGGTCGCCGTCATGTTGTGAACGGATTTAGAGTCTGTCTGTGTATTGTAAAAGAATGTGTGATTGCTCAATAGCCGATCAGCTACTGGAGGATCAAAAGTTTCTTGCAGGATTTTATTGGCATACGAAGTAAAATATTGGCTACACGTATGGTCCTAGAGTCGCTTTTTCATTGTTGAGCTTTTCAGAAAAGGTGACTTATGCCGGAGACTTCCTAGTTCCTACTGTCTCAGAAATATATTCGTATTTTCTTGCACTTCAAGTGATATTGCAAAATTGGAGCATTAAGAGTGCTTGACGATAATACAGGTGTATACACACTTTAAAAATATATATTATCTATGTGTGAGATCTTTAGTAGTTATTACTTGGCACCACTGTTTAGTTGTAAATCTCAGTTTGCTTCATAACATTTCCTGGAAAAATGAAACAAATGGTAACATGGTAATTATCACTTATCTATGTATACAATGCAGCGAATGTATTCAAAATAATTGACCTATAAAATTGGAAAATTATCTGCAGGCCCATGCAGTTGCAGGAAGTCTGTTAATGCCGGTTTTTTTCTTCAGGGATAATGACAATGCTTTGATAAATGGTAAAAGGAAACGCTTAAGACCTGGCAGAATCTCTCCTTGTTTACCAGTTCCAGAGCATATAATGAAGCCCCCATATGTTAAATCGAAAAAACCACCTGGGATTTCCGGTGGGCCTGAAGTGCATGATGAAAAAGGGATAGAGTCCATGAGAGCATCAGGAAAGCTTGCTGCTCAGGTTTTGGAATATGCTGGGACTTTGGTCAAGGTGATTTTTTTATTTCACACAGACATATCCAAGAGCTTATAACATAAACGCTTATAACAAATGACAAGTTGGTACCTTTGTTAAGTGCTTCTCTTACTCCAGTTCGTGGCTTTGTTACTTCATTACCAAATGATTGATAATTCTTTTCTGTTGGCAGCCAGGTATTACTACAGATGAGATTGACAAGGCAGTTCACAAAATTATTATTGACAATGGAGCTTATCCTTCTCCCCTTGGTTATGGTGGCTTTCCAAAAAGTGTATGTACATCCGTAAATGAGTGTATTTGTCACGGGATTCCTGACTCACGGGAACTTGAGGTCTGTCCTGGCATTAACATCTAATGAACCTCTTATGTTAAGTTATATACTCTATCAGCCCATTCCTCATATTTGCAAGTTTTCATTCATTTCAATATTTCTGTTGCAGGATGGAGACATAATCAACATTGATGTCACTGTTTACTTAAATGTATGTTTCCTCTTCCCTCTCCTGGACTTAATATCTACTACTCAAATCAATATTTATTTATTTTTGTGTAATTTTGTAAAGGATTGATGCTTGATAGAGCAGGTAGAAATTGTATACAGTTAATGTTCACCATAGTTTAGCAGTAGGAATAGATATTGACCTAGTAATGTGGCTTCATAATCTATCAGGGAAAAAAAATTGGTGAGTGATATATAGTAATGTAGACACAGTTATGATACCTATCTGATGTACAGTTTCTTTTCCTGCAATAAATATAATAATGGACGCTGATGTCAAGCTATTTCTCTTTTCTAATTGACGTTTCTAGAGTAATCCATGTTGAGTTGATCAAGCCGATGTTGGCAATTAGTACTAATTGAGCTTTATTTTTTCAAAGTCTCTGCTTTCTTGCCTCCTGTTTTAATTGCGTATATATTACTGCTCAATTGTCATTGGCATTAATAGATAAAACCTTGTTTTGAAAATATTACTCATACATATTGTTTCCTGAATATGTCAGCTCAAAACCTTTTTTTGCTTTACATATATGCTTAGTTTCTGACACAGAGTTTCCTAATTTGTAGGGTTATCATGGTGACACATCAGCAACTTTCTTCTGTGGAGATGTTGATGAAAATGCAAAAAAGCTTGTTGAAGTATGAACTCAGAAAACCTTTATGATTTTGAATTTTGATTGTGTCAGCCAAACTTCCTTTACTTCTCTTCCAATGTTACACTATGCATGAATTCTATCACTGACAATACAGATTGGTGGTGATACAGGGTGCGGTGCAAAATCATACAGGTCTTTTCCTTATCAAGCAATTTTTTATGTGAACCCGGTGGTTCACAAGGGGAGACATTGGTAGACTGTTGTAGACCCAGTGGTCTACAACAGAGGAGATAGCTAGCTAACATCTAGGAAAAGGCTAAAAACACTAAACATGACAAAGTAATTTCACACCTTGCCATTACAATGAATAACAATCCCTACATATAGAGAAAGAGGAATTTCATATAAGGCGACCGAATAAGATTCTAGCCCTAATCAAATCTCTACCCAAAGAAAAGGCTGATCTTGGGTTTAGCACTGCTGCCTTCCCAATTCTGAAAGCCTGAGGCCCTAAAATACGTCAGCACCATGCATCCTCTTGATATTAAACGGCCCAAAATCTTAAGACACAAATCATGATGACAATAGCTCATTACTCCCGCTCATGTTCTGGTTAGCCACATCTATCTTCTTGTAATTTGTGGTACCACTTTTTCATATATTGTACATTGATGTTAGCTCTATTATATAGGGAGTTTACATGGGTGATTTGCATGTAAAGTCCTATTAGAGTCAGTGCTTGGGTCTGAGTTGCCATAGTTTGTATGATAATCCCTGCAATAGGAGTGGCTATACTTCACTGTTCAGATCTTTAACTTCTTTATCTCACCTTCTTTTGAGTT
This sequence comes from Houttuynia cordata, assembly GCA_039654745.1. NCBI lineage: Eukaryota > Viridiplantae > Streptophyta > Magnoliopsida > Piperales > Saururaceae > Houttuynia > Houttuynia cordata. The sequence goes on from CM077503.1 coordinate 24,856,354, forward strand.
GGCCCCTTCTCCTTATCATATTCTTTCATTGGAGAAGCTGTAAAAGGCTGATTGACCTGGATCAAAACATGAGCTCTTTCATAAAAATAGCAAGCAGTTATTAGCAAGAGGATTATTGAAGACTTCAGAATTATGGTGAAATTTTGAATTAGAAAAAAAGCCTACGGTTTCATTGGGCACAGCCTGTCTCACCCAAGGGGATTTACTTTGTATTAGAGATCACTTGTTATTCTAATTCCTACAAGCAAGGGGGAAGTATACCTTTGTTTCATCAGCAAGCACAAGAATAACCTTGTAAGCAAGGTTTTTCTTTCTCACTTTGGTCAGTTGCCTGAGTATCAGCTTTCATCAAAATTTGTTCATCAAGTTATGGTTAGTCTGTATGTTCATATTCAAACCAGGCGCAGAGCCATGCGGTGGGGGAAACGAGGCATTTCGCAAAATTTATGCTTGCTTATCCTAATTATATGAAAATGTATATGCGTTCCAATTGTAATGGACACCTCCTTAGTCATATCTCCCAACCTCTTCGCTTTTTCCTCAATTTAGATCTGTATCGACAATGTCACTTGTAAAACTTTATACAACAATTTTGCAGTTTAAGAAATTTGTTAAATCCTTTTCATTGAACTACTCTTTCCTCTCCAGGTAACTAGAGAATGTTTACATAAAGCAATATCAATCTGTGCACCAGGAGTGGAGTTGAAAAGAATTGGAAGAACAATACAGTATGTTTAGCTGATTAAATTCATGAAATAGTTTTTTTTTCTTTTCATTTTCTGTTAGTTCTCTTGCACGGTCAACTCTTCCTTTCTGTTGGAAGAGGTCTAGGTGAACAAAATAGCATGATTTATTATTTTTTGGTACGTTGTTATGCATAAGTCTTACCCATGTGATAATGGGAAGTGATCATGCAGATAAGTTTCGCTACGGTGTAGTGCGGCAGTTTGTTGGGCATGGTGTAGGACGAGTTTTTCATGCTGATCCAGTTGTTCTTCACCACAGTGAGTGTCCTTGAACTGTATTTATGGGGTGGCCTTTGTTGTATGTTGACTCGAAGTCTATTTGGATAAGTTCATCATCATCATACGCCTTATCCCATCTTTCTGACTCTTATCGGAATCTGTTTGGATAAGTTACTTTTTGAAAATTGCCTTCTTTAGAGTAAGTCCATTTTGTGAACGTTTTTTTCAAAGATCGTATTTTGACCTCTCTGACAAAATAGCCTTTGTTGTAAGTCTTTCGAACTAATGGGTGCATTTATTGTCAGGAAACAATGATGGTGGGCGCATGATGCTGGGTCAAACTTTCACCATTGGTACTGTATAGTATTTCTGCTCTGTTCTTCAACTATAGATAATTTAATTTTAATCTATTGTTCACATCTCGCTTTGATTTATTTTGCAGAACCGATGTTGACGATGGGGAGCATAAATCCAGTCATGTGGGCTGACGACTGGACAGTTGTTACAGAAGATGGCAGCTTGTCCGCTCAATTTGAGCACACAATATTGATAACAGAAAATGGAGCTGAGATACTAACAAAGTGCTAACTTGCACCAATGCTTCCCATTTGGTTGGCTTTATTTGTTGCTCTGATAGTAATTTTCTGTTATAATAGTCGAAGTCCTCAAATCGGAATCTCATTTTGGGTGATAACAGATTTATTTGGGGGTGCAAAAAGTCCATGTTGCTGTAATCTTCAATTGGTCTAAAAAATAGTCTCAATATCTAATGTATCCGCGTTAGATAAGGAAAAGTTAATATGTGCTCTTGCCCACTGTCATGGTACTAGCCCGTCCCACAGAACTTGGTTGGCAAAGATGTTGGTTGCCTCGTGCAATGCAAGGTTCTCTCTCCACTTGTAAGTTTTAAGCGATAACCACTGGGGCGCTTTTCAGCATTCGGGTAAGACAAACAGAACCTAAGCAGCTCGATGTCAATGACAGTAAGTTTGGGCGCAATTGAGAAGTCGCTGCAAGTGAAGTGACTCGTGTAGAATGTTGTTGGACAGCTCATCCCTTTTCTCCAACTTTTTCTCCGATCCTGTTTCCTTTTTCCAACTCTCCTTCCCTAATGTAGCTCAGGCCTCAGATTTAGATGTTCTTTGAAAAAAAAATATAAGGGTGAGCCCATAAGCTGAGGACACAGTTTTTTTATTTTGAGAAAACAGCTTTTGGTGACATTTTCAAGTATTCAAAGATTTCGTTCTTTATTTAACAAAAAAGAAAAGGATTTTATTTTCCACTAATTTGATACCTGCCGATCAAAATTCGATGGCTCAAAATGACTTGACTCATGTAAACCAGACGCTTTGTAAAAGGCGTAGTTCCGACAATCCCGGGGGCTTCCTTTTGTCTTTCATCTGATTAAAGGAAACCCACTCGGGGCAAGCTACAGAGCGGGAAAATGGTGACGTAGCCAGCTCAGTGCGGGAGCTCTGGAGGATTGGCTCGTCATACTCAAACAAATGTGGATTTTAGTTAATTTTCTATAAATCAACGGGACTCCATATTTGCTTATTTAGAGTTATAGGAGTATTGTTTTGGGTGAAACTGAAGAAAATAAAGAGCTCCATTGAATCACGTCTTGGTTGAGTACTCGGACTTTTTCTTGCGCAATGGCATCTGTGAAAATGAAAAAGAAAAAAAAAAGACCTTTTACCTTCAATGAAGGGAAGGCCAAGAGCTTTTCTATTAACAGAAACATAACGGCCGGCCTCAACATTTGAAATTTGGCATCATGGAATCTGGGGCATGGTCCAAGATTGGCCAGGAGCTTTTCTCATTATCATTTTCATTCATTAGTTTTTCCTACTTTGTTATGGTCGTACACCCTTAATGGTAACGGCGGCTGCGTGTGCGGTGTATTACCCCTTTTCTTTTCTACAGTGATCACTCCTTCACTTATAGATTGGGAATAGTATGCAAAGTTTGTACCAAATTTAAAAAGGATTATTACTTCGCGATGTAAATTGATATTCTTGTCACTTCCTACGCATCATGCTAAAACGAGAAAAAAAAGAAAAAATGTACTCTCCAACGGTGTGTGGAGAGACCTTTTCTCCAACCGAGTCTGTGAAGACCGTTAAATTTCATATCTACAGATGTCACTCACTTACCAAGTAACCTCTCTCTCCTACACTTTCCTCCTCCATGCCCATCGCCTGTGAGTCTGAATCCTATGCGGCGGTCTCTTTTCTCTTGAGGGGATTCTCTTGAGCATCTCTCCTTAGGTGGTTCTCTCGTGCAGACGCAGCACTGCCTAGCCTAGGCCGTTGCTCAGTAGCTCGCCCACCACCGCCTCCTCATCGCATTGTTACTGGTAGGCGGGGGAGATGGTCGGAGCCGGTCCGGGCGATTTTAGCCCATGAGCTGAAGAAGTGCCAAAAGGCACTACTGTTGCCGACTACATGGAGAAGCCGTTGCTGAGCTCCTCCCCATCATCCGCAAGTACTGGGGATGGGCCTTGGACTCAGAATTTGTTGCCCGATGCATCTCGTCGCCCTCGCCTCCTGCCCGATGCATCTTGCAGCCTTGCCCGACTCATCTCGCTGCCCTCGCCTCCTGCCCAACCACAAAATTCACATCGTCGACCACAAGAGCTCAATCTTTATCATAAACCATGCCTCCAATCTTCATCCTGGTTTTAGTCTGGAACATCACCGGTCGGTTCATATTGTTTTAGTTAGATCAACTGGTCCGGCACCAGTTTCCTCTTAAGAGAGAAGCTCTCAGGACGTCAATAAGCTGTGCAGAATACTTGCCAACGACTGGGGGTTTAAGCACACGACTGAGATGTTTCATGGTCTGATTGAAGCATTGGGCAATATCAAACAATTTAGGATGATATGGAACATGATGGACGCCAGAAGATCAAAGGTTTGCTGACCAAAGAAATGTTCGACGATATTGATAGGATTTATTTTTACATCACAATAAATCATCATATTCACAAAAATTCAATCTCATAATATATCTTGAGCCATATTTGAAGAAAACCATATCTCAATGAAGAATTAATTTCTCTTTCTTAATCTTTCTGTTTCACAAGGAGCCGTCAATACTTTCGTTCATGAAAAATAAACCTTTGTTGTTCTTCTATAGGCAGAGAGATGATCAATTCCTAATAAGATTATAACTGTGTTTGTCTTTATCTTGATTGGACTATAATTGTTCAAGATAACTATTCTTAACTACACTTTTCATCAATGTATATATTTTAAATAAAAAACTTTATCTTTTCATATTGACCCATTTACGAAGCACATGACAATACGTGAGATATTAAAATATCTTACAGATATTTCATTGTGGAAAAACTTAGTCCCCTCAATCAATACAAAATTTGACGATACATCAGCAACTGATCATTCTAAGCTTGGAGCTCTTCTCACTATTACCCCCTTCTTTACCACTTAATCCATTCTGCAAAATTTTCTGCGCTCTACTCTGCAATCCCATCCATGCAGCCACAAGCCAGAAAAATAAAATGATTCAAGGTTTAGCACAAAAAATTAAAATAAATTAAAGTGGCAACATAAAAAAAGGTAATTAAGGCCGAGAGATTTCCGAAAAGAATTAACTTCAACATTTTTACTGAAATTATAACTTTTGAAGAAGTGAATTCTTTTAGAAATTTCATGACATATGTATCATCAGTGGCCCGCTGCAACTCCGGTTGTTGCTGATATGAGGTGGCGTACGGTGATGGATCCTACACCAAGGGTAGCCTGGCCCTCGAGACTGATGTTCGGGCCGATCGAGGTCTGGAACATGGCCATCAGCTGCGACCACCGGAACAGTACCCTCTTCGTCGGGGCTACCACCCTGCTGGGCCTAGGAGGTGGCTCCCCTCTCGTTCTTCAGCAGTTGGATGGCCAGACGGGCGGTGCATTCGGCTACTGCCTCGTGAACCGTGGCAGGCATCACCGTCCTCCAGATCACTCTTGTTCGGACGAGGGCCCTTCCCGTTGGAGCTGCATGGGTCTCGATGCTCCTCAACCCTCAAGCGCCAAGCTTCTACTACATATATTAGATTATTCGGCCTGATGGTCGGCGGGTAGCCGGTGGCGGAGGAGGTGTTCAAGCTGACAGATCTTGGGGACGGAGGGGTGGTGATGGACATGGGGGCGGCGGTGATGAGGCTGGAGGGAGTGGTGATGGTAGGGAGGGAGAAGAAGAGGAGATGAGTAGGTCGGGTGAACGGGCTATGGGCATGGAAAAGGTAAGTATGGAGAGAGGAAGAGGAATATCGTGGGCTTAACCAATAACCATTATACTGACCTATGAAGCACGGACACGGCAAAATGGCAGCCGTGTCCGTATCCGATAGGGATACGCTGGCGACACGGCTGCCTGTGTGTCCGTGCCGTCTTTTTTTTTTAAAAAAAAAAAAGAAAAAGAAAAAAGGATATATGGCGGGACACGGGCAAATGAAAATGCCCTCTCCTCCCCAGGCCCATCCCCTTTCTCCGGTAGTCTCCAGGCGATTGCTTACCGGCGATTGCTTCCGACGAAAGTGATCGGAGAAGTGCCAGCGGAGTACCTTCTGTCATATACTTTGCACGAGCCGCCGTGAGCCCCATCTGGCCACCCCTTCTCCTCCCAAAGAGTTGAGACTCGTCTGGCAGGGGAATCATGGGTTCTCTCCGACTCTCCCTCACAGAGGAGAACTTTGAAGAAGATAGTAATTTCAAGGTATCCATTTCGGTGTTTTTTGAAACTTCCATTGCAGTTAGTTTAGATAGTTTTTTATTGTAATACTGGTTATTTTGTATTTTATAGAGTCTCACATAATTATGCTACAAACTGAGCAACATTTCAAAAAGTAAACTTCGGTTGAAAATGAAATAAAAGCTTGGCTTGTAGATAAGGTCTGTTATTAGACTACCTTTTACCTTCCTAGTTCATAGATCCATCTGTCGTTTATAAATTTCTGATGTTAACCTGCAACTAAAATTTTGTCTTATTTTGTTTATTTTGGATTGTTGAGTTCTTATAAATATTAGTCATCTTTTTGGTTTTGCCAGGGGAAAGATGTGAGCGATGTTTCCAGTTCTTACTTGAACACATGCCGGTCATGCCCTCATCAAGGGAGTAGAACAATCCGAACTGAGGTATTCAGTTTGTTTTTTGGATGCTTGAGTATGCATCAACTGTTCATATTTTTAGTCTTGTTGGTTGTCATTAAGGATTTTCCTGAATAAGACCTCCACTCACAAGCATACCATATGCAGCACACGTTAATTCGATGTTCTTCTACTGCTTCAAAGCTTCCCAATTGGTAGGATAATTGAATATGGCAATAACGGAGTCGGGTCTGTAGTTCAAAGTGCTACCGAGGTTAAAGGTGCAAGCTTTTTGGGTAGCTATTGTGTATATGCTCTATTTGATAAAATGCCAAAGAAGGTATTAAGGGGAACTGATGTTATAGATGTTATTAAGGTTGATGTTATTTGAATGTTGTGCGGTATATGAACTAAATGCTACAATGTATTAGTACTTAAAGTTTGTATTTTGGTGTTTTAACATTTTGTTGTTTACTTATTATAATTTGTACAAGTGTTTTAGATTATTACAGGACTTTTACATATGAAAAATATAGAGGAAACTTTGTCAAACTTTGTGTAAAATTATGAATAAAAAATAATTTTTCAATCACAAGTTTGCAGTGTAACATTTACAATGTTTGAAGGAAAAATTGTGTTACTACAATATCAAAAAATATATTTTAAAATTATATAAATAATTTTTTATTAGCCGTGTTGTATCTTACTTTTCGGAAAAATGCCATATCCCCGTGTTCGTATCGTGTCGCCGTATCCGTATCCGTGCTTCTTAGATAATGACTAATGAGTATAGTTAAGTTTCTTGTTAATTAGAAAGTGAATGATATCCGTAGATATAAAATCTAACGGTCTTCACAAATTCGATTAGAGATATCCTCTCTCCAATCGGTTGCAGACTACCGGGACTAAAAAAAAAACTCCCTAGGTTTTTACCACTTCACTCGGGCAAGAAAAGGATGGGCCCCCAGGTGGTGCAAAAAAGAACTAGTGGGCCTTTAAGGCTCCTTCGTCAAGGATCTTATCTATTAGCGCCCAGTGTCCACTCTGACGAGTGACGAGGACCCACTGGCCACCATCTGAATCACGATCCGGACGCAAAGTCTCATAGTGCAATCATTCTTTATTACATGCAGGCCCATTATAAGAACTTATCTCATAGTTAGAGGCCCAATCTACCAGTTCTCTTCCTTTTTTTGGTTGGTAAAATCTAATGGCTTAATAGCTACCAGCTGGAACCTGGTACAAACTCAGATCTGATGGTGAGGTTCTTCACCAGCGGATTGATCTCGCCTGGTACTTTAGTAGTTGGAAGTTGCCTGACTTACGTCCTTCACTCACGTGTACAGGGAAGCGGGCTAACGAAGTCGCACGCTAACTTGCTGAGGTGGCTTGCAGGGAACGCCTTTCTCCTTTTTGGATCAATGCTGCTCCGGATTTTATTTGTAATTCAATGATCATAGATTATATGTCTTGTATGTTGCACTAGTCTAGACAGATTGGTCTAGTAAGATTTCAATAAAAACTCCCCATACGGTTGTGTGGACTAAAAACAAAGTCAAAATTTGCTTATTGTATGAGGGGTTGCACTCATCAAATGCCCACATAAGGGAACGGAAAATGGAAATTAAGTGGGAAAACAAGGCTGTGGATACATGGAAAAGTTCTTGAGTCTCTGCATTAGGAGTGTTTTATTCGACTGTGCCAATTTAGACGCAACTCCTTATCATCCTCCACTAACAACTTTTGTTTTATGCAAGTCAGATAATTATTAGCCTTACATTTCTCACATAGGAGCTACATTGCATTAGATAACGCTAGAGTGCAGAGTGCCGATGGCAGAATGGATCAGCTAATGCTGGCTGAAAAGAGGATAGACCTCGTGGACGAGACAGGCAGAACCTCTTAAACATGACGTGTTCCGAATAGAATCATTGATGAAGCGGATCCTGCACTTCTTTCTATCTCTACTTCTTCCTGTCCCTGATTCGTGGCAATCACCAAGAATAAAAAAAAGCTATATCCATGAACCACCACCATGCACAACTTCACCGACGTAACATTTCCCACTCATTTATTTTGGAGCACTCAGGTAATTAAGCTGCCAAAAATGTATCTTTTAATTCTCCAAATTTAATGGCTCTTTGCGTTCTCAACTTCATAGACAAAAGGACAGAAATGGTCATAAAAGGGCGATTATTAACTCTTTCATATGATATATTGTAACTCCATTACAAAAAAGGAGTAGCTTACACAGGGAAATTAAGCTAGTTATTATTAGGAGAACTTGTAAAACTTCTTTGTCGTTGCTTTCTCACATGTAGACGTAGATATAGTTGATGGAAATCTCCTGCACAGGAGTTAGCTAGCTAGAGCCAGAGAGCTCCCTCACGCTTGAGCAATGGGACGAGCTGGCCACTGAGGTGGAGAGACATGACCTGGTCGGTGGAGCCCACGAGGCTGCCTCCAATGAAGATGGCTGGGACAGCCGGGCGGCGACCCAACGCATTGACGAGGGCCTTCTCCATCTCCCGCCCTCTGGCCTCCTGGTCGAGCTCGTGAACAGCCGGGTTGACCCCCAGCTCGTAGAAGAGCCTCTTGATGGTGTGGCACATGCAGCAGGAGCTGAGGCTGAAGATCACCACCACATTCTGCCCTGCCAATCTTGTTACTCTATCCATTCCCGCACTTAAAATTTTGATAGAATTAAATGCGAAAACAGATGAGAAATAGCTAGAAAAAGAAGAGAAGAAGGCTAGATATGATTAGAAGATAGAAGAGCAAAAGTGGCAAAAGCACTTAGAAGTTAGAAGAGCTTATATTTCTACTAGGGAACTAAGGAAGCAAATGCGAAGATGATGAACTCGAAGCAGTGAGTTTAAGGAGTGAGTTGGTTTTGGTTTGATGGAATTAAGCACGACTAGGGGCTTATTTATACATGACCGTGAGGATGGTGGATTGGATTGTTTATTGTCTATATACAGGAAAGGAATGTTCTCTCAGATATTTTCCTTATTCCCAAAGTAACCCCCATTCATTGTGTGAATGGGAAAGTACGTCGGACTTAAACCACTCACTAGCTGAGCTCAGAGATTTCAGTTCGTGAAAATATTTGGCTTCACGTCAACGATAAAGTGGCATAGATAAAACTAGCTAGAAGTCTGCCATCAAACTGAATCGACCACTGTTAGGGACGGTTGATAATGAGAATCAGCATATTATATTGACGTGGTTTTGAGGATTAAAGTCAGCCCAATTGGAACAAAAGCTGATGGAAATGTGACAGAGACAAATCAGGGGGTAGATTAAGTAATTGAGAGCTGACAATAAAGATGATCTGCCGACGTCGATACGATTATGACTCTTTCTTCCCCAGTTCTAACTTAATCAGCCGCAGGTGATGATATATCAAAATTGTTCGTTTTGCAACTTGTTTAACTTGTCAAAATGTGTGAGCGTAGGTGTGGTCGGCGGGTGGGGCTTTGGGACGTACGTTGGCCCCTTCTGTGATAATAATATTGTTATACGTATCAGTATTTTAATTTTGTTGCTCATATTTCGACCTTCTGATTTGTAACTACCTTACATAAACTAAGTAGGTTAGCTATGACATGAGTATAGTAAGACACTGTTAAGAATAGGGAGTCATATACGACTCGATATAGACTTGGTCATTTTTTTTAACAAGAAAGATAAATACTTTCTTTGCTAGTTTACTTGACATAAGGTGATTGATTGTACTGAGAAAAACGATGTAGAGAAAAGTGAACTAATTAAAAACGTATTAATTAGACATGTACTATTCCATTGGTTCATCTTTATACCATGCACGAGTCATGAGGGGAGTTAAGTGACTATGCCTATCATGTTTAAATTTCACCCACATGAATAAACAAGAAGGAATAGGGTAACAGGAAAGATGCTGGAATCCATTTGCTCGTCGGTGAGCCTTTCAGCTGTTCTAAAAATGACTCGAGCACACAAGATCACGCGCCTAAAATAATTCGAGGAACCTAGAAGCCGAGGGCGGTACATGTACTGCTCTTTAACAAGGGATAAAGGACAGTACAATTTATTTCATGCATTGGGATCTAGTAAAGGCTTGCAAAGGGAGGGGAATGGCCGTTACCTTTCCTTTGTTGGCCGGCAGAGGGAGGAATATGTATAAGCCCAGTTTGGACATGTGTAGCTCGCCCACCTAATGTGCGATGCCACAATCCGAGTCCGTATGATTCTTTATCTATCATTAAATATTAAGAGTTGACATTCCCTTGGCCACCATTCTGGCTGTACGTTCTTCATCTTATCTTTACGTATCACGAATTGACAATTGATATACATGTTTGAGTCTATCCGTAGGCCTTGGCCAGTAAAGGGATACTTTAATTGAAAGAAAAAAAAGAAGATATGGGCATTGTTAGCTTCTATTTGATGGCCCCTTCACAGAATGTGGCATGCTTACATGCAGCATTTTCGACACTAAAGGATTAGGTATTTAGTTGACCTTTTCTCTCCTGAAAGGTTAATTTTGATAATGCAACTTGTCCATTTGCATTTGGGATCTCTAAGTACATTAATATTTGGGTGCTTGTAAAAATAAGATTTCCTTGATTATCTAGGACCAAAGTGTACCGAACTCCGCTAAACACTTCATGTTGATATATAATCGAAAATCAAAACTCCGAAAAGAAGTAGAAAATGATCACCGTGTACATTAATTATCTTTATAATCCAGTCTCCAAAATTTTATGATCAGTACTTGTAGTTGTTATTGATGTTATGTTTTGGAGTCTGGTCCATAACTTTATATCAACACGGGTATAAAGACAGGCTTACCGTAATAAGTCTGATATTTATATGCGCAATTTATTTTAAATCAGCACCATTCATATTTTATTCCCAAAGTTTTAGCTCCCATTATTCAAATAAAGTCTGAATTAGCCTGCAAAATAAGTTATGCATTTCCACTACATTCACTCAATTGTCCAAAACTCCTACCTAGTATCTCATTCTAATTAGTTACTACCAGATACTGGAATCCACAGATTGGTATATTAATCGTCAGCAATATAAATCATCTGCTAAACACGCTTGCCATACCACGATATTCCGTATGATATAGATGCTGCCAATTTGTTTTGGATGAATGGACTTCTCGTCGTCTTTTGATACTAAAGTATAGTTAATTAGGTTGCCACTCGAGCTAATTAAGGGCATGGAAGCTGCATGGGAAGCTCACGTAGTGATTACGTGTGACGTAGGTTTCCGTACGATATCTTAACTCACTGACTAAAGTTGTTAATCAACATGTTCGAAAAAAAAGGTTGTTAATCAACTAAGCTGATTTGATGTGGCAATGAATCCAGATATCGACTTTTTTGGTTATATACAATTTTGGCTTGATTTTGCTTTACCAGTTTCTAGATTTTATTCATTATTCTTAATAGACGATCTATCATTGCATCACATTGGAATCTTACTTGGAGAAGTGGGAGTGCATGCAGTGGATAAACTCCATCTCCTTTTCTGTTATTTTACACGCCATCAGATTCTCCTCTGATAGGATCAAAAGCTAGAACTAATACTTAAAAAGATTTTAATCGGTGAAACTAACTCACGTGTCCCTCGAATTATCTTCTCTTTTCTCAGAGTCCACCGACCTTCGAAGAAGCTTTCTTTTGTTCTACCCCACGTCACATCCAGCTTGTCTGCAAGATATATGCTGTGCCCTTTGCCCTCTGCCCTCTGCCCTCTGCCCACTACGTGAACTACACAGTATTGGTTGAAATAATTAGGAAACAAAAAGGAGATTAAGCAAGAACCTTGCCAATAAAATTTTACATAGTTTTATTTGTAAGTTGAAATAGTAAGGACGTATGCTGCACATAGCACTTGATGGAAGTTGTGATGCTAAGCAGAAGCCTTTCTTCCAGAAATCCATAGGAATACTTGTAACAAGATCAACTGTCTCAACTATTATGCACAGCTATGGTGTTAGTGTTAGTGTTAGTAATCCGGCCCAGCATTTTAAGTCAGTGACTTAAGTTAACAATTCCCTATCGTATGAGAAACCTTTCGAGAAAGGAAGAGCCAAGGTCAGTTTTGTTATTACAGGTTCACATCAGCTGTACGGTCCATGCAGGCAAATGTACAACTGCACTTAAAATCATGTGGATATTTCGTCCGGGGCAAGTGTGCTACTTTGTGAGCTGATGCCCGACCAGGGTCTCTATCAAGACATGATAAGGAACATAGCATATATCTAATCAAACATATCTCAACAGCGATCGATTCCCAGGCAGCAAACATCTATATAAGCACCCCATGGACTAGTTCCATACCACCATATCTCACAACAATTCCCTCTCATACGTAGCTAGCTTCATCCTTAGCTTCTCTCTAACAATACTCCTATCAGTACAAATTACAGTTTTTCTACTTCGATTTCTCAGTTCGCCTTGCTGTTTGTGATCGAGATGGAGAATGTAGTGAGATTGGCTTCGCAGAATCCGGTGGTGATCTTCAGCAACAGCTCCTGTGGCATGTGTCACGCCATTAAGAGGCTCTTTTGCGAAATGGGAGTCAATGCAGTAGTGTATGAGCTGGACGAGGTGGCCAAGGGAAGGGAAATGGAGAAGGCTCTCACCAGCCTCGTCGGTCGCAAGCCTCCGCTGCCGGCCGTCTTCATTGGTGGCCGGCTGGTCGGCCGCAACGAGGAGGTAATGGGACTCCACATGAGTGGTGCTCTTTTGAAATTACTCAAAGAAGCGGGAGGCATATGGGTCTTTTAGTCATGTCCATAACACTGCACTAGTGACTACGGAAATAAGTCAAGGCCGTTCCGGCAAAAACACATGCTTGTAGAGATCTCATTACGTGACACATAACGTATGCCTAGCTAGCTAGTATTCTACGTTGTTGTTGCCAAGTCATGAAATCTTTTCAGTTAATTAAACTTGCAATGTCGGAAGTTTCTAGTCTCAGCGAAATGACCTTCTACGTTGATGTATCATTATTACTCATCCCCCTTTTTTTTCATTTTAAAGGGGGTTTAGAAGACCCCAAATTATTAAGAGAAGAAGTGGAGACCGAAAAAAGGTGGACATAGAAAACTTACCTCAACAAAAATATAAACCAAATAATAAGTAAGAGCTCCAAATTAAGATAATACTCCATCCTTTCCAAAATATTGTATATATTTGAGAAAATTCTCATTTTTATTAGACCACAAAGCCCACAAGGAAGTCACATGACTTTTTCTCCCTAATATTCCGTCTAGCTTGTATGCTCGTTCATGAACCAAATTTAAGTCAATCCTTCAAGTCTTGTCCAATTTTATAAAGTCACGTGATTTGGCAAAATGTACACATTATTTTAGAGTAATGAATATTTTCAAATGCACATAGTATTTTGGAACGGAGGGAGTAGTAAAATTTGAACACTAGATCTCCCACCTTTTTTATTCCCACCAACCAATAAACGAGAGAGACAAGGGCCTAAGTTGTTGTTCCGAAGTTGGGATAACTTTAACTTTAGTCTTTCATATGTACCTTCTCAATCTTACTTTAATAAATCCATCTTATGGAAGAGAACATGTCTCCACAAGTAATCTGGTAGATGATTCATCCTTAGGAGGAGGAGTTTCCTCCACCATTGGGCCAAATAATATAACACCTTGAATATCCACCTTTGGGTTTAAACCATTTTCAATCATGTCGGTTAAAATTCATGTTATTTCACTAGCACCTTCAGTGTTTTCTTTGATTTTAGCATCCAATGGTGTTGCACACAAATCACTAATAACTTCCCCTTCCATTTCCTTATGACTCTTATTAATGTCAAGCATTGACTGTGACTCCAAAACATGGCCAGCAAGAATATCTTTGAATTGTGCAATCATAGAAGAAATATTTTTATTAACTAAAGCTGCTTTACCTGTGTGGAGATCAAGATCATCCAAAGAAGAGTTATACGGCTCAACCACCTGATTTTGCACCCTAAAATTCACATCAATATGGTCTTCAATCATAAGATCGAATTGTATAACATAGTCATTCGAACTTAATAAAATTCACATCCCTATGCATCAACTCACTTCCTACAACAGAAGTGATGGGCTCAAAATTTGAAGAAGCATTATTTAGGGATGGAACCGGGTCGGGTTTGGGTCGGGCATTGGAAAACCCAGCCCCGAAACCATTGTAAATCTTCAAACCCAGAACCGTCCCAGACCCACCACGGGTCCAATTTCAAGGACCCGGAACCGCCCCGGTACCGGAACTGAAAACCCGGACCCGCCCCGGTACCAAAATTTTTATATCTCCTTTAATTTTTTTTATGAATAATAGCTCCTTTTAAAATAACCTGATGTCATGTAAATTGAATAATTAAGAGCTTTTGCACCACAAATTGGACTGTTCCAATTCAATTCCCTAATAATAATGTGGGATACTGGGATTAGCATATATCAATCGAGAGACAAAATAGTTATTCTGAATTCTTAATAATTCAAAGTAGGCAACTAATTATAGTCAGCAATGCACATTACATGGGTCATAGCCATATTCCATGTACAAAAAAAAATGTTAGGAACTAATACAGAAAAAAGCTGTTATGAAAGATATGGACATCAAGAACAGTTCCACCATTGGTTTTGACAAGCTCAAAGACTCCGGCATCACCTTCTTCCATATAATTGTCAAACACAAAATCAGACCACCCTCCATTTCATTGTTTAGCTGGCTCATATTCAACATTCCATTTCATTTTTCCATGAGGGACACAGAGAAGGATATGGGTAACTCTGATCGGCAGGTAATCTCTCACAAAATCAACTGGGATAATCTGTGGTACCTTCATCACGGAGAGCATCATATTATCCATTTATCCTACCTTCATCATGTCATTCAGTATAAGATCAGAAAGCACCAGTACTACAATATTGGAGAGGAGTTGAAGATTTGCTTCACTGGAAACATATTTATTAGAATATAACTGTCTCAATACCTAGATTGACAAATAAAAAATGTTTGAAGATTTGCTTCACTGGAAACATATTTATTAGAATATAACTGTCTCAATACCTAGATTGACAAATAAAAGATGTGCCTCAGAGAGTCCAGTCCCATGTCTATATATCTAAAATGTTAGAAAATCTCCTTAGCCATCTTCTTCACTATGGAATAAGTTGAGCAAAAACAGGGGAAAAGAAGGTGCACTACTGAGTTACTTACAGAAAACAATGTCTCTGATGATCTATTGTATGGATACAATGACTTTGGAACCTCCCGAAACAAAGGCTCAATCGTTCCATTCTGAAAATTGGATGCAATTTTGAATTAGACAATAAATGCTGCTTATGAGAAAATATTGTTACTTACATATGCTCCAAAAGAGTAAGCTAACATATATTAACTTTTAACTAGATATAGACGTAATTCGGTTATAACCTCACTAACTACATCATTGCCCTAAACACAAAGACTTTCGTATTAAAGTATGGGTATCCGAATATCAAAATAATCATCGGGCACATCCAAAGCATTCATAACCCATATGGAAAAGAGATATCTATACGGCTTGTCAGCCATAAGCATAAAAGAAGTTTTATGAGATTCCATCAGAGAATAGCCAGATCCATGATCTAAATATGTTTCCTGACTACACAATTTCTTCATTTAAGTTAAACAGTATTGTGCACAACTATGCATTTTTTACGATGCAAATGCCTAACAACAAGCCTCAGTAGGTTTTCCAATAGAAAATCCATCTGGAAACATATCCAATGTAAATGACAACTCCTGATCTGCAAAACCTGAGTGAGCTGAGTGAGCTATTAAGAAACTTGGGGGGGCCTCTAAATCCATAAAGTTCTAACATGGAGCTATTTAATGTGTCCATCATTTTGAAAGGAGAGTGTATTGCAAGATTTCATGAACTTCTTGCAATCCTGATAAGATATAATGACTCAATCTGTAAAATTCTATGATCGGGCAGGGTTGAACAGCAGTTAGAAAATTAAGCCTTAGTGTAGAGAACAATTCACACATTCAATAGTTTATCTAAAATAAAAAGAAACAAGCAAGACTCTGAAGAAAACTACTCATTGAATTAAAAGAACTAGCATAGCCTTGATGGATTATGACTAATAAAAACACAAATAAGACAAATAAAAACCCAAGTAATATGTATTATTTTTAGTCAGAGTCAATATTAAATAACATTGGTGTGGCAGATGATGAGGTAGAACATCCTACAATACAAATTTATCATCAAATCATCAACAAAATAACGTCAAAAAATGTGTTATCTACGAACATGCATATGACATAATTATATACTTTGTTTTTCCATGGCTATCCAATTTTTTGTACACATCAAAGCCTCCATAGTTTCTGGCTTTAATCTAGTCCTGTGGTCATCAAGCACCCTCCGACATGTGCTAAACGCTGATTCGGATGCCACTGTTAACAAAGGGATGGCTAAGACATCTCGGGCAACTGTTGTAATAGTAGGATATCTAGCTGCATTACTCTTCCACCAACCTAGAATGTCGAAATCTGAAGATCGAGGATGAGGTAGTTCCCCCAAATAGTGATCCAATTCAGATTTTACTTGATGGCTGCTCATAGTGCTTGTAATGAATGTGTCAAAACCAGTAAAAGGGTCTACATTTGAAGATTTATTTGGATCATCTTCAAGTAGAGAAGTTTGGTCACTTGTTGGACAAAGAGTTGCCACTTGATACTCATTAACAAGCTCATACACATTTCTACGAACATTTTCAATTTGATTAATAGCTTCATCTTGATCCTTATACATACTAGGATACATAAACTCCACAACTTTCAACTTATATCTAGGATCCAAGACAACAGCTACGGCCAACCCAAGTGAGCATATGTCCCAATACTTCTCAAATTTTTCATTCATGTTGTTTGCCATAAGCCAAATCTCATCATTTAAAGACTCCTTCCACATTCTCAATGTTGTCCTTATCTCACAAACCTTAAGGAAAAATAAATTGGAAGTGGGATATTTTGTTCCTGAAAACATCTTAGTCACACTATGAAATAGTTTAAGCTTGTCACAAATATCTCTTGCCAATTTCCATTCATGCTCCTCCGGTAATGGTCCCCTCCATTTTTCACGTTGCTTCAAATGTTGAAACACATCCTTGTATTCCAAAGCTGTTTGAAGCATGAAAAATATCGAATTCCATCTAGTTTTGCAATCTAAACACAACTTCTTGGCACATGGAATCCTCAATTGTCTAGCTGCTTCCTCAAACTTCTCAATTCTTGATGGTGATGCAGACCAATAGACCACACTATTGCGAATTTTTTCAATCCCATCTTTGATAACTTCGAGCCCATCTTGGACTATCAAATTCAAGATATGTGCACAACACCTCATGTGCAATATCCTCCCATCAAGTAAAAGAGAATGAGACTCTAACAAAGTTTCTCTTATAAGACAAATCATAGCATCATTCGTTGAACAATTATCTACTGTAATTGCAGACAACTTACGATCAATATTCCATTCAAGCACTATGTCCATTAAAGCATCTCTCAAAGTTATTGCATCATGAGGGGTAGGCACATAAACAAATCTAAATAAATACCATATAACATATTATTATTAAAAGAAATAATTGTCATACACAAGCAAATCTATAATATATTATTTTTACAAAAAGGTAAAACAAATTAAAGTGAGAGATTAATGTAATCATACCATATAAGTCTCTTCTGCAAAGTCCACGCATCATCAATGTAATGAGCTGTTACAGCCATATAACCCTTCTTTTGGTTTGAGGTCCACAAATTCGTCGTGATAACTATACGACTTTGTGTCCTCTCCAATGCATCTGATAGCTTCACCTTTAACTTTTGATAATACTTCATGACATCGTTCTTTATTGTCGGAGGACTAATATTTTTAAACATGGGTTGAACACTTGCCATGAAATCTCTAAACCCTGATTGTTCCACTATCTTGAGAGGATAATCATGTAATGCAATCATTCTAGCTAATTTCTCCCTAGACACTTCATTACTGAAAGTGAAGTTCCCTAACTTCACTGTTCCATCCCGGGATTTCGAGGTAGTTGGCTTGAAAGCATATTTTTGGGCTCATAGAAATGGGAATTACGTATTACGGTTTCTATGCATGAAGAGAGGTGGCCGGCTGATCAGCTTTCGGCGTCTGGCCTGAGCCCAGCTTGTTTTAAGATTGGGCTGAATGACAAGCAGGCATGCTCGGCCAGACCAGCCTAGTTTCACCAAACTCTAAAACGAAATGTTCATAATCCCTCAAATGATTTGTCAATCTGATGGTATCATTTTCAGAAAGCTTGTCTATGTGATGCTCGCATTCTTGCACCTAACTCTAAGACGAAATAATCATAATCCCTCAAATGATTTGTCAATCTGATGGTATTATTTTCAGAAAGCTTGTCTATGTGATGCTTGCATTCATGCACCGATCACTATCCATTTTGTGTTATTGTTATAATCACAATCTTCATTATGGAAAGGGCATTTTACATGAATTCATGAAGAGTTTTTTTTTTGTCCTGGTTAACCAAGTCATGAGCGTTGAAATACTTATTTGGCCACACAGAGATAATTTTAAGGGGTCATTATTTTGCAACAACGTGGACCTTGCTTATGTAAAAGCTGAGATGCCTGCCCTCGATGGGTTTTTTTAACAACCGTTCTTAGGCTGAGGCAGTGAACCCTAACCTAAAGCCTAATCTCCACCCCTCAAATATGCCATAGTTCGGAATCCAACCTCGGACTTGCCCCTTCAACACAGGCTTTTCCATCACGGCATCGGGTGGGCTGGCTGATGGTTTTTTCTTGGTAAATGGATTGGCCGATGGTCGATGGACTTGAGATGTAGGTCATGTGGCCAGTTTGAACTTTGAAGTTTGATCCAGGCAGATCTTGATTCTATATGTATGCTGCTTCCCTTCCAACATGCAGAGGTGGAGCTGCAACTTCTAAGGATAGTTAACCTTTATTTTCTGTTGCAAGTGTGTTGGAACTTTATTCGGAACAACTTGAGGAATGATGGCAATGGGGGACCATTCGGAGTAGAAAATTGGAATCCGCCTTTCCCACTGCACTGGATTTCTGATGGTGCCATTCGAGAAGAGGAAAAATATTTTGCTGTCCAGCATTATGTGACCAGGAAGCTCTATTTAGCCCTTTCTTCCTCTCCTGTAATGATGTGGCAAACTCTCCTTGGTAATGGAAATTGGTCAGGCTAGACTAAGTGATTCATGCGCATCATGTTAATATGCAATTTACAGCGTTTAGAATTGAGTATTCATCTAAATAAAATCATACTAGAATAACTTTTTCTTTTTTACTAAATTAACGTTCATAATCGAGACATAGAATCCTAGACAATGTATTAGAATTAATCTCTCTGAGACTCAGACTAGAATGCACAATAATCTTAGATACTAACTCATAGACAGCCAATTTGCCCTGCTGACGCCAAAAGAAATGTTGGTGACAACATATGGTGATGAGCCCCCTTGGGCCTGGGCGGCCTGGTTGCTACATTGATGTGCATAGAGCATGTAATCAGGGCCACAGCCCCCCATGCCCAAATCCAAAAGGAACGCCGGCTTGGTATCTTATCCACGCGCGTGACAACCAGTGGTTGCAAACTCACCTGCAAATTTGTTGTTGGGACCAATTTTGAGGTACTATCGGCTACCACTTACCAGTTAGAACAGATTCAGCTAGTTCAATCGAAATTGGTCCTTTTAATAGTCAACTATTGTGTCACCACTCCGCTAGCTAGTTCCAAGGCCACTTCAGTTCTGATTTTTACTTGGCCAAGCATGGTTTCAGTTTATAAGAAAAAGAAAGAGGACTGGACCGCATGGATTCCTCCTCAAGCTTCAAAGTGTGCTTGAATTGCAGAATTTACTCAGTACTCTTGGCAGACCACAAAGTTGTACTCCCGTTTTTGGAGCCATGGATCGCCAGGATATCGATGGCGCACACATACACATACAGGGAAGTGATTTTGGGGAGCGAACAATATCTCCCCACCCGCCATCAATCCTGAAGATCGATGACTCTAGTAAAATGGGAGCAAAGTTCATGTGGTGTGCATGGAGTACTCAGTAATTGGCTAATGCTGGTGGATGCAGGACATTTTGATTCAGTTTTTGATACCGCCTACGACTTTTGGAAAGAATGGAATCTCTATGCTTGTGGGTGCCATTTCCCAAGTTGGTCACTGGTCAGTTCCTTTTCCTTCTCTCCGTCCCCCCTCAATCAGTACTCCTTATCTCCTGTGACCGTGAAGGCCTGACCATTGGTCCACAGCCCCCATTCAACCGCCCTCGGAAGAATCTCTCTCTTTAATTTCACGTTCCAGGGCTTTCCATGATTGCAACAACTAGAAAGATACTTGCCTTTTGTACAGCTTCACAAGGCATCTTTGATCTTTCCACCACCCGATTTTCCTTCTGCTCAATTATTCCATTACATCAATTTGCATGGGCCATGCTTGTGGACTCCAAATTACCACGTATATCTAACGGCTGGGATCTCCAATGTTTTTGGGCCATAGTCGGGACCAACTTTGAGACTTCCAATTTGCAAGTTGCTAGCGTTCCCTTTTTCTCTAATGGGGACTTTCTGTGGGAATCAGGAATCTAGGCCTAAATGATAAGAGATCTCTGAGGCACGCATTAAAATATCTAAGGAATATTTGGCAATTCATAGATTTTAGTCAGGAAAAAGTTGTTGAGCATAACCTCCCATGCTGGAGACGTATATAAATAACCCTCATGCCTAGCTCCACTTCATCAACCACAGAAAAGCCTTGGCCTAGTACTTCCAAGGAACAATCTGTCCGCCATCCTCACTCTCCTAACTCACATTTCCACATTTGACTCCTCTCTCCAGTCAGAAGAGAGGAGCCAACGCAACTCGATCGTGCTTCATTTAATCGCTTTTGTGTTGTAGGTGAGGTCTTGATCAGCTTCCGAGGCCTAGACACACAAGGAAGGTGTGTCTAAGTCGTAGTGTGACCTATACGGAGCTAGTGAGGATGGAGAGGGTTTTGGCAATGGCGTCGCAGCATCCACTGCTGATCTTCAGCATGACCTCATGCTGCATGTGCCATGTGATGAAGAGGCTCTTCATCGAGCTGGGGGCCAACCCGGCTATTCACGAGCTGGACGAGGACCCGAATGGAAGGCAGATAGAGATGGTGCTGATCAAGCTGCTCAATGGCCGTACCCCGGCGGTGCCTGTTGTGTTCATCGGCGGCCAGCTCATTGGGCCTACCGACCGGGTCATGACGCTGCACCTGAGTGGTTCTCTCGTCCCCATGCTCAGGCAGGCCGGGGCACTGTAAGCTGGTGTGGTACTCCATGCATTGGAAGAATAAGTAACGATTATATTGGTGATGAGCACAAGTGATCGCCTAAGTAGTGCACAATATGTATTAGCCATTACGTGTTAGTGTGTGCTTGTTTTTATGTCTCTATGTTGCTTAATGAATCTAGTTAAACGATTAATTAGTAAGATATTCTACTATTGTTGTACAAAAGGCCCTAGATATAGACTGCATGCAATCTAGTCATGCAGATTTTTTCCTTTTAGCAACAAGGTCACAGACGTACGTATTCATGCATGTAAAAGTCTCCATCGAAACGGTTTTAAGATTCACTAACCGTTAGTATAAAGAAAAAGATTAACTGCACTCGTGGGCAGCGACTTTTGTCTGAGATAAATGACTATTAACCACCTTGCCTAATGGGATTAAGCTCCTAAATTGTGGCTCTCAGCCTCATACTAGCTTCTTGTTTTCATGGCTAGTGATACATCCACTCATGAAAAATGAGGAAAAGAATGATATTGAAGTATTCGTATGTCTTACATGACTATAGGAAAATGATGGAACCCACCAAATAAATGAAATGCATTTCATAACAAAGATAATTATTGTCAGCAAAGACACTTGTTAGGTGCTGTTTGGATGCATCTTTTCCCATACGGAAATAAACTTTTAAGAGGCCGAACTACCATTTTCTGTTGAGTTTGTGTTTGTTTGACCCTTTTCTTAAAGAAAATTTTTTAGTGCAGAAAGTGTCTTTCTGCCTCTTTAAATTTGTGTGTGTTTGACCCTTTTCTGCAAAAAAAAAAATTAGTGCAGAAAGAATCTCTCTGCCCACCCATTTAAATGGTCATTTTCCTTTCTATCGATCCATTACCAATTTCTAAAGGCAAATAAATATTACTCGGATGCTTTTGCCCCTCAAAGGTAAATTTCTTTAACAAAAAGAAAAAGAGGGGAATTAAAGATGACTTCAAAATATGGGCCATTTTTTATTCCTTTTAAATAAGGAAAAGGAGGGAAATAAAATTGTTATTTCGATTACTTCTTTTCTGGGTGGAAAGGGCCTTTTAAAGGGGCCCCCTTTCGTGCAAAGTTACGTTTGATTAGTCTTTTTAAGCTAGAAAATTTGTTTGAAGGGAAAGCCCTTAAAGGGCAGAAAAGGAGCATTTTTCTTTCTATCACAGGCCTACCCTTGACCCTAGCCGTTCATGAGAGGGTCGTCTTCATATGGACTTAGAGTAAAACATTCTATTTCTGTTGGTTAAAAAGTTTATGTGGGTCTTCACGTTTCCGTTCGTTTTTGTTAAAGAAACATTCGCAAACATGTAACCTTTCTCCTTCATTTCTCATTTAAAAGGGGTAGAAAAGTGATTTTCATTTCTACATCAAAACTTATCCAAGCAGCACCAAAATTGCATTTTGATTCTAAAGGAGCATTCAAATAGCCCCTTAATTTACCTTTCAAAGTAAAAGGAGTGAAACCTAACAAATTCATTTAATTCTCCAAACAATTTCACAAGGCTTTATCTGTTGTGTGACTCTTACCCTACTTTTTACGATACATGTTATACTTGTGAACTTTTATGATTTTTAAACTTGGCTAAATGTATAAGTATTTGGCCAGATAGTGGATTATTTGTCTTAGGTTTTAGTGTCTAGTTGTTTATGTCTCCATGTTGCATTGTGAATCTACTTAAATGATTAATGAAAGCGGAAAAGAGAACTTCCACAAATATAAAATGTTCCAAAAGATTCTAAAGGCTTAGTTTATTGCTACTTTTTTCTTGACTTTTTTATGGCTAGTTTTATCATATATTTTATGTTTGTTAGACTTGAGACATGTATACCTAAAAAGAAAAAGTTTTTTGAGATGTAATAAGCTTGTGAAGCTTCACCAATTGTCGATCTCCAAGGATGCTCCATCAATACACAGATAAAAAAGCACAATTCTGTGTATGAACTATGCGCTAATGGAGTGTCATCCCAGTCGAAAGTACCTGAACCTTCACTAGCTAGATTGTCGCTCTAATTTTTATTTTTCTAAATTTAAACTTGGTCAATTTCTTTTATTCTTCTTTACGAATTTTCTTTGCTTAATATTAGGGTGAAAATTATTCAATTTCTTTTGCCCTGAGGTCCAACTCCCCTTCATTTCTTTTTCTTTTCTTTTCTTCTTTTTTCTCATTTAACTTCTTTTTCTTTTTCCTTCTTTTTCCCTCTAAACTAAACAGACCCTATACATTCACATACAAAATCATTAACTTAAAAAAAAAAAAAGCGTCAAAGTCAAATTAAGTTAAAAGTAGGTTATATATATGGGTAGGGGTGTTCACGGACACGGATAACCTTCCGTCCGTAATCTAAAGAGGTGTTGTCCAGTCCGTCCGTGTCCGTTAAAAAATTTGTCTGTGACTGTTCGTGTCCGTCCGTGGTTGTCCGTGGACGTCTATGGACACTTATGGACAACAAAAAATATAAATGGTCTTCACTTTGGGCCGGTGCCCAGTGGTGCTAGGGCACGGGGGAGGGAGAAGAGGGGGGGGGGGGGGTGTGTTTATGGGGTTACGGACACGGACGTCCGCGGACACGGACGTCCGCGGACACGGACAAGGTATTGTCCGTGTCCGTAGTACCCCATTAGAACGGACAGAAAGTTGTTGTCCGTGTCCGGTCCGTGGTCCGTACGGACCGTCCATTAAATAGCGGACGGACATGGACACATCCGGACGGACGGACACGGACGTCCATGAACACACGGACAAGGTATTGTCCGTGTCCGTAGTACCCCATTAGAACGGACAGAAAGTTGTTGTCCGTGTCCGGTCCGTGGTCCGTACGGACCGTCCATTAAATAGCGGACGGACATGGACACATCCGGACGGACGGACACGGACGTCCATGAACACCCCTATATATGGGAAAAGTTTAAATGAGATCGCTCTTATATTGCTTATATGAGGCCACTTTGAATCGTAGCTGTTAGATCTTGATCTGACGGCTACAAATATCCATAATGATCTCACCCACTCCTTGATGTGACACACTCACCTACCCACTGATTTGATATCCACCCTCCGATTGAAATTTAACGGCAATAAAGATTGGCCTCATGCTCCTTATATGAGAATGATCTCATGTAAACTCATTTATATATATATATATATATAGAAAAGTTTAAATATCATCGTTCTAATTTTGTTTATACGAGATCAGTTCATGTCGTATCTGTTGGATCTTAATTTGATGACTACAAAGAACTCACTTACTCACTAATTTGATACCCACCGTCGAGTCAGAATCCAACTAATGCTCGATCTCGATCTCGATAATCGAGATAGATCGATATGTTTGGTGGTAAAATAGTTATTAATCCATATGATCTGTGACGGCTTCTTTTCCTTTTTCGCCCCCATTCGAGTGCGCTTCGGTCTTGAGCATAAAAACCCTACTAAAAACCTCCGACCGAGAAATGTCACTCTGAAATCTGAATCCGTAAAACTCATCGAATAAGCCGAAAATCGCAAGAGGAAGCAATGAAGTAGAAGAAGATGGTGATGAGATCTCCAAAACTTGTACCAACTTGCAGAAATCTCTGCCTCCGGCTTAGGTCCCATCCTCCTTCCTCCAAAACATTCTTTGGCCACAACCATCCGTACCAATCCCGTTCGATCACTTCCACTGCCGCCCTCGGAGGCTCGTGGATCGACAAGATCAAGGGGGTCTTTACCGGCGATAAGCCTCCTTCCGATTCGTCTCCTCAGTCTTTCACCCTCCTCAGTAAGCTCATTTCCTTGCATTCCTTGATGATTCCATCTTCTGTAGCCCAGCATCCGGATTCTCCCAATGTAAATGTTGGTCCTTTTTTCATTGTTTATGTATTTTGGTGTTAATGTTGTTGGAAACTGAAGGTGTGATGGTCTATCTTCAATCATATGAGTTGATAATGTGTTCAGATATGGGAATGATTAAATACCTCTCTACAATTTTATTGGGTTTGCATGACTTAACCTATGAAAAGAATGCTGTGGTTGGCGTACCATCAATCTGCTCAGATGATAGTGTTGGTTTGTGGTCACTTTGGGTTAATTTGAGAATGGGGAACTATAGATTGCTCTGCGGTTAACTGGGGTACTTGTTGGATTTGTAGAATTTGCGAATGAGATGAATATGGCCAGGAAAGCGGGCTCCTTTAAGAAATTCATTGTGGGCAGAAGCAGTGAAGCGACATTTGCTGATGCATTTGAGAAGCAGGAAGCTATAATTCGATATCTTGCAGCTTGCGATGATTCTGGTGAGGTCAGTCGCTTATTTATTTTTTTGTTGGCACTTGAAAGTCATGGTATGTAATTGATGAAGTAATTAGACCTGGCAACTTAACTGTGATCATTTTTTAATGTAGTCTTTTAGAGATAGAGAAAATTTTGTGCTTGCTATGTGGGTTTCAATTCAGAATTAGGATTCAAGTTAGTTCAAATCTTGCAGTGAACCTCTCCTGCTTCACTTCAACCAACTGTAACCGAGATCTGAATATGTCCCTTTAAAAGTACATTTTCTTATTAGTTGCTGCCAATTGGTGTTATTGGGGTTTGATCTCATGTCATTCGACCCGTGCGGATTCGTTGCCCCAGCATGTAGTTTATCGTAATAATATGGAATTTCTATTTTTTTATATAATGTTTACAAGACTTACATAGACATGCATTTTTTTTTTGCTGTTCCTTATTTGTAGAATCTTCAAACTAGCCAAAAACAAAGTGCAGCAAAACATTGCAATTGCACAATTGCGGATGTTGAAAATGCTTTGGCAAAATTCACGTGGGCAAGGGAGGCACATAAGAAAATTGAGAAGTTAAAAGAAGAAGGGAAGCCACTTCCTAAAAGCCTGGCTGAGGTAGTGCCCTTTTATCTGGCTCTAATCTTTTAAGGATGAGCTTACCATCTAGATGTAGGTATATTTTGTTATCTGTGTATGTTACACGGTTATATTTTGCTGTGTGGTTGCAGAAGGTTCATGAGCTGGTGGGAGTTCCACCAGGGCGTGGGAAATATGAACTTTTGTAGCCTTTGGTGGGTTGGTGGGACCTCTCCCGGTTGCGGATGAGGACCCAGTGTTGAATCCCATTAGCACGTATAGTGTGAGGGTGCGTGTCTTACCTATAAAAAGACTGTTGTAAAATGAAATAAAATCTTTCAAGTATTAGTGGGCATATGATTTGTTGGTGAGCACTAGATCAATGCCTATAATAAATCATATGCAGATTATTGGCTAGTACTGGCTGTCTTTTCGAAACGATCATGGAAGTTATAGTCAATTGGTTTTTCCATTTGATTATGGCTTGAGCATAGCTTCCTTTATTACCTCTTTACATTATTTTTATTCCGTCTTATCTCCTCTTATTTTGTTGTCAAATTTATTATTTAGGTGCAAAGTCTGGTGGGCTCCACACCTCTGGATCTAGCGAGGTCAAATTTGGTAAAAGTGGACAGATAAGTAGGAATGCAATGTGTCCGTGCGGCTCAAAAAAGAAATATAAATGGTGTGTGTTTTTTTTTCATTTCATGTGGTGTTAGATAGTTCTCTTCATGAATCCATTGTCTGCAGTTTGTCCAGTGCTAATGTTAGAATCCTATTCAGTTTTATTATCCACCGATTACTTGATTGTCTATGGTAGCACCAGCACCTTGTAACTTTCATTTGTGCTGTAATCTAAAAACCAGAAAACGAAGTGATTGGCAAGGAGGCTGGAAATTAAGGAAACAACTCTATTTCCATAAAGAAGGGACCGTTATTTCTTTCCATGAAAAATCTAGTTTTATCATCCTTTTTTTAACGAGGTGGTTCTATCATCTTTTTGAATTGTTTCTTATCTGGCTTTCTTGTCGGAATCTTAAGGTGTTGCGGGAAGAGTTGAGAATAAAAGGACAATTTTTGGCGAGGAAGGATAGAATGTCATAAATCCAGTTTTATGCGGAAAACTTGCTCGATGGTTTGCTAGTTCTGCAAAGACACTCTTGGTGGACGCTTTTTATAAAGAAGTTTGGTTCATCATTAGCATGGGCGAGAGCTCCTCCTCTAAAATCCCATATTCTTTTGCTAGAAACAGCAAGCGATGGCATCCAGGTGTTGCAGGATTTCCATTTTTATTTGGGATTGAATTTTGTTGGGCAGATCATTTTTTTTCTCTTTCTAGTTAATGTTATCCATAAAATTTGAATGCCGTGTTCTACAGTGATGGGAGGACTGAACGTGGAGAATGAAGATACCTTTTTAATTTTAACTGAGGTTCAAGGAAGTACTTATTAAAATACTTACCCCTGTCGGTACTGTTTCAGTATTTATGAAAAATTTGCTGACTGTTGTTCTAATGTTTACACTGGAAATATTTTAAAACATCATATTTGAAGAACTAGGCGTTTTTAAGTGATTTGAGGCAGGAGGTCCTTGTACAGTTCTATTTTTAGACTAGATACGAGTCATCTACCATCTCCTCTGTGGGCTCATGGAGTTCACAACTCAATCGTGTACATACTATACGATGGTTAATGAGTATGAGACGGCAGAATTGGAATCCTTGTTTTTTTGCAATTATCGGTGTGGCAAAATTGATTTGCGCATATTATTAGCCTGTGCAAGGGGAATCAGAATTGTGCATGTTTATAGTGTTTGTGCCATGGCAATCACAACTATAAATTGGAAAGGCAATACTAGGAGAATATTAATGTAGACATTTAGCTTGACGAGCTGGAATGCAGTAATACTATTTATTTTTATGGCTTACATAATTCCACAAAAAAGCTTAAAAGTTCAAACAGTGGAATATAATGGAAATTCCAATTCTCGACAACTGTTTTTCAAAATAAAAAAAAATAAATTAACAACAGAACATTTTCGTCTATATGAATCACGTCTACATTCTATAATGCTTACAGCATCCACATAAATATGGAAAAACGGAATTGGCAACCCTGCCTTTTGCAACATGTGGTACAAGGGCGAATTGAATTGCACATATTATTAGCTGGTGCAGGGCAAGCTGAAGCATGCATATTATTGTTCGCTGCTATGGTAATCAGAATGTCAGTTTTTGCTTTTACATAATTCTCTGGACGAACAATATGTAGAACGTGTAAAATTGCAGCAACAGAAACAAATTCTCATTCTAAAATTGCACTAATGCAGAGAACGAAATTATCAGGGCAAAAATGCCAGTATCAGCTTTTAAAATTAGAGATTGGCTTGACATAGATGAAATGAAAATATGTGACAACATTGTAGCAAAAAAAATATGTGACAACATAAGTTAATTTCGCAAGCTGCACTCGTCATGCCATTTAGGATATTGGAGTGCAACCAGTCTACAGCACAAAAATTTTACAAACTTAATTTCACATAGCCCCAAGGCACATCTCTACATTGAAGCATAATGCCTCTCCATGCGAGCCATGACTTCTTAAAGATCAGACTCTTCCTGGTCTTCAGCATCTTACATTTTGTCTTCATCCTCTTCAGGTGCATCAGGATCCATTCCCTGAGGCCTGAACAGAACATTTTTTATCACCGCACAAGTGGGTGCATCGACAATCAGGTCTAATGATTCAATTTCATCGCACTTACCTTCATCAGCTTCTCTAAGCGTCCTAAACCTCTTTTGGCAGCTTCATTATGTGGGTTTATTCTAGGTACAACAAATGGGTCAGAAAGAAGAATTATACGGTGTTATAGAAAAACTATATCACAACTAATATTTTTCATGATAAAGGTAAATGCTCTCACAAGTACTGTCTTTTTGAATATGAAGGTAGGCAATATCTCACTGTAAGACAGAATTTTCTAGTACAAAGCTCGCACTTAGTGGTGTAGTTGTTTCTCTCTATCTTTAGTAAAGTAGCTGTAAACCTCACACAAGAGTGAAGTAAAAAACTAGTACTAAAAACTGCTTTTACAATTGGCAACAGTAGAATGTAGGGTACCTTAATGCAGCCTGATAATGTGATAAGGGTTCTGAGAGCTTCTCAGTTGCTGAATGTACTTGAGTCAACTTGACATGGAGTGAGTCATCAACCCAATCTTCAAGGTATCTCTGAAGGAGTGATACTGGATCTCCACATCGACCTTCAACCACATGAAGCTCAGCCAATGCTAGAGCAGCTCCAAGGTAGCCAGGTTCAAGACGAAGAGCCGATTCATAAAACTTTTGTGCCTATTACAACGAAAACTAAGTGGTAGAAGTTTTAAAGTATTTGTGTAGAAAAATAAGCAGATGAATAAACTAAGGAAAACCGATGCTACATGTCGACTTTACCTTATCTCTGTGCCCAGAATTACTTGCATGCACATCACCGACTAATTTAAGAGCTTTCGCTGATTGCGGCATGGCTCTCATTGCCTCACGAGCCGTGAATAAAGCCTCTTTGGCCTTTGCGAGTGTAACGCCCGAAAAATCGGTATGTCTACGAAAACTGCTATTTTAGGAATCTGGTCTAAAATAGGAAGGTTTTCGTATCCGTCTTTATTGTTTGTTGATCAATGAGATTGTTTAACCAGATTGAGCAGGTTTTACCGAGCGCGAGGACTAGGCCTGGCGCTGTAACCCATCTGACGCCAGGGCCACATGAGAGCCAGGGCTAGGGCTAGTCACGCGGGCGAGTATACGTGTGGCGGAGCCTAAGGGACGTGCTACCAGGTGTAGGACTCGTGCACAGTGGAACTGCACATCACGCGTGTAAGCCATCTTAACCGTTCATCGGAGAACTGTAGTCTAAGACGCGAGAGAACCATTAGAGGGCCACGTGGACCCTGTAGTGGTGCGCCACCTTATGGGTGACGTGGACACCCTTGGGCGCCATGTGGTGGGGACCCCCCTTTTTGTTTGAAATTTCATTAATGGATTACCCTTTCTAAAAATCAATTTGATTTGGGATATCATTTAAGTAATTAAGTGGGTTGGTTGAGAGTTATTCAATCCTAGGTAATTGACCCCATTAATTCAAGGGTTTACCAAATAGAAAATCGAAGAGGCACTTGGGAAGTTGAAATTCTAGATTTTTCTTTGGATGGAGCATTTTAGGCCATTGATTTGGAGGGAAGATCTAAGGTGGAGATTCATCTAAAAAGTCTATAAATAGGGCTCTAGGGGGACGGTTTTTGCTTGAGTGCATTAGCCATTCAAATCAGCTAATGTGCACTTCATAGCACTACCTCTCCCTCTTTCTTTTCCCAACCGGCTGTGCCCATCTCTGGTGGTGTTCGTGGTGGTCCAAGCGTGTCGACCAGCGAGGTGGTGGTGCGGCATTTTTGGAATCAAGTGTGCTCGTGGGATTTCGGAATCTTCAAATCAAGTAGGATGTCTTTTCCCACTATTTTCTTCTTTGATATTGGTATTGTTGATTGCATGAAATGATTTGATGCATTGTAATCGTGTATATATAATCGTATACCATTGAGTTTTCTATGCCGAACCCTAGTTGATATCCCCATGTGTTTTCATGATTCGATGGTGTTTGTGTCTCACCTCAATCACCTATTCATTTGCTGTCCAAAGAAAGTTGGTTCTTTTATAGACTTCTATGTTGATCTAAGTCATACTCGTTCTTATGTCGTAATCGTATTCCAATTGCTTGTGTTGCTTTATGCTATTCATCATTCGATGTCTCTATGTAAAGATCAGATCTTTGTGACATATCAGAGCACTTCGGTGCATTTTCTTGTCCGGTATTTTATGCTCCATAAGAGTATTGTTATATCTATTGCTACTAGTACAACACTAATCAATTAGGTAATCAATTAATGTATACCTTAAGATAAATAAGAGATCATTCCTTGTGGGTTTTGTAAGGTACATTCTCTAAGATTTCAGATGTGGTCTGACATCATGTCAGTGTGTCATGAGTCCTAAGAGTTGTCCAGAATTATATGTCTTAGTTAATACCACTTGCATAACGAGATAAGAAAAATGACTTAGCAATTGAGTTGTAAAGACTAATAGAAAACTGAATTAAAAAATGAGATTTCAGAACCATTAGGGTTCTGTAAAGATCATAAGTGATATTAAATTAATGTCAGAAAAGACTAATAAGGAGTTACTAAAGTTTATACATTAGTAAATTAAGTATAACATAAGATAATTGGTCTCGGCCAGGAGTAATCCTGCGCAGACAGACCTCATTCGAAAAATGATAACTAATTATACAGTAATCAGAAAATTAAGTTGTTTATCAATCTGAAAAATAGACATCTGAGGCTATTCAAGATAAAAAATTCATAGATTGAATCAATTTGTACAGTCCGTGGTGACCAGTTAAAGTGGGCTGTTCTG
The DNA here is from genome assembly GCA_039654745.1 of Houttuynia cordata. Lineage (NCBI taxonomy): Eukaryota > Viridiplantae > Streptophyta > Magnoliopsida > Piperales > Saururaceae > Houttuynia > Houttuynia cordata. Next base: position 24,888,118 of record CM077503.1, read on the forward strand.
TTTTGAGCAGAACACTGTTTCTGGTTTTAAAAGACTTAAACCTTAATAAACTTATGAGGCTTGAGTTAAGTTGATATTTAAGACCTTAATCAAGTATAATATGATTTATATAGTACTGAGAGCAGTAACCCTAAAAGAATATTAAGGGTCTTAGAGCTAAACGTGGTGTCTCATAATAATAGTCCTTTTGTTCTTCTTTTGGTCCATTCATGACTCAAGAGTATTCAAAGCTTGAATTTTATTCGATGTCTCTGACATGGTCTATTTGAGACACGTCATCCGAATTATTCCGAGTCGGGGATTATCAATTCTAGGGATAGGTACGACTATGAAGATGGCAGACATGAACTTTTGGAAAACCTCGTGGTGTTAGTCATTATGGTCGAGTCTCATTTGAGTTTCCAGACTTATTCATTTAAGATATCAACACTCCTCAGTGAGTCGATTCAGATTGTGTCCGATGTTTGCTTTTCACTCCAACGAAGAGTCGAAATTTAGAAAGTCTTGTTCTAAGCCTTTTGCCGATAAGGCCAAATATTTCCAAGAATTGTTTCTCCGCTAAGTAGCATTTAGAGCTCTTAGTCGGAAACATAGTATGCTCACGAGCCATTGCTAGATCTTGCGAGATCTCAGATTTGATGAACCTCTGTAGTTCAGCCGATGACGGCAACCGCGTGCGCTTAGATTGTATGACATTACGGAAGGTTTGCAATCTCCGCCCATTGTGCCCGTAAGCACCGATGGGGCCAACATCCCTAGACGCATGGCCGGGTTCCTCTGAAGAACCTCTAGGATGTTCTGGTATTGTTGACAGATTTGAGAGCAGAAATTGTACTCTTGACACTTTGGATGTCCGAAGCTTATTTTTCCATCTTACCTCCATGAAAGTTTGGAGTCTTTGAGTTATTTTCCCTTGACCTTGATGTGTCTCGGATGGCAGTTGGTTTCAGGTAAGTAAACTCAATCTTTTTGAACCTGAGTCTGTTAAACTATACCTATTTGGAGTCTTCTCTTATTATTCCAGTGTGGGTTTTCTGTATCCTACTGGGTATTTCCTATGGAATACTCATGCATCCTCTGATGCAGGATTTAAGGTGGAGCAGAAGTGATAGCATCCAGCGACGTGGACTGATGTCGGAGCTTTGAAGACTCGTTTCTTTATGTTTCTGTTATATTTTGGTGTTTGAACTTCGGCCTGCGTGCCGTTTCGATTTGTGTGGTTGATAAGACAATTTCAGTTATTGTAATAGTTAATTAGTTATTGGTAATAGTTAATTAGACTTCCTTTCAGTTATTCTATATTTTTGTAAGTAAATATTGTTTAAGTCATATGGATCCTACAAGTCCCATGATATTTTAATGGGATAATAGAAGTCTCGAGTATTCGGTCAGTCCCCGGTTTCCTACCCTATAACCGTCATTGGATTGGCGCTTCCGCGTAAATCGGGGTCTTGGAAATTTGGGGCGTGACAGCAAGAGCCAAGTACGAATGAACTAGACCTGCAAGGCTGGAAGGCCTGTCCAGTTTAAATTGAACAGGAGTTCATAAAATTCACTCGTCCAACGTATTCCTCTAGCTACTTAGAAAGTTCAAAGTTTGTCCTATTAGTCATTGGGAAGTCACAGAGTTATGACACTACTGAGCCACACATCAGAATCCCAAAATCCATAAAGTTAATAAGCCATGCATCAGCCTAGTTTAGCAGTTTTCAATTACGAAAAAATCTAGAGCGCTGGATCATACATTGGACTGTACAAGTCCTCTTTTTGGCATATATATACCTTGGAGTGAACAAAGATCTGGCCGTAATTCCTAAGTGCAGCATCCTGGTCGATTCAGTGATAGACATAGATTACCCTAAAAGTTTAGTGAAATAATACGTCAGCCCTTGTGAATGAAGAGATCACAAAGAACAGTTCAGAGCTCTAATGTAGTTTTTTTTATGAGTTAAGATGGAAACTAAATAAAACTACCTTCAATATATGATGAAAAAAAAAAAGAAACTACCTTCATTAATGTGGCCAGGTGGCATGTCGAACGTCAATGCGGATGTTCTGATTTTTGTTCAAAGAAGCAGGGGAAGAAGCTCAATCCCTTGAAAAGTTTGATTGAAGACAGAAATCATGCACGTTCTAGTATAACAAGACTACCTTTTCAGCATATGCCAATGCTCGCCTCTCATCTTTTCTTTCCCATAAGACAGATAAAGCTGCAAATACTTCTGCCTTCATGGGGGTCAATGTTCACCAAATCATGAACCAACCTATTTAGCCTATTATCGTCAGACCTTGCCTTCAGAAGTATAGGCATACTCATCCATATAGGTAGTAACATATGGATCAATGGAGTGACCCTGCCACATGTCTTAAACAGCATTATATATCAAGAGGACACATTACCAAAAAAAATTACAAATAAAAAAAGAATGCAATTTAATAATATACCTTCTCAAAATTCAAAATGGCATCATCATTTTTCCCAATAATTGCTTTCAATCTTCACATGCAGCAAACAGTCCAGAGAGAAAACCATTGGTAAATATAAAACAAACTAGCCTACTTACATACACGCAGAAAAACAAATTTCTCCATCAAGGAAAAAAAAAGAAACGAAAACAACCTTTTAGCTTAAGCATTTAAAACACAAAGACACAAAGTAATGCACAAGTGATAAAAATGGGCATTTAACTCATGCACATAGGTAAAACTTGCCTTTGCGACTTCTAATAACAAATGCACATTATTTGGAAATCGTTGCAGAAGTTCAGAGAAGAGCTCCGAACTCCTGTCATTCCCAGAGACAAAAGATCATCTATTCTTGTTGTTATATAGTATTCTGAACCAACAGCAAAAGAAGCAACAGTCTTACCTTTATAATCATTTGAAGCAACAAGACATTGGGCCTCGACATAGCGCTGCAACAAATAAATGTCTGTAAGAGTAAATGTTTAAATAAAATAACTGCAATTTATGCCCTTCCATGATGCCTGCAGCCCATCGGCCAGTGTCAAAGTGATCAAAAGGCGGCCTTCCACTTCTAGTCGGTGTCTGACACAGTATAAAGTACAAACAGTGGCACATGAATGTAGGCAGTCAAGGCATCACTATTTATCTATTAAATAACAAAATATTAATCTTTAACCTGCAACTATCATTTCATGGAGAAAAATACCAAAGAACTGGGGGAAGGCATGTGATGTGACAATGTAGAAATTTCATCTCATTATTTTCTCCTAGGTGGCTTGTTGGAAAGGGAATCTAGTGTAGAAATCTTTCTACCATTCCCTCAGGTTGATTTTAAATAATCAGTAAAAATAATCCACGTCCCGACCAAGATAGCAGGAAAAGGGCACAGAAAAATAAATGGAACAGCCCACTCTTTGCAATATCAATCCCAAGCGTGTTTGCTCATTGTACCCCAAAAAAAATCCCAAGCATGAATGAAGTAGATCTAAAATAAATATGCCAGTAGCTCTAGAAAAAAACACCAGCACAAAGGAGCATCCACAACACACTCATGCACATGTCCCCTACTTAAGCACACACGCACGTGCACATGTGCGCATATAGAGAGAGAGTACTTAGGAACTTGTGGTACAACAGCCATTTCTTGTACTGTATTTGTCAATTGAAATTTGAAACTGTACAATCTTCCACAAGTAGGCAACATAACCAAATTAATCCAGTTCAACTCAAAATTGCAAATCCAAATTAACCAACTTATTACTCTCACTGATTTTGGAAGATTGGATAATGAGGGGGCATTGACTGAAGCCTAAGGGGTAAAACTTAAAAGATAAACATAATTGTTCGACTAAGGGTTAAAAAGCACATTCGATGGTATTTTTTTTTGCAATTTCAACGAGATATTGCCAAAATAGGTGAGAGACAAAAAATTTGTCTCACTGGATTCTCTACCGAAATTTCATGATATTGTATACTTAGAACACAGATCATGTGAATGTAGGTGTTAACATTACAGTATGGCCCTTTCCCTCAAAACTTAAGCTTTTCAGAGAAATAATCAACAAATGTGACAGAGTACAAGGTTTTGGTCCAGACAGAGGAAGCAGCACAACCCTGTGTATATTCAAATACAATACCTTGTGATGCTTCCCTAATAGCTTAAGCTTTAAATGAAATTGGTTAGCAAACAGATGTCTTTTTTATTGGTTGTTAGCAAACAGATTTCAATATTGACTTTTGAAGCATCCATAACAATGGTTCTAATTTACCTGTGGAAAAAGAGCAAATATTACTACCGTACGGCATTTTGAGGTTTCAAGAAAGCTAGTTTTACATCTCCATTACAAATGTAACGTCAGCTGCCTCCACGATTGACAGATCAGCAAGGAAAAATAGCTAAAAATTACTTTACAAACCTGTGGAAACAATGACATAATATCCCTTGAAGAAACATCTAATTCTGATAAAGCAATAATAGCCTCCAAGATGTAAGGGCAATGCCTGCCACAAAAGATACCAAACAGTAAAAAGACACAAGCATCTTCTTTGAGTTTAAGTCACTTCTCTAAAATTAGTTTTCAATTATAAGGAAAGTGTCATTGCTTGGGAAAGGTTTTATGGTCCAAATTTAGAAAAAGGCCATGTCAGATTGGCAAAAGAAATCAGGTGATCCTTGCTTAATCAATCACTTCTCGGCTTACAAGAGATTTAAGAAAAATAAATCAACAAGTTGCATGCATGATAAGTAAAAAGAGCAGTTCAGGAATAGACCAAAAAATGACAATTACTTACCTCAAGCAATCCTTATAACAAGCAATGAAAACACGATTATGTTTAGAAATCCTGTAAAGCTTCCCCATGGTCAAATTCATCCTCAAAGTTCTTGCCTTATTTGGTATTTCTTCTATCTACAAAAGGGAAAAAATTTAAGCACACACGATATGCTTTTTTATACACAAGTATAATGTACTATTATTCACCCTATCATTTACTATCCATGAAATAACACAGCATAAATCAGTTAAACAACTAAAGAGATGTAGAACAAACATTATAACAGAATAATAAAATAAAATGTGCAATGACATATGGGGAATTGTTGATTCGTAACGACCACATGAGCAGTTATATTAGAGTAACTATGCATGTAAGAGGCATAATGGTAGCGCTAGTCCATACTTATATTATTTACAAGCAACGCCTCAGCCAAACTCATAATTTCAGTTAAATTGTCATGGTTTAAGACATAAAGTAAAGTATCAGGGATTAAAGTAAGGGTTCAATTTTATTATTACTTATTATACTGACTTCTTTTTATGTGATATATCCAGAGATGCAAAGAAACAGAAAGCAATTCATGTGTGATAGAAAAGATGCACTACTTGGTCAATGTTATATTTAAGGAGCAGAATTGGTACATTGGACCCTAGATAACTGCAAGAGATTCCATTAGTATAGCTTCATGTAACATCCAATTGACTCAATGAACGAGAAAAAGGAAGAGCATCTCATACAGCATAAAGTGAGAAACATATAGTATACGAAGAATGAGAGAGAGAGTGTGCGCAAGGAAAACCTCAGCAAGGGCAGCTCAATTATCCCTTAACGCTATATGACAAAGAGTTTATCTTGAATTTCACCCTATCACAAAAGCACCCAGGAAGCAAAATGTAAGCAACTTTTATTTGCATGTGAAGAAATATACAAAATGAAACTGTCAAATAAAGTGCATACAACTAGACCTCAAAAGACAAACCTCATTCTCATTTATTGCTGAAACATTTGATGAATTAGGAGAAGATGACTGTTTCGAACTTCTAGAACATGTAGTTTGTTTAGGCATGATCTTGCACTGCTGCAAGGCTTGCTTGTACATATTCTGTCACAGGGGTTAAAATTCTATTGACGCACTAAACACTTGCTGCATTTACATTGAAAATATCAATCGCATGCCGTGACAGGAGGGAGAGAAAAATTCTAACCACCGCTCTTCTATACTCCTTCTCCCCAAATAACGCATCCCCGAGAAGCACCTGAACACTAAAATATGAGCAACAACCAAGTTGAACGAATATTGCACGAAAGAGAGCCCATTGTAATATCTATGGCATACAAAGACTTACCAAGTTTTCAGCTTTAGCTTGCATATTGGCGTCCACATTTGATCCCGCTGACGATACGAGGAAGCAGCCCTTTCAAATGTCAAAATTCAAACAACATAGAAAAACATCAACTTTGCAATCTCAGACACTCATACAAACGTGACCACACACTCAGAAGGTTAGAACTTAGTATAAAACCACGAATCTAACCTAACTATGATATAACCTAATTGTTAGATGAGAGACAATATTTCCAGTGAGTTGGAGGCATTGAAGTGTGACGACTGACAAGTGATCAGAGCTCACCAGCATCTGAGCTGAAGAAAAGAGGCCATGATCGAGAAGCGATAGTTATCTGATCTCTTGGCACATCCATCACTTGTGATCTCTGGCGGTGCTCCGGCCGCAGCAATTTTGGGCAACTTAAAAATAAAATATGTTTGATTTATATTCATCAGCTTGGGCGATCGTGTAATCGATTAGAGGGTAGGATGAGGTATCATGCAATCGATTACACGATAGTTTTTTAATGGTACAAAACTTCAACAATGTGTTTTTTACTTATTTTTTTATCCGTTTTGACGTATTTTTTCCATTCTTTCTCATTTTTAGTGTTTTTTTTAATAGTAATGATGTCACAAAGATATTGAGCCACCATGTACTATTTATTATAGATTTTTATAGAATTTTTTAAAATAAAATATGAAGGTCATTAGATATCATAATGATAAAAAATAACAGAAAAAATAAGGCAGAAAAAAAATGGCCTAAAATAGACTAAAAATGAGAGAGATATGAATTGTTGAAGTTTATCCTATTTTAATAGGGAATTACACTATCCAACATATTATAATGTAATCGATTACACAATAGCACACTTTTATAGTGTAATTGATTACACGATAGCTCACAGTTTCGTATAATCAATTACACGATAGATCACTGCATCGTGTAATCGATTACACGATAGCTCACAGTATCGTGTAATTGATTACACGATAGTTCATTGTATCGTGTAATTGATTACACGATAGTTCATTGTATCGTGTAATCGATTCCACGATAGCCGAGTCTATTATGTGATTAACGCATGATAGCTTATCGTTGTAATCGATTACATGATAAACGTGTGATGAACGCATGATAGCCTATCGTGTAATCGATTACACGATAACCGATTACATGATAACTTTTTTAATTACATAAACTTCAACAATGCGTTTCTTACTCATTCATGATCCATTTTGACCCCCTTTTTTTATTCTTTCTTATTTTTTAGTGCTTCTTTCTTATAATGATTGGAAAAAAAATATCCGAGAAACGGACCTAAAAATGAAGGAGATATGACGGGGAGGGGGGGTCCCTCGGTTTAGCGGTTGCGGCGGCGACGAGGGTGGGGGCCTCAATGAGCAGTGGTGGCGACCGGGGGGAGGGGGGCTCAACGAGTGGCGGCGGGGACGGGGGGGCACAAACTCTCTCGGCTCAACGGGCACCATCGGAGGTGGGGGGACGAACTTTTTTTTTTCGTTGAAGAGGTGCGTATGATCGATTCGTCAGCCTGATTTAGTAGTGAGAATCAACCTTTTAAGGTGAAAAGGTGAAAAATTGTTACATTTCACCTTGCAGGGCCAGTTTTCAGCCTTTCAATAAACAAACACCTTTCAGGCATGAAAAAGTAAAAATTTAGCACTTATCACCGCCACCAACCACTTTTCACCATTTCAGCTTCCAAACACTTTTTACTTCGACAAGTAAAAATTTTCACCTTTCAGGGTTGAAAAATTATTTTTTTCACTAACCAAACGCACCCCTTATATCGGCCGGTTTGATTTTGTTAAAAGCTAGGCAGGTCAGGTCGACGTGGCTAGTTCATCGGACGCAGATGCTTGTGTCCCCAACATTTTGTTCTATATATTTGCAATTTTGCATAGGACACCTATCTGGTGTAACTTAACCAAAAATTGAATCGGCTTATGTCTCAGCATGTCAAGATGGATTCTATGTCCCGATCTAGGAATCACGGATACTTAAAAATGAGAGTTGTACCCAGTAATTAATTATTAAGCAAAATGCAAATATTTTTCATTGTAGTTAAGCTATTAATATAAGAACTAACCTAGAACGTATGTAAATACATATTACGAATAATATACTAATATAAATAAGGGAAAAATTATATAAAAAATTCCAAAAATGACGCACTGTAGCAATTATTTCAAAAATGGTGTTCGGAGAAGCCACGCAGGCGCCCGCGTGATGCGGGCACTTGCATGGCTTTTTCTTAACCAAACCGACCTCAGAGAGAACCGACACATCCAGAATTTTTAGAAATTGTCATATTGCCGCAACCATATCATTTCGTACCCGTATCCCATATAATTGTATCCGTGCTTCCTAGGTCCCAATTTATCAGTGTGTTGGTGTTGTTTGTGCCTTGGGCATCGATGAAGGGATATGGTGACGGCAGTTGGCTTGTCCCTTCTAATCAGGGTCCACTTGCTCACAAAGTAAAATTATGTTTCTACTTGAAAATTCACACGTTTTGTCATCATAGGCCCCTGTAAATCAATGCTATTGATGCTATGCAGAAACAATGTTGATTAGCAACAAAAATTTTGTCGTGTAAAATAGCTGATCACTTATGAAAAATCTAACTTGTATCTGGTTTCATCAATATATATATATATATATATAGAGAGAGAGAGAGAGATTGGTTTATATGAGATTGTTCTTGTATAAGGTGAATAAGGGCCAATCTGTTGGGTTGTTTGATTCTAATCTGACGGTGGGTATCAATAAGTGGTACGACTTGAATTGGCCTCGTCATAAGCTATATGAAAGCAATCTCATTTAAATTATATATATATATATACTATATATATATATATTATATATATATATATATAAAGATCTTTTGGTTGTTGCATGTCATGTGGTTAGAGGAATTTAAGTTTTACCTGAAACTGGGAACAAGGAGAGGGTGAAGGAAACCCTGAGGAACAAATGATCTATTAGTCGATCCAAAAAAAGAGCAATTACCTACATTTTCCAAATTTATAAAAAAAACCTTTGTAAGCACTAGCTAGCTCGATCCAGCTTGAGGTTTGGTGTTTTATTAGCATTTAGCACGGTCCAAAGCTTTTACTCGGAGAGGAGGGCTCAAGCTCGGCCCTATATTGAGCGGGTTTGGCCTTGAGAATTTGGTGGCTTGACTTTTTAGCCTTTCAATCATGTTTTTAATAGAATAATTAAGAATTTTATATGAAGGTAATGATTCTTTATGGATATTACGTGTGATTATATTAACTGTTAAAAATATTACTCCCTCCGTTCTAAAATACTTGTACATTTAAGAAAATTTTCATTTTTATTCGACTAAGAAGCCCACAAGAAAGCCACATGACTCGTCATTGATATCCCGTCTAACTTGTATGCTCGTTCACAAACTAAGTTCAAGTCAATCCTTCCAAGTCTCCTCCAATTTTAAAAAGAGGAAGTCATTTTGGAAAAAAAAATACACAATACTTTGGAACAATGAATATTTCTAAATGTGCATAATATTTTAGAACAGAGGGAGTATTTAAAAAGAGGCGGAGCCAGGTTGAGCTGCAGCTGAACCAAGACGGCTAGGCCTGTGCTTGCCTGGCTGAAAATGAGCCAAGCTCTAGGCCACACTCAGCCTTGAATCTAAGTTAATATATGCCGAAGCTCAAGCGTGCTGTCATGTTACATCAAATAAAAAAAGTGTGTTGATATGAGCGGAGACGTGTGATCCGATCCATAGATGGAGATCACATTGGAGTGATTAAAAACATATATATCAATTCATGCGGGCGGATCAAAATCTGATGGCCCATTGAGCCGGGCTCATTCATATAAACAGAAATTGTATTTTTTTAAACACAGTTTTTGAAGAACCTTCATGCACAACTTTTGTGGGAAATTGGCGAGGCCCACATGAGCGTATGTAGTGGTTGAGTGCTGCCATTGAGGCATTGACTAGAGCAAAGATCCCTGTGGCAACCGGTCGCAGGACCCAAAATTAGCGCCAAAGGCCAGGCTTATTAGACTTGGGAAAGCCGTTGCCTTCATGTCTCCCGTAGAAGTCCAATGGTCACTCTCAAAAGCCACTTAAGTGAGGAACCTTTACAGCTCATACAGCGGATTTTTTCCAAGTGAGAGTATCTAATTAAATACGAACTTAAATTGAATCTTGGATTTTTAGTTTTTACTTTTTTGCTAAACAAAATCAGGGAGATTCTAGGTCTGACTCCCGAGTCGACACAGCATCTCCCAAGAGGCAGCATTTAAAGACGGGCCTAATCAAATAGTTTGTTATACTTGTGATTAGCACTTGGATATATCTAAGTTGGCTTGATGACCGACCTCCCACGACGCGTTGGAGGTCAATAAAGTGGACTCAACTCTCAATCGGTTTCCCCCACGAGGCCATTTCCTGTACAGCATGGTGCCAGTTTGTAATACTAGCTGTTAATAGTCACCAACATTCTTGTACCCAGTCCCATGTAAGTTCTCCACACCTTAACAAATGAATAAGAAGCCATTTTGTCACTAAAAAATTATAAGGTCTGGGACTCGTGGAGAAGTTAGGTTCTTACCAGCACCTTCCATGCATATTGCATTGAACGCCTCTATCTCTACCCTAAAATGAAAAGTTACAATGCATTTGTCTCAAGTCGACGGAGAGAAATCCAATGAGGAGCATATCTCGGCGGATTCCTTGCAAGTGGGGGAGGATCCGAGAGGAGATTGTAGTCCGATACAGCAATACATAAATGTCTGAAATCGAACTGACTCCCGTACTCGCCAAAGGGGAATCTAGGGAAGTAATGAGAATCTCGGTTCCGAGCCCATAATTTGCTGCCTCCCAACCCTTGATCATCCCGGCCAGCATCATGTTCCCATACCACACCCCTTTGCCTCCTATTGCCTGAACAGTTTCCTACTCTTATACTTATTCTGCACCATTTTACAGTACCCATGTAATTACTTAAAGATATCACTCCGTATTATAACCAATTGCACATTTCCATGCAAGGGCATCCTCTATTAGATTTCAACCAAGGAGTCCCTCTATTAGATTTCAACCAATTGCACATTTCCATGCAAGGGCATCTTTGGTCCCAGTTTCCGAGCCGGACCATGTTCATGCTCCATTCTTTAAAGCAAAACATCAAGAGTCCCTCTGACTGGGAAGTCAAGTCTTTATACATCTACTATATAAGAGCAAACAGCAAAGGATGGAGCAGTTGATTGAGTCTGAGGGCTGATATTGCACTGCCAAGTCTGCCATGGCCCGAGAGGCAAGAAGCTAACACTCCAGCAGTGAGCAGGAAGAAGAACAAGTTAGGGGGGGCTTCAGCAGGAAGTGCGCATCATTAGTGAAGGAGCAGCGTGCCCGGTTGTATATCCTCCGACGTTGCGCACCATGCATTTGTGCTGGTACATCCATGGAGATGACTGACCTGTTAATTTATTTGGAGAAGAAGATCGCCCCGTATGTACTGCTGTTCCTTGTACCTTTTCTTGCCGCTGGGGTTGCTAGTCCTTGTTCGGACTTTACAATGGGTTCGTCGATCGTCCCCTTTTGATTCTCTCTCATTTTGGTGGTTCTTATATTCCTCTTCTTTTTGGTTTTTACGCATTTGGCAGTGTCCAATGCGTTTTGTGTGGAAGAGGGGAGGCTATTAGCTATATTATTGACTTTTTACCGAGCCGGAGGGGGATTTATCTATCAACAAGAGTGGAGATTATTGAATTGTAAAGAAGAGCTTTGGTTAAGCTATGTTTTTCTTGAGGTCTTTTCAAAGGGGCCTTTGTATTTGTTCTTTTTTTCCATATGGCAAAATGTCTTGTGCTGCACTATTGTAACACTGTAACATTCTCGCCAATTGGACATTCAAACTTGCACAGCTCAAGTTTTGTTTTGTGGGGGTTAGTAAGAATGTAATTCTTCGAGTTTTTCTTTTCGTTTTTGAAAAGGCTTAGAGAATTGCAACTACTGCTTTAGTGAGAGATCTTACATAAAAGATTGCTCACTTAAACCATTTTGAAGAGAATTGACAGTTTTTCTTAGCGCTCAAGACTTGAGGTTGACAATGATAAAAGCAATTCATTCAATCCCCACCAAAGTAAACAGTATCTCACTTGAAGAAGAACCGGTTAAAGTGACTTATTCAAGACAAGAAACATTATTCTCCCAAACAGTTACAACTGTAATCTATCTAATTACCACCACACTTATGCCTGTATGTTGAGCTTATATGGACATGTATTGTGTCATACAAATAAGTGATGAGATTTTCGTGTTAAACAGATGAGATATATCTAACCGATGGTTCTTTCTCTTATGGAGCACGATCTAGAACTTTAAAGCTATAGAAGCCTATGGAATAATACGTATTGTGCCACTTCTGCATGTATGTCTGTATATATAGTTTTGCATTATGTTACATATAAAATCTAGATGACAACTTAGGACAGAAATTGCAGTTCTATCAATGTGAAACATTAATTTTTTTGGATTTGTAATTGCAATTTTTGCCATTGCAATCTTTAGGGAGAGTGATAACTGATGAATATTTATTGAAGTTTTCATGGAAACATTAGATGTCAATCACATATTTGTACAGTCCTATAAAGATCTAATCTTAACAGTAACGCGAACCTGATCACAGAAATCAGCGACAGCTGACAGCCCGGGATCTCTTGTCACAAAGATAACATAGATATAGCTTTGGACCATTAGATTCGAGGACAACAGTATCTTGATAGTTAGTTTGCATTCCAAATGCGGTCATAAACTAGTCCTTAGAAGGCACTTCGTGCTTTTCTAAGGCCAACAAAAAGCTAATCATGAGACACATAGGGCACAATTAATTAACGATGGGTTTCATCGCATTCAACTTCACTGCTCATGTGACATGGTTCTTTGGCAGCTGTCTATGATTCATAAATTGGTATATCACCATGCGAGTTTTAACGACGATCTCTTACATGAGCTGACTGATAGCGTCCATCTTGCAAAATTGACCAGGGGCCAGTTCTCTCTTACAAAAGAAATCGTTAAGACGTAGTTCTGGGAGGATCTTTTGGTATGTTATTTACAGCAGCGGTCCAACCTCCACGGCGTTACGCCTGGAGCGTTTTTGTTTGGCTGTCTTATATTAGACGGCTTCCCATTATGCTGCTGAATTCTAGGCTAACATTCGCCAAACAGACGGCGCATAGTAATCAATTCAGCAATATGCTGCTGAGGATTGCTCCTTACTGTTGGGATTGTCACATAAAAGAGGGTTAAAATACTACTAATTATACCCAATCAATTAATAAATTAATTATATGAAAATACCAGAAAGAGATGAAGAATTTAAAACTTGGTTCGAGGCACGCTATTGCGCTGTCCTTGAACACATACGCCACCCTATGTACACAGGCAATTAATGACGTTCCGTTCCCGAGATACAATGAATTACACCGTCAGTTTAAAGATGCACTTCAAATCAAACTGACTGGATCACGATCAAAGGAGATTCTATTGCTCAATAATGGACAAAGAATTGAGAGAGAAGAAGAATGAGTTCTTTTCTGTTTCTGTCACCCTTTTTTAAGAATTTTTGTTCTCAATATATTTGCAGGACTCTCTCGGGATGATTCTGGAAGAAGAGACGCAATTTTTCTCAAGAGAAACGGCCATTTTCACGAGGTGATCGATCACTTCATTTAGCCTGTTTCAAGCCGATCGATCGGTTTAGACGCGGCACAGTTTCTGAAAATCCAGTAGATACGAATCTATCAGGTGCCAACGTGAAACAACTTTCAGAAAAACACAATAGATACGATCAATTGGTTTATCGATCGCGTCATTAGGGGCCCGATCGATTGCTTCATTTTTAATTATTTTAGTTTAATTTCAAGTCAAATTTCAACACTCCAACCCCGCCCCATGCATGCGGTGATCCTACACTGCTAGAATTCCCCAGCTCAAAGCACCTACCGCAGACCAAGCAAGCAATAGCAAATGTACTCCCCTCGTCCGAAATTATTATAACCATAAGATTTTCAAGAACTAAAATGCTGGCGGCACAAATGTACTCCCTCCGTCCGCAATTATTATCATCGTAAAATTTTCCAAAATGAACTAAAATTAGTTGGTTTTAGAAATCTTATAGTGATAATAATTTTCGAATGGGGGGAGTATATAGTTATTGCAATTTGCAAGAAATCTAAGCCTGTACAGGCCGGATGTTTAGTGCCCAATGCTACTGTCGTTGTCAGATTCCTCGGCAGGAACAATAGTGCTCTAAAAGGCAGGTTGCCCTGCCTCTTCTAGTCGAGTCAGAGAGGACCCAGACATTCCTTTGTTTCTCCCTCCGTCCAAAAATAACCTGACAGCATTTGAAAGTGTGTTAAATTTATTGCCCACGGGCATTTGAAGCATTCATATGCACGTTCACGAGGATATATTGGTCTGCGGGGCAAGTCACCTAAGAGTGGATCCATAGTTTTTCAAATGCTGCAAGAATTTTTGGACGGAGGGGGGATAAAAAAAAGCACACTGGGGCTCCTAGCATGGTACTAGGGCTGCATCTCGGGTCGGGTTGGGTCGGGTTTTGCTAAACCGATCCTACCCGAGATAAAACCCGCAATACTTGACCCGACCCGAGAACTCGAGATAAAACCCGAGAATAAAATAATTAATATAATTATAAAAAATCTTTAATAAAATAAATTATATAATTATTGTGACGACCGTAAATTTTATAGTATTTTCTTGGCTCAACGGTATGCATTTATTTAAATTTTCGAAAATCTTTTGAAAATTCAATTCCCGTCGGAATCGATCGAACACCCGTAAAATTTGTGATTTTTTTTTAATTGATCTTAATCGGAGATTTTGTTGGATTATATGATTCATGGTTGGCGTGACATGTTGGTTTGGCTTCATTTGACCTAAGAATATTGGATAGGTGTTTGTATGAAGTTTGTGTTATTTTTGGGAATAAAATTAATTGAGATTAAACAAAAATTATGAATTAGATATTTCTTAAGTGGGTTAGTAGTGATTAATGGAAATTCTAAAAGAGAAACCCAAAACCCAAAACCCAAACCCATTTGTGCTTGGGTCGGGTTAGCCTTAGTGGAGGTGGTTGAGAGAGATGGGGTTAATGGAAGTGGTTGATGGATAACATTAATTGACCCCCATTAACTCATTCCTTGTAAACCCAAGAGTCATCTTGAAAGTGGTAAAATCTGGAATTTTTTACTAAATCTAAGCCATTGGATTAAGGAGTGATCAATGGTGGAGAATGGTTCAAAAAAGTCTATAAATAGGCTAGTAGGAGGGGGTGGTTTTGCTTATGTGCTCAAAGCCTTGAGCATTTCTCTCTCTCTCTCTCTCTCTCTCTCTCTCTCCTCTCTCTCTCTCTCTCTCTCTCTCTCTCATTATCAGCCGGTGGCAACCTTACTCCGGCGGTGGTCCGTGGTGGTTCGTGGTGGTCCAAGCAAGGTCGACCGGCGTTGGTGTTGGTGCGGCATTGTCGAATTCAAGAGTGCTCGGGAAGTCTCGGTATTTTCAACCAAGTAGGATGCCTTTTTCCCATTACACTTCTTTTTGATAAAATGAATTGTTGAATGTTGATGCCTTGATGTTAAGTACTCATTTCTGGAATTTTGTATTGCCGATCCTAGAATTGATATTCCCTCTTGTTTCATGACTCTATTGTATTTCAACTCAATCATTTCTACGTATGTTAATCTTGATCGCATGTGATAATGCTATTTGTATATCCATGCTCACTCTCTTGAGTAAAGATTTGATCTTTAGGCACTTTGGTGCATTTCCGTATTTCGTGTTCTATATGTAGTATCATAGCTATTACTACTTGTATAATATCATCTAAATGGGTAATTGTATAATGAATGATAACTATAAGATTATTCCTTGTAAGATCTTGTCTCTGAGATATCAGTTTCGTTTTATTGTCAGCGTGTTTTGAGATCTAATGTTGTCCGGGATTATATGATAGTATCACTTAAATAATGAGATAAGAAAGTGTTGTAGTAATCGGGTAGTAAAGATTACGAAAAGTGGAATCATAAACTGAGAATTTCAGAACTTATAAAGCTCTGTAAAAATCTTAAGAAAGACTAGATTAATGTATAAAAAAAGACTAATAAGGAGTTACTACACTTTATACATTAGTAAATTATGTATGACATAGAAACTTGGTCTCGGCCAGGAGCAATCCTGCGCAGGCAGACTTCAGAAGAAAAATGATAACTAATTATACAGTAATCAGAAAATTAAGTTATTTATCAATCTGGAAACTAGACATCAGAGGCTATCTAAGATAAAAATTTCATAGATTAAATCAAATTGTTCAGAACGTAGTAACCTAATAAAGAGAGCTGTTCTGTTTTGGACAGAACACAGTTTCTGACTTTAAATGGCTTAAAATCATAATAAACCTAAGAAGCTTGAGAATAATTGATAATTAAGAATCTAATCAAGTCTAATATGATTTTATAAGACTCTAAGAACAGTAACCTTAAGGTCTTAGAGCCAAATAAGGTGTCTTATAATAATAGTCCCCTTTTGTTCTTCTCTTGGTCCATTTATGACTCAAGAGTAATCGAAGCTTGAATTCTAAGTCTCTGACGTGGTCTACCTGAAACGCGTCATTCTAAGTCGGGAATTATCAATTCTAGGGCTAGGTACAACTTTGTTGATAGCGAACTTGAACTTTTGGAAAATCATGTGGTGTGTCTCTTTTTAGTCGGGTCTCACTTGAGTTCCCAGACTAATTCATAATTTGATTTGGTTTATGCTTTTCACTCCTATGAAGAGTCAGAACTTTAGAAAGTCTTGTTCTAAGCCTTTTTACAATAGGGCTAGTTGAATTGTTTCTCCGCTAAGTAGCATTTAAAGCTCTTAGTCGGAATCATAGTATGCTCACAAGCCATTGCTAGATCTTGCGAGATCTCCGATTTATTGAACCTCTGTAGTTCAGCCGATGACGGCAACCGCGTGCGCTTAGATTGTATGACATTACGGAAGGTCTGCAATCTCCGCCCATTGTGCCCGTAAGCACCGATGGGGCCAGCATCCCTAGACGCATGGCAAGGTTCCTCTGAAGAACCTCTAGGATGTTCTGGTATTGATGAAGATTTGAGAGCAGAAATTGTACTTTGACACTTTGGTTGTCCAATGCTTATTATCTTACCTTCACTACTTTATGAAAATCTTTGACCTTAATGCGTCTTGAATGGCAGTTGGTTCCAGGTAAGTGATCTTAGTCCTTGTTGAACCTGAGTCTGTTAAACCATTCATCTTTGGAGTCTTCTCTTATTTTTCCGGTGTGGTTTTCTGTATCCTACTGGGTATTTCCTATGGAATACTCACGCATCCTCTGATGCAGGATTTAAGGTGGAGCAGAAGTGATGTTTTCCAGCGGCATGGTTTGATGTTGGAGCTTAGAAGACTCGTCTCTTATGTTTTGCTATATTTTGACATTTGAACTTGCGGCCTGCGTGCCATTTGCTTTATGTTAAACTCTGTTTGTGGTTGTTAAGACATTTTCAGATATTGTAATAGATATTTAGATTTCCTTTCTGTTATTCTACTTTTTGTAAGTAAATGTTATTTAAGTCATGACGATCCTGCAAGTCCCATAATATTTAAATGGGATAAGCGTAGACTCGAGTATTCGGTCTGTCCCAGGTTTCCTACCCTATAACCGTCATTGGATTGACGCTTCCGCGTAAATTGGGTCTTGGAAATTTGGGGGCGTGACAATTATTATAATAATAAAAATTTATATATATTAAAAAATAAGAGATTTAAATGATATCTCGAGTATCTCAGTTCTTAGGTATTTTAAAGCAAAACCCGACCTGACCAGAGATAGCATCCGGGTTTTAAAACCTTGGAACCAACCCTACCCGAGATAGGACCCGACCCGACCCGGGTCAATGTCAGGTCGGTTCCATCCGGGTTGGGTCGGGTCCAAATTTTTAGTGCAGCCCTACATGGTACATAGGTATACCATATTATACAAGGGTCATGAACCTCGTCTAGCATGGTACATTGGTATCCTATTCTAGAAATTATATATCAACTAATGAAGCTGCCAAAACCTCATTGTGGAAGGAGACTCAACGGTGATTATCAAAATTCTGGATGGTAGCAACTGGGTGGTCACACGTCTATCAAAGATGTAATTAGTAAAATTAAAAGACATACTTTGATTCTATTACCTCCGCCCATGTGTCTAGGGAAGTTAATAGGCTTGGTGATCTGCTTGCAAATTGTGCCCTTTCGGATATGGGTGGTGCGTGCTGCTGAGATGTTTGTCTATCCATCTGTCCAAGAGGATCCTGTGGGGATTTTGGTTTCCAAGTCTTCATTAATACTCCCGGAGGGAATATCTAGTAATATCGTTCTTCAGAAAAAGAAAAAAAAGAAGAAGAATGAAGCCGCCACGTTACCATAGGTATATAATGCTGTAAGCTGTTACAGTACATATCAGACAATTTCAACTCCTAGGATTCAGTATTTTCTAGGGATATGCACCACATAGTGATTGGAATTTTTTTTTGTATGACAGTGATTGGGATTTTGATACTAAAGTTGTTATAGAAAAATATTTGGGAGCATACCTTTTCTTTGGCACACAGAGAGGTACCCCTTGCTTTCATTTAGCTTTTCAAAATGAACTACTTCCGGTAACTTTTAATAATAGATACAGTTTTTTTCCAAATAAACTTAAAAATTAATTCATTCGGAAAAAACTCTGTTAAAAGTAGCCGGAGGGAGTGTATCTCCCTCCATCCCACGTTATTTGTTTGGAATGGATTGGAAAAATCCAAAAATGAACTAAGACAGTTAACGATGTTTGTCTAATCTAGACAATTATGTGGAACAGAGGGAGAATATGCCTGGGTTTTTATGAAACTTAGGGGCTGTTTGGATCGTGGAAAATTCCAACAATCTACTTCCAAAAATTCACCAACGAGGTAGATTTTTGGGATTATCTACTGACCAGCTGAAATACAATTATATGGAATACAGGGAGGATATGCTTGAGTTTTTATGAAACTAAAAGGCCGTTTGGATTGTGAAAAATTCACCAACCAAAGTGATTTTTTGGGAGTAGATGTTTTTTATTTTTCATGGTTCGGTCCCTGTAAGTAAAGATATAGAAAGTTTTTTCAGCGCAGCCGAACTTTTTCTTTTATAGTAGACACCCAAACATCTATCTTTTTCGCAAGAGAGAACCTAACGAGGAAGAAAACAAAAATTTCCGTTGCCGGGACTTGAACCCGGGTCTCTCGGGTGAGAGCCGAGTATCCTAACCAACTAGACTACAACGGATTTCTGGTATTATCCAGAAGATTTATTTTAATACATGGAGTTTTTTTTTTTTTCTGTCGTCGTCTCACATAAATTATGTGCTGTTTTTTTGTCCTCTTTTACCATAAGGATCACCATGCTAGAGAGAATCCTCATAATACCATAACCTATTGGAATCCACCCCCTCCGTAAAGATCTTAAACAGGTATATAATTCTGCTTCGTTAATCTTAAAACAAAAGAAAATTTTTATGCAATGAACAATCAAAGTCGAATGTACTGTACAAAATATATTTTGCCATTTTATTATGATAAAATTGGAAAAAATTAAATTAACAGATTGGTATAACTAGAGAAACTTCTAATTAAAACAACTTTCGGAGTATTTAAAATTGTTACATCAAGTTATAAGTAAAAAATGATACATTAATATAACCATATTAATTAATAAAGAATATAACTCACCAAATTTATTAGCTCTGGTTGATATTGGCGAAAACATGAATTGTATCAAGGGGAATTTATATAATAAATCGTAAAAAAAAAAATTATGAAAATGACACACTGTAGCAAATATTTACAAAATAGAGTATCTTACAAACCGAACCGAAAGACCGACGCCTCTCGGCCTTACGATTTTCCGTCCCATTTTAAATAGGCACTCTTATACATATCTCTCTCATTTCTAACCCATTTTTGCCCATTTTTTTTCACTCTTCCTTATTTTTAGTGCTCTTTCTAGTCATTATAATATCACAAAGATGTTGAGCCATCACATACTAGTTATTGTAGTTTTTATAGTATTTTTTTCGATAAATAGCATACGATGGATCAACATCTTTGCGATATTATTATGACTAGAAAGATCACTAAAAATAAGGAAGAATGAAAAAAAATGGACAAAAATGGATGAAGAATAAGAGAGATATGCATCATTGAAATTTGTCCCATTTTAAAGGGGTTATAACTTCAATGATGCATATCTCTCTCATTCTTTATCCATTTTCGCCCATTTTTTTTCATTCTTCATTATTTTTAGTGGTCTTCTTGTTCATAATGATATCGTAAAGATGTTGATCCATTGCATGCTATTTATCAAAAAAAATACTACAAAAATTACAATAAATGGTATGTGATGGCTCAACATCTTTGTGATATTATAATGACTAGAAAGAGCACTAAAAATAAAGAAGAGTGAAAAAAAAAGGGCAAAAATGGGTTAGAAATGAGAGAGATATGTATCGTTAAAGTGAGTGCCTATTTAAAATGGGACGGAAAATCGTAAGGCAGTAAAAGGCGTCAGTTGAACCGACGCCTCTGTTAAGGCGTCAGTTCAACCGACGCCTTTCTCTTTTAACCGAGAGGCGTCGGTTCAACCGACGCCTTTCGGTTTGGTTTTTAAAAAAAAGCCACGCAAGCACTCGAGCCACGCAGGCGCCTGCGTGGCTTGTCAGATACCCTATTTTGCAAATATTTGTTACAGTGTGTCATTTTCATAAAAAAAATTTTGATGATTTATTATATTATTTTCCCTTGTATCAATGAAGGATTAATATCAACTTGGTATTATGAAAATCTAGATGTAAAGAACATTCTAGATGTAAAGTATCGCTTGATCAGATTATTCATAGTCCCAGTACTATTTCAATATGATATTACCGTTGGTTGACATCACTCAGAATGGTGCAATTGGAGTTTATACCTTGGACCTGTAAAATGGAGTATATTGCGATTCTTTTTTTATTAAATATATTTAGATTCTCATACACACTCACTGATAGTAGCCCACTTCCATCGGCCCATGGTTTTCTAATTCTACACCACCAGCTGGATTTCGCGAATTGCAAATACAAACTACCCAACTGCTAACATCACATTTTTTTTTATCACGACTGCTAACATCATATTGAAAAACCGATTCACATGTAACCTCATTTTGTCAAACTTCTAGTCATCACCCCCCCGTTTCTCCTCCAAGGGGCAGGTCCATTAGAACTAGATGTAACGTTGTTTTCAATTTCTAGTCGTTGTTATTCCTTCATTCATGCCGTTTTGACAGGTCAGAGTCTGAAGGTAAAAAATTTCGTGAACAATAAGTCATCTCCAGTTATCTTCAATCCCCTTAAAATTGGTCAAGCAATAGTCATTATGATTGCTCAACAATTGAGTACGCACTCAAGAAAATCAAATAGCAGTGTAAAAAGGGGGAAAAAGAAGTCTTAAAAAGTAACAAAGACTAGTGATTGTTCAATGGAATACTTTGTTGTTTGTTCTATTATCAGTTTATCACCACATTCTTAAGAAAACAAACTTATAACGGATGTTCCGATCTAGTTTCGTTTGAAGTCGAAAAGTGATGCCAGATGATACCCCCTATCCAAGAGCAAACGCATACTCTTTTGTTTGTTACGAAAAAGAGCATACTCTTTGGTCAAGTAAAATTGAAATTACACATGCCAATTGTATTGGATAAAACACAAGCATCAGGATCGTTGTACAATAAAAGAAAAAAGTATTAACATCGTCAACTGCCTCATAATAGACATCTGACAGAAGATTAAATAGAAAATGAGAGGTACAAGAGATGTAGGGGCATGAAAGCAAACGAACCCCAACAAAGAACGAAACACCCTCTAAAAACTAATCCAGACAATTGATGTGGGATGGACTATATAATTATATGGTCTTGTTGTTTTTGGGTGCAAATAGTATGACATTATCTTTGTATCGTTCCATTCTCTATTTTTTCTCCTCCAAAATAAAAAAGTTATCCTGTTTTTATAGAGAATGAACATTACCATTTTTTGATATGTTCAATCCTCAACCTTGGCTTTATCGTTGCGAGACGAGAATCTCCTAGCATCTAGGCTCACCTTCAGTCCTAGTATATATGCTCTACACTCTACCAATTCCCCTAGATGTAGCATTATTATCATTTTTGTTCTTAAGTCACTAATTACAGAGGCTGCAGCTATTAAATAAAGGGTCAAAAGAAATATTTATGTTTATGAAAGAGACTTCTACTGCCGCCACATTCATTTTTTACAGTCAAAACGTCTCACTTACGGGTTTGGAGAACAAGACAATGGTATCACTTTCTATTCAAATTCCATTATGTGTCTACCATGATATATATTTAAGTACACGGAAGATCATAGAAGATATTCCTAGGCACCCACTTAACTTGACCTTTAGTGGCGTGTTCAATATATTTACCCTCATAAAAGTTTCAAATCTAAGATACTAAACATTTTTTTAATACATATATCAAAGATACTGAACATATTAGACTTAATTGAAACCTAGTTCAGTGATAACCTAGCCACGAGATTTTCCACCGACCATTCTTTAACCTAGCTAAGTGGTAGTTCTTAGTTCTTACCACTGCAGGTGAAAAACGAAAAATGATCAAGACAGGCCCCTTAAATGCAAAGATTCTATCATAATGAATGTT